>OY759262.1:24116143-24716143 GCA_963662155.1 Lamellibrachia columna
TTATTTACTACTGTTTTTAATACCATTGAATTACACAATTTATACGTGGAATACTAATTTTTCTGCACAAGGAAGAAGAGTGCATAGTATATTCATCATAGCAATAACAGTTTGACAGATATAATTACTAAATTCTACAATTGTTATTTGTGTGTTTAATTAAACCAAAGCATTTATAATTGATATTAAAATACTGGGGCATTTTAGAGTATTTACAAAATGTTAAAACTTGATGAATTATCCCTCTTTGATTGAAAAATGTTTGTTTCTAAATGATCCTGCCTCTAGAAGATGACAAATGCCTTAGAATTGCACCTGTGCTTGCGGTGAGAGCTATTAGCAAGGAGGAGACAATTACTCAGTATTTGATACCCTGGGTTGTCACCAGAAGTCAGTGGTATTGATTTAGCCAGTAGCACATGGAGGACAAAGCGGAGGACAACTACATTGGCCATGTCACCTGTATTGTATTTGTGCACCTGGGCTGCATGCTAACAATGCCAGCACCTGGCAGGTGATTTTTCAGTCATAGCAGGTAATTATGATTTTGAAAAAGCATGTGCATGCATGCATGTAGTTAAACATGTTCATGGTGCTGTGATTCCATGAAGGTTTCTCTGTTCAGGTGTAGACTTGCCAGCATTCCAGCCCTTCAGGTTTCCATGGCAACACCCCAATTACACAAACACCCCTCATGCTGAGGCTATCTGCTTCACCTGTCACATGGCCGTAGCAATACTCCAGTAGCATGGCAGCAGTGTTGTGTATTATCTTGCCCGTTATACATGTGTTTCTCTTTGAAAGCATGCATGCATGTGTGTCTGTGTGCATAAATGCATGTGAAATGTTAGTTCTTATATATAAGCACAATATCCTTAGGACTGTTCAAAGTGCCTTACAATTCACCTCCTGGCAGACCTGTTCATTCCAACACCTACTCGATTTCTCTGGGAAGCGTTCAACCATGCTGCAATTGCTGCGCAAAGACTATTCATTCACATACATCTTTCACTTTTTCTAGCCAGGTACTCATTTATACTGAACAACATCGGTCGTCACCCCACACTTGTGTTCGGTTACTTTGGTGTGTTACTTTAATGTTCAGTTACTTTAGTGAACTGAGGTAACGTGGAGTGAAAAAAATTGCCCAAACTTCAAAATGGCAACAAGAGGGTTTGAACTGAGGTTCTCTCGATTGAAAGTCTGATGTGTGCATGTATGTATACTGCAATATTGCCAGACACATTATTCTACTCTAACCATGACAGGTATATTATCATCTTCCTGAAACTAAGGAGGACTACTTTTTGCTGCAAGCTGGTGGATTGATACAGCTGGAGCAGTGATTTGTTGAGATCAGGGCACCCTTCTGGCACACATTCTATCAGGCAAGGCAGACTGCATTATTAATGATCTGTATGAGTCTTCAAACATCACCAAGGTTTATAATTGCAATGAATGATTCATCAGAACTGAATGATTCATTAGTTTTTTGAAGAGGGTAACCAGTGACTGCGTTCAAACTGTGATTGAACATGCATGATGACAATGATCTCCAGCTTCCTGTCCTTCTATCATCTAGTTTATGTGGACACCTTTAATACCTGTCTTAATTAATGTATTTATTGAAATGTCACTGCTGCCATGTGACCTTTTTGATGCTATTTGGCAGAACAAGTGGTGTAGGAGAAATGTGTTATTGATGATAGCATGTACATGCTGGATGTCACCAATCTGTGCCTACTCAGACACGTCTGACATCAGAAGCATTCTGTCTTGCTTCAGTAAGCATTCTGCAGGTTTCAGAGTTTTGTGCTTAACTTGCCTGGATCTTTTGCTTGTAAAAATGACCCTTTAGGCTTGTAATGACATGCTTCATTCTTACAAAGTTATCCTTTTGAGAACGTTGCTTGTGCATATAAATTGTGGTTTCTAAGATTTCAATCAGTCCATCTTCCAGACGTCGACCGGTCTTCTTTCGATTGTGCTAATTCATGGGCGAATCCAGGGGGTGTCCGTCAGGTGCCCGGGCACCCCGTTTAATTTGGCCAGATTTTTTTCATCAAGTCAGAATTAGTTGTTGAGACACCACGAGGGTGCGATGTCCTGCACTTGTTTCTCAGAAGAGGACATTTCCAACATACAAACTCGCAGTGCCAATTACTAAACGCAAATAGATTCTTGTCTGCGCATTTTTTGTGTGAATTTCCACATGTCAGCAACAGTTAACAGACTTGCAAAACCATGTGACAGTTCTCGTCAACTTCTGGGTTGATGCCGGCGATGTGGTTCTAGGAACGCACTTGGTGACACAAACCTCGAAAAAAATGCAGAACAGAAATGCAGAAAAAACAGCAGAAAAAAACAGCAGAAGATGCCTGAAATGCGAAAAGGCATTTTTATTCCTTCAGTGCAGCATAGGCTACAATTAAATTTTGGTCTGAAAGAAGATGAAAAAGCAGAAGATCAATGAGGAATTCTTGGAGTTTCTCTTGTGTTACCCATAGTTAAATGTGCAGCTATTGCCGAAAAGTTCGAGCAGCTTGGTTTGGTCTTCCAAAAGATGCTTACGATGATGCCGTGAATATGGGCGGGAAGACAAATGGTATGGCTGCAGTCATGCTGACCATTAAACAAGAAAGCCATGTAAACAATCCTATACTGAATGTGTGCATTGTGATCACATGCATAGTGGTGAAGCTCTGTCTCTACCACGATTTCATTAGTTGTAGCAGTGGTGAACGTCTTTAATTTTCCCACAAAGTAGCAAAGGAAGGCATAACCCTACCCTGGTACAACCACACAGCCCTACCCTGGTGGTATGGATTGAGGTGTACAACCACACAACTCTACCCTGGTGGTTTGTAGTGAGGTGTACGACCACACAACCCTGCCCTGGTGGTGTGTATTGAGGTGTACGACCACACAACCCTACCCTGGTGGTGTGGATTGAGGTGTACGACCACACAACCCTACCCTGGTGGTGTGGATTGAGGTGTATGACCACACAAGTTCATATTATATAATTGATTGAATTTTCAATACAGTGGGTGATGGTATGAATAAAAACTGAATTTGTGAACTATTTTAAAGATCTCAACAAAATATATTCATACTATTTGCTTTATACTTTGTGTGCACACTCTAGTGTAGCTTATAATATAGAAGCACCACTCTTTATACTGTGTGTGCACACTCTGGTTTAGCTTATAATACAGTGGCCCCACTCTTTATACTTTGTGTGCACACTCTAGTGTACCTTATACAGTGGCCCCACTCTTTATACTTTGTGTGCACACTCTAGTGTACCTTATAATACAGTGGCCCCACTCTTTATACTTTGTGTGCACACTCTAGTGTACCTTATAATACAGTGGCCCCACTCTTTATACTTTGTGTGCACACTCTAGTGTACCTTATAATACAGTGGCCCCACTCTATACTTTGTGTGCACACTCTAGTGTATCTTATAATACAGTGGCCCCACTCTTTATACTTTGTGTGCACACTCTAGTATACCTTATAATACAGTGGCCCCACTCTTTATACTTTGTGTGCACACTCTAGTGTACCTTATAATAAAGTGGCCACACTCTTTATACTTTGTGTGCACACTCTAGTGTACCTTATAATACACTGGCCCCACTCCAATAACTACACAGAGCTAGCTGTCCAGCCACCTTGCCATGCAGAAATAAGGCTTTCCCATGACAATTCACCCGTCATGAAAGAGACTGGTGTATTTTTTTCGGAAACTGGACACCTATTTCAGAGTCTGGATCCACCCATTCTAATTTGCATTGCACGAGATTTGTTCTAGCAACTATTTGTTGAAAATGTAAGATTATTTGTATAGTTCTCTTTGTATGACACCTGCCATTAAAACATGTCTGTTTCTTTTTCTCAGAGGTGCAACTATTGCATGAGACACTGCCATCCACTGACTAAGACTGAACCATGTCAAGTTCAATGGCGCATGCATCACGAATACCTCGTCCCATCTCGAAGGGGAGCGTCCTCAAGCGGACACCGTCAGCTCCTTCAAAGCTGGAAGCGTTGAGGGCTCAGTACCAAGAACGCAGGTATCAGGAACAGGAGCAACAACTTGGAGCAAACTTTAACGGGAATGCCAGTCCAGTAACACCAGACTACATGGTGGAGAGCAACAATACAAAGCGAGGCTTCTTGCGTGACTTCTTCCACGAACGCCGCAACCCAAACAGTGCCGACACCCAATATCGCTACAAGAAGCCAATTTACGACAACAACAAGGTGATCGGATACACAAATCACCCAGTAGTGCCATATCACAAGAACAGTGCTGGACGGGACAAGTCTAACCCTCTTGCACCCATCCAGCACGTCTCAAAGCCTCCTTCCGGAAAACGCACAAAACATTCGCGCAGCAGACATTTGCACCAGAATGGACTGAACCCAGAGTGGGCTCTCAGTGGAGGTCAGATGACTACCGGGACTGACTCCCCAGGAAGTGCTGGTGAGCCCGCGGCACCGCCCTTCCAGCAGAAACCTACTCTAGTGCGGGGTCGACGCAGGTCTCGGCATGCAAGTAGTTCCAGCTCGTCTACAGAGAACACAGCTGTCCGGGTAAGTTCATCTACACTGGCTGCTGTCTTGGTAAATGTTGATGGAGCAGCGCAATATTAGATGTTGTGTCCTCTGGTATTTGTGATGGCTGTTAATTTCTGGAACAATGAAACTGTAATCACAATTGTAATGTCAACGCACATTGACATTGTGAAAGCGGTTTAATTACGCCATTGTGAATGAGAGGACCATGTGTAATGGTGTCATTGTAACCGACGTGACCTAGTGTAAATAAGAGGACCCAGTGTAATGGTGTCATTCAGGATCCATTGTAATTATGTCCTTGCATTGTAAACAAAGACCATATTACTACATAGAAGAAATCATTTAAGCTAGTTTGCATCAATTATTTATGCATATGTGTAATCATTTACACAAATGGATTATGTGCATTTAGATACTTAATTATTTATGTAGACAATTAATTACTTATGTAAATAATTTATTAGATATATATATATATATACATATATATATATATATATATATATATATATACATACATACATACATACATACATACATACATACATACATACATACATACATACATACATACATACATACATACATACATACATACATACATACATACATACATACATACATATATATATATTAGTCACCAGATGACCTCACCTGCAAAACCCATTCTTAGGGTATGTGTAAATTGTTCATATTCAGTCCGATTCTGAGCATAATAATGGTTTTGCAACCAACAAATCCTGCTCTCTGAGTGTAACATTGTTCTTGTAATCAACAAGAATCAGTCCAGGACATTCAGCATCTGGGTGTAACATTGTCCTTGTAATCGACAGGAATTGGTCCAGAACATTCAGCATCTGAGTGTAACATTGTCCTTGTAATCAACAGGAATTGGTCCAGGACATTCAACATCTGAGTGTAACATTGTCCTTGTAATCAACAGGAATCGGTCCAGGATATTCAGCCTCTGAGTGTAACATTGTCTTTGTAATCAACAGGAATCGGTCCAGGACATTCAACATCTAAGTGTAACATTGTCTTTGTAATCAACAGGAATCGGTCCAGGACAGTCTGCCTCTGAACACAGCTCAACTTCACCACATCCATGAGCGACAACGACAGATCTTCAGTCGCAGACATAGTTCCACCAACATTGACCAGGTGGCGCCACATAAGCCAAAAGTGGTAATACAGCCCTCTGAACTCCTCAAACATGCAAAACTGAGCTCCGATTCAGAAGATGAAGTGTTCTTGCAGAGTTCACCACGGCAACCAGCCCGGCAGCCTCCCCCACCACAACCAGCGCGGCAGCCTGCAATGACGGACTTCCAGAAGTGGCAGGCCGAACAGGACCACACCCGCAATGAACGACTAAAAAAGTTGAGGGAGACACAACCCTCAGACGACTCGGATGGGGGGTGGGACGGACAGGTGGTGCCCACCCCTCCCTCCCACAGGCAGACACAGCTGGAGCAGGTGAAGAAGGAACGACTGCGCCGCATGCAGAGGAACATTCTGCAACAACAGAAGAAGCATGACAGTGCTGCCGACGACAGCGATGCAGATAAGGAGAACACCACCGAACGGGCAGAGGAGAGGGAGAATGGGGAAGTGAACGGGATGACCGAGGTACAGAGGAAGGAACATGAACTGATGATGCGGATACAGAGGGGACAGGAAGAGCTGGAGAGGATGAAACAACAGAGGATACAGGCACACAACCAGGTTAGCTAATTTTTACCTCTGTAGTTCCATTTAATGTTTCTCTCTGACTTAACCACAAATAATGGAATTAAGATATGTAGGCAATGAAAATCCCAGACGATAGAAATAACTTTCATGAGCTTTGCACATATATGTATATATATATATACATACATACATACATACATACATACATACATACATACATACATACATACATACATACATACATATATAACTAGATTGTCATGATACATAAAATGCAAATAAATGTGAGTGAGAGACTTCTGCAAACGCAGTGAGATGTTTCAACTACAAATATTGATGATTGAAAACATTTAACACTCTGTTCCGTGTGATTGTTTTCAAATTAAATAAAAAAAACTGTTGTTTTGATACAGAAGAGGGCAGAAGAAGATAGAAAGAAACGAGAGGCAGCACAGAAACGACTGAAGATGGTGAGCAGAGCCGCTGAAAGGGAAGGACTTCAGGATGCCTCTAAGGCAGATGTCCCTGATCATCAAACATTGAAGAACAAAATCCCACATCAAAAAGCAACAGCATCAAACCAGAACTTGAGAAACACGCATTCTGTGAAGTCAGTTACTCCACCGTTGCCACAACATGTTGTGCACCAACAAAATACCACTTCCAAGAAGCCGACATACCAACCAGAAGTGAACTTGGACAATGAAGCAACTGCATATTATGCCAACATGGCATCAACAGCAGAGGCACAGGAAGCTCCCCCTGATATGGTGTCGTGTGACCTGTGTGGTCGAAGGTTTGCAGCTGACAGGTTGGTGAAACACAGGACTATTTGTGCGAAGGTGTCGCAAAAGAAACGCAAGGTGTTTGACCCAGCAAAGATGCGGGCCAAGGGAACAGAAAACGAACCATACCAGCGAGTGGCGCCACATTCAGCCAAGGTAAACACTGGGTGCTACAGCTAAAAAACTAACTTGACTTGACTTGCTGTCCTCCAGGAAGTTGCACCTGTCTGTCTTGCTCTAGTCACTTCTTGCCAGTCTGCTGTCATCAGCGCAAGCCTACTATTACTTATGATCCGATCACTCCACCTATTCAATGGCCTTTCTCTCTTCTGGTGTCCTTTGAAATATTGTTTGCCTAACTCTTGGCATGCCCAAACCTCCAGAATCTTCTGTGATGGCTTCATGGCTGAAGGTGTCCTCTCTGATCTTGATATTTTGTAACCTGTTTGCCCTGGTAATACATCTGATAGCCCACAGACAGGGCATCAACAACCTCAAGAGATTGTGCTCACAACATCCACAAGGGCCCATGTAATCGGGCTTTCAGTGTTGTTGCAGGTTCAGTAGTAGTGGCGCATTCTTACTAAAAACATAGCGATTTATTAATACACAATTTTTTATCTCAGTTCAACCATCTAGGGATATATGCAGCAAACCATGATTTTCTGATACAGTCAATAATTTGCTGTGGTATCACAGGCATCTAACATGAATGCTATTTCACAATGAAAGACATGCAAGGGATTCTTCATTTAAAGAAAAGAATAATTATTGCATGCAGTTTTCATTCAGATAGGTCATCCTACTAACATATTGGGTTAACAATATAATCTCTCAACTGTACAAGCAACACTGGCTTAGTTGTATTGATTTAATAATACTGCCACTGGTATGTTGCTAACAGAAACATTGTCGTTGTGCAGTGATTGTTTTAACTACCATCAGTTTGGTGTGTCTAAATTACAGTGCAGCAACTCGGACGACCACAGTGGAAGTTTAAGTTTGTTTCTTTTATATTCTGCCTTTATGCAATGAATTGGATTGCTCACATAGATACACAACAGCTGCAATAAGAAATGTCTCATTTATCTAAGATCCATTGAGTGAGAGCATGAGAACTCTTCATGGCAGGAATGTAGTGGTCACTGCCAGTCATGTCCAGAAATGATTATGTGAGAAATCGTGAATGTCTAGTAATTCACAATATAATACAAGTTGTCTATGTTCTAACAATATATATTAATATACTCATATATAGCATGCACACAATCATGCACCCAGAGACCAGATATTATCAGTGTGTTTATTTATCTCCACCAGACCCACATCCAAGAAGGCTTTCCACACCACATTTGGTTGAAAGTGTCTTGTTGTGGTTGTTACAAGTATCAACAATGTTGTCAGCTAGTCTGCATCTCTCTTTAGTTGTTTGTTACTTTATGAATAGAGACACCTGCCTGCTTGCCCCCACTAGTCCTTTATCTCTGATGTTTCTGATGCAACTGTACTGTACATGCCATGTCTGCTAATCATGCATATGTCTGTCCACACTGATCTGAGCCACAAGTACACACAGACACTACAACATTTCAAATATATACAAATACAAGCATGCATTAACACATATGCATACTCTTTCTATCTATCTACCCCCATTGAAATAATAAGACTCCCCTCCATTCATCCCTTCCAACTAGCTGTGAGCACTGTTTATCTTGCCCCTCCAGCTCACCTCATTTGTCTATAGGGAGGATATCTGATTTTAGTCCAGTTTTTAATTGCCCCAATAGGGGCTGTTTGGAGTAAGAAAACTGAAGAAGACTTCACACATCCTCCTCCTTTTATTGTGATGTACTGTGGTGGTCGAGTACACACAGACACTACAACATTTCCCACACCACCCTCTTACACAGTGTGTGCATGCGTGAGTGTAGGTGTGCATGTGAGTGTATGCATGTGTGTGTATGTGCATGTTCATTATGTGTTCAAGCAAAATTGGGTACAAACCACATCTGGCCAGTAACAATACAATTCCTACGTGTTTCTGTGCATGTGTATTGTGTTAAGTTAATGCATCACGTTGTGTCTGCTTGCGTGTTTTATGTCCACTCAAATGCATGATTTGCACTGAAAATTTTCAGAGAAACCAGACACAGCCAAAGAAGAGTGGCTGGCGACAGAAACATGAGGAATTTATCGAGTCACTGCAGTATGCTCGCCAGGTGGCGACAGTGCAGGCTAAAGGGGGTAATGTCGCTGCTTTGCCCCCACCCCCTCGCACACAGAACCTTGACTACGTTCCCTGTCCATATTGCGAGAGACGCTTTAATAAAGACGTTGCTGAGCGACACATTCCAAGATGTAAGGAGATCAAGGCTCGGCCTGCCCCACCAAAGAAACGCAGATAAATCTAGTCAGTTATCTGGAAGACTCAGCTGTTCAATGAAGCATGACAATATGGCAATACCTCACCGGAGACTCAACTGTTCAATGAAGCATGACACCATGCCAAGGCCTCACTGAAGATTCAACTCAACTCAGTGATGCATGACAACATGCCAAGTCCTTGCTAGAGATTCACCTGTTCATTGAAGCATGACAATATGCCAAGGCCTCATTGAAAACTTTGTTGCATTGTATATCGTAGCGCAATAGTAGATTATATCTTGAGAGCCTTCATATTTTCTCATTCCCTGTCATACTAGCAATCATCAAACTTCCCTGAGAAATTCTGTTATTGGTTTCTTAAAGTTATATATGGCTGGTCTCTCAAGATATGGTTTGCAATAACTGTTTTCAAGCATGTTAATGGACTTTGTGTTGTGTTAATTCAAAGAATCACATATGTTTTCATGAACAGGAAACTGGCAGAGAAAAGATTGAGAGCCGGTCTAAACCTTGCAAGACATTGTTATGCTGGACAGTGAACACATACTTACATCACACAACACACACAATGCATCACACAGTCCACACTTGAAGTGAAATGCTACACTGCTATTTGCATCATGTGTTCATATGTCACCTGACAATACAGTGCATGCCTCAAGCCATCTGAATTAAATGAACATTGTTACATAATAGTTTTTTTAAATATGCATGAAAATAGGTGCTTAGATGTTAATTTTGTCATTGAATATAATTTATCAAGTATGTAGGCGATTTTTCGAAATACAATGTCCAAATGTGTTGGTGGTCTTGTGTATCTATGTTGAGTTTGGATGCAATTTAAATGTTCTGTTAGGTTAATGGTCCTTTGATGGAATATGTTTCAAACATGTGCAATATAATTTTACTGCTCAGAATGTGTTAAAGTGATCCACATAGGTTTGTTAATAAACTTTAAGACTTATTAAATGGAACAGTCTCAGTTCGATTTTGTTGAATGTATACTCAAATAGTTCATAAAGAGTTGTTGGTATTGTTTTTGTAAAACATGACGACATCCTTGTGTAGACATTTGTGAAATAAAAAGTGACGTAAGTAGGATGTTAGTGGTTTCTAAGGATTAATTGTCAGTCAGTTGTTGATGGCTATGCCTTGTGTTTAACTACAAGCAGCTTGCTGGAAGCTGGAATATAGAAACATTTTTAACTGACCTTACAGGATATAATTCCAGTGATGAGTGTTACTGCCAGATTGAATATTGTTTGTAAAAAATGTGTTATGTATCAAGAAGATTGGTAAGTGCTGGGTGGTCTTTGTAAATGACTCGCCAAGTGACTAGTGCCCATTTGTACAGATTACACAATGCGAACACTCTGTGCATACATCTGTACAACTGTTAGTTAATTTTTAGGAATAAATGTGTACTATTTTGTCTACATTTTTGTTTCTAATTATTGTCTCCAACACAAAATCTTCTGAGAGTACAGACAAGGTAGTTTGATGGCAGTGATTGAGTTTCCTCACCTGTGAAATAGTGGAATTACTGAAATCAGATATATACATTAATGGCCACTAGAGGGCGAGCTGGAATGTCAGCAGTTAGTCCTTGGTATGGGGAAGTTGACGGCATCACTGTCCATGTTGAGTGAAGGCTTCTTCACGTGGATGTTTAATTGCATCATTAACCCTTCTCCGGTCATGGACTCCAGCACTTTGATGTCATTAAGTGTCACTTAGTGGCCAGTGCACTCGGTGTCTTCACACTTCTAATCCCGTGCCACTTGCATGATGACATTCAAGAGAAACCCTTCTTTCAGAGTTACTTCTGTTCCACAACTGTATATGTGATTGCTGCCTAGCCTGAATATACCCCACACTATAATCCATACATTGAAAATAAAATGTGATGGACAAGGCATAGAGAATAGGTGAGGCTAGATTTTAGTTAGGACGAGGAGAGGAAGCACACATGATGGATAGATAATATGAAGAAAGATGTAAAGAGAGTTTGTGTGAATAGAAAATTGCAAGAGTTAAAATGTAACACAACTGGTTGCCTAAAAAATAAGAGAAAGCCTGGCACTTAAGAAACAGATGGAGTAGATTGTGTTGATGGCAGACAGCAGGGACAGATGGAGTAGAGTTGTGGGGATGGCAGACAGCAAGGACAGATGGAGTAGAGTTGTGGGGATGGCAGACAGCAGGGACAGATGAAGTAGAGTTGTGGGGATGGCAGACAGCAGGGACAGATGGAGTAGAGTTGTGGGGATGGCAGACAGCAGGGACAGATGGAGTAGAGTTGTGGGGATGGCAGACAGCATGGACAGATGGAGTAGAGTTGTGGGGATGGCTGACAGCAGGGACAGATGGAGTAGAGTTGTGTTGATGGCAGACAGCAGGGACAGATGGAGTAGAGTTGTGGGGATGGCAGACAGCAGGGACAGATGGAGTAGAGTTGTGTTGATGGCAGACAGCAGCGACAGATGGAGTAGAGTTGTGGGGATGGCAGACAGCAGGGACAGATGGAGTAGAGTTGTGGGGATGGCTGACAGCAGGGACAGATGGAGTAGAGTTGTGGGGATGGCAGACACCAGGGATGAATAGAGTAGAGTTGTGGGGATGGCAGACAGCAGGGACAGATGGAGTAGAGTTGTGGGGATGGCAGACAGCAGGGACATATGGAGTAGAGTTGTGGGGATGGCAGACACCAGGGACCAATAGAGTAGAGTTGTGGGGACGGCAGACAGCAGGGACAGATAGAGTAGAGTTGTGGGGATGGCAGACACCAGGGACGAATAGAGTAGAGTTGTGGGGATGGCAGACACCAGGGACGAATAGAGTAGAGTTGTGGGGACGGCAGACACCAGGGACCAATAGAGTAGAGTTGTGGGGATGGCAGACACCAGGGACGAATAGAGTAGAGTTGTGGGGACAGCAGACACCAGGGACCAACAGAGTAGAGTTGTGGGGATGGCAGACACCAGAGACGAATAGAGTAGAGTTGTGGGGATGACAGACAGCAGGGACAGATAGAGTAAAGTTGTGGGGACGGCTGACAGAAGGGACAGATAGAGTAGAGTTGTGGGGATGGCAGACAGCAGGGACGAACAGAGTAGAGTTGTGGGGATGGCAGACAGCAGGGACAGATAGAGTAGAGTTGTGGGGATGGCAGACACCAGGGACGAACAGAGTAGAGTTGTGGGGACGGCAGACAGCAGGGACAGATAGAGTAGAGTTGTGGGGATGGCAGACAGCAGGGACTAAGTGTAAAGCAAGTCTGTGAAGGAAGACATATGACAACAACGTCTAAAATTATACCTTTTTATTTACGTAATGTATATACTTGTTCAAAATTAATGTCTCCAGTTTTTAAGTAAATATTTGTATAAAATTAATTAAAAAAATGCACTTGGCTTGATTATTTAGCAACCAATTTATTGTCAATGAAGGCTTTATCACCATGGAAAACATGGCTATTTTAAACAGAATCTCTCAATCAATGTGGCAACCACAGTCACTTCAGACAGAATTTCATAATCAGTCATTTTGTTAACTTCTGGCATGATAAACAATGTCATGAAGACTCTCGGTGAGCTGGCTTCACCGGCATGACTGCTGATTCACTGCTACTTCAGATTAACAATCTCCAGCTGAAAGCAAAACACAAATATTTTTAAGCTATGCCGTCTTTCCTGGGAAATTTTATATCTATGTTAATAAATCCTAGCATTATCAATCCATATGAATACTCTAGGTTGCACTGTCTGATTTGTAATAAAGTATCAATATTTTTTATTTATTGGCATTTGCTGAACAAATAAAGCAGCCAAAAACAATAACAGCGTATCTTGAAAAATGCAATTTAAATAGTTATTATAAGACTTTAAAATCATTGGTTCATCAACAAGTCCATGACTTATATGTTAATCAGAATTAATTTCCATCACGTTAACTTATGGAGCTTTCACAAATCACATTTTGACACATCTACTTTTTAAAACAACACCTTGATTTGTAAGATTAACTCGGTTTGGCTGAATTACACATGTTTGTTTCGACACATCTATGACTTTTAGTATATCCCATAATATGTACTTATCAAACAATAATGGGTTTATGCACAACTTGCTTCAGAATGTTGTATTGCGCAAGCATGCAAGCCCAATACACCATTCTGAAGCAATGAGTGCATAAAACCCATTATCATTCGATAAGGTATTTATTATACAGATTCATTACTAACATTTCAACACATCTAATGCAATAAAACAGTAATTAATGCATTATACGACGTGTGCTGTTTTAATTAATTGGTACCAGTTTCTATTGCATTAGATGTCACATGCAAGACAACATATATCACCATAGACAGTGCATTATCAGAAGCAATTACCCAGTTGGAGCCAAGCCTGATTGCACTGAGACCGTTATACAATGTGTTATACAATGTGTTATACAATGTGTTATACAATGTGCTATACAATGTGTTATACAATGTGTTATACAATGTGTTACTGAAAGCTCTCCACCTACCTCCCCTTTTTTGTCTGCGGGTTCAAAACCAAACACTCGACCAAAGAAGAAAAGTTCACCATCCAGCGTCTTTTGAATGTTCTCTGCCTTGCGGAATCCATGTTGCTCTCCTGTGTTGGAGACAATAAAATGGTATCATGTCACCAATCATGTCCTTCCTGCTAAATCCAGTAATATCCATTCATTGTTTAAAAAATAATCAGTGCTGAAATAGCTTAAACAAATAGATGCATTGGGATTAATTGTTTCACTTAACCATTTTTAAATGTCTCCAATTCTATCATACGTACAATAATAACTGTTTACAAATGATGATACAATATTGCTGTGTGTGGTTCTGTTTTTGTGAAAAGGTAAGATTGAAAGAAATAATGACATTGAAGGAAAAACCAAAGTACACAAATCTAGAGTCAAGCAAATAATAAAATACATCAATAATCCAAACAAATGACTCGAAAAACCTGCCAATGACATCCAGCTGCTGACAAATACAAATAGCATAACTGAGTGGAGATCATCAACGTCACCAGACATGGTCCCAGAAGAAGAAGGTCCAACATAAATCTGACTACTTGGGAAACATCAACAGATACGCCACATTTTTTGGTTGAAATTTTGAATAAACCCATATAATTTTTTAATTGGTTGTTAACCTATAGCATTCCAATTCCAGTCGAGTGTTGTTATATATCGGACTATGAAATGTCCCTACATTAAACAAAATCCACTAGGTTTAGCGTAAAATCTGCCAAGCATTAACAGTATTTGTGCTATTTTGCACTGATGAAGACAAACAAATATGTACTGTAGCACAATTTTTCCATTTGAAACAAAGCCATGTGAAAATGGGATCCAGCCGTATACCTTCCAAAATTCTGTACTGATCTATATGAAGGGTTAGGTCTGCGTCAACACAACAGAATAAAGAGTGCACCTTTGTATAGAACATAAGCGCATGGGATTCCCTTTGTCTTCAGGGCGTTGAACATCGACTCTGCCTGATTAGGAAGGACGATCTACAATCAGACATGACATGAATTCAGTCATTTGACATAGAAAGAAGAAATATATGCACAACAGTCTTTCCACAACAATGATCTACAGCATTACGCTTCACATCTGTCCCACTCCTTATAGCTTGGTACTAGAATGGCTGATTTGCTATGACATCATTTAAAGGGAATAAAAACAACGATTGCTTGAAATCATATTATATTATATTTTGTAGTTTAGTTCATTTCCACAACACCAAAAGATTCATTAGAATTCAATTAATTAATAATTCCAAATAATATTCTGTTCTGCCTCTATTAAGCATATTTTTCCCGTGATTATCGGCAAGCTTCGATGTGACGTCACTGATGACAATGTACTGTTGACAGCGGTTGTTTAGAAGTGAGTGTCAGAATGGTTTATTGTGTGACATTTGATTGTAATGCAAACAGTAGTAAGAATAGAGTAGTAACATGTAGTTCGTCTAAGTTCCCTACGGAGCTAACTTTATTTTAAAAACGCAAACTTCGAACCGACAAAGCACAGACAGCTTTGCTCGTTTCGAGAAAACTTGTTTCGACTGTGATCCGGACCAGAGAATGTGCAGCCCTGAGTTATCCTGGTGCTAAAATCTCTTTGAAAGAGGATGATGTGCCCACATTATTCCCAGTAGTGGAAGCTATGTTGTTGCCATAAATCCATAGAACACGAGCAATGACATGGGTCCATCTCGGATCGAAGCGAGCTGTCAGCATGGATACAAGTGATGTTGGCCCATGGTGAATTCAGCCCGGTGAATTCGGACAGCATTCTTTGGAGACTTTGGCCTGCAATTCAGGTGACTTCAGCCTCATAGTACAATGGGCTAAGTGATCTTGGCCTAAACGATTGTGTACCGAACACATGAAGCTTAATGTGTGTCTTACTAGATATAAAGCGTATATTCTCTCATTTGTTAATCGATTTAGTTCCGCATTAACCTTGAAATTGTTTGTAACTGCTTTCATAGCTTTCGCATCCTTTCACATAAAGTAGGGTGCTATATTTTACCATTTTTACACGCAGTCAGCGAGACGATCATTAGAACTTGTATAATTTGTTGTATCCTTAAAACTAATATCATATAATATATAATACCCAAAACTATAATATTACATACAGTTGAATAACATAAATAAATGAAATTACAATTATAATATCTTGTTTTTATATTTCCAATTTTTAGTGTTACCCCTCATCAGGGGAAATTCTCCCCAGAAATTTGCTCAATTAAATCAAATACAGAGCAATGACAATGATAAGGGATTATTGTATTGTGATTATGGTCTTTGATCTATACATCTATGTGTTTTTCGTCAGATCATTTTGAATGTAAAGCATGGTCTTTTCTTCACCTCAGTCACTGAATTCATCAAGCCGAAATAACATTGGCCAAATTCATCTCCCATTCATTCATGCCATCAAAGTGACCGGATTCATGCACATGGCAGTTGGGTCGAATTCATTGAGGGCCAAAATCACTACCACCTGTCAGCGCTACTCCTATGATGTTTACTTTCTGACCTAACTGAAAACGACCATCTAGAGCCACTAAACTTCTCCTCATACATTTACCATATAATAGCATATATACACATGTGACGTGGTCAAACATTACTCTTACTTCTATGTAACAATACCTACCAGGGTAATTACAAAAAAACTAGCTACATCTTCTACACCTAGCTCCGCGACGCTAGGCATAGGAGATGGCGAGTTTTGGTTTTTGTAAATTTTTATCTTTATATAGAAGCAAGAGTAATGTTTTGACCACGTCACATGTGTATGAGTATGGCAGATATATGAGATGTTTGGCAGCTCTATGTGGTCGTTTTCATGGTTAGGTCAGAAAATAAATAAGACTGAAGTCAAAGGCTAATGGCATCGCTAAACTGTGCCGAAAGAGACAAATTCAAAAATGGTTCTGCAGTATCACTTGCTGTAAGTGGTTCAAAATCATTACATTTTACTTTTTATTCTGGAAAATGGACATCGCCATCACTCGTTATAGTAATGTAAGTGAAACTGTGTTGAAGTATTGCATAGAAATCACTGACTGAATGTAAGCCCATGTCATCAGTGACGTCACAAAACCTCGTGATCGCTCATCTCATTAAATTTTAAGCACGCTTTGCAAGTGAGACGCATTGAACATCTAATTTGACCTATAAATAATTTGTTGTATTAAATTTTTTTTTTGGCATATAGTACATACAATATTAAACTTTGTGTACACACCAAAAAAGCATATTAGCTAGTGCCTTGTTGTTATTCCCTTTAATCAAATACATTAATACAACAGTACTGTTTAGTGTGTGTAGAACATACACAGACCAAACTAAGTTGATTTTTTCTGGAGTATGTGAACTAACAATTTATCGATTTGATAGATTCTAAACATTTCTTAAATGGAAATAATGAATACTCTCTTGTGACATGACATGACAGTAAATAGAGTATTTCTTTGCGAAGTCAGTTTCCAGCCCCCTAGATACACCCACCTTATCCTCATCCCCTTGGAACAGGACAACAGGGCAGTTGAAGCTCTCCAAGTGTTTCACTGGAGAGCGGTCGTTCCATACTTTGATGTTTTCTGATGAAAATGGCGCAACTAGTTGCTCAATGTATCGACTCTCAAACTTGTGTGTGTCACTGACCAAACTTGCAAGGTCGCCAATGCCATAAAGACTAGCACCTGGTGGCATAAACATGTACTAGCTGCTGTACCACCAACAGACTGCTGATGTGCAAAGGGTTAATTAATTGTTAAGAGATATTTTAATGTCAACAATTTAATCAACGAAGCATGTGTATCAATGATATAATATATACATATATATATATTTTAAACATTATTGAATACACTATACCTAGTGTAAAAGGGTGGTTCATGCAAGGAGGTTAGGAGTACTTAAACACACACACTACACAAGCTAGTTCACAAGTTACTTTGCATCAGTAAATATTCAAGATGGGGCTATATTATTGAAGTAGCTAGTAGAATTTGCAAACATTTCTGTAAATATGTCAGATCTTAGCTGTATCTATGATGATCTTGTTTTAATGTGTTGCAAAACCTGATGTGTTTATCTGTTTAATACCATGGTTTGCTGTTTCACAATCGCACATCAATACAACACAATTTTGAGCTCTCTGAAACCTATCATGCCACTAATAATTGACCATAAAATTGGCACTATTCTTGATTTATTTCAAATAATAACCAAATCATATATTTAATTAAACTATGATATTTGCCCTTTCATGCATATTGTACAACAGCCAACTTTCTTCAGTCAAATAATAACTGCTCCTGCCAATATCACATGACTGTCACATGTATACCCGCTTTGAAGACGTCCTTGAATGCAAGGCATGCCAGTGTTGTATATCCCCCAGCAGATCCACCGTCAATGCACAGCTTGTTACGATCAACTAGTCCCTTGTCAGCCAGGTAGGTGGCACCACTGCAGCAGTCCTCGACGTCATAGATACCCCAGCTGGCAAAAGAAAGTGTGTCATGTGATCAATCACATCAGCTCTCGGTGGATACCACTTTTCCCTTTTTCCCACTTTCCTGCTTCTTTTATGATATGTCATGCTATTTGTAATAAGAAAATTCACGGTAAAATTGTTTATTTGTTTCACACGAGGCCATTCTAGGCACATTTATGTTTTTGGTCTCAAGTGATTTCAAATTTTGTTATGCGTGCGAGAACGGCACATCAAAATGGCAATCCATAAAAACAACACATAAAACGGGCAAAAAAACAAATGTGCTTGGAAGAGGGTGTTACGCACTTTTCACAAGCACTTTCCCACTTTTCCATGAGTAAATATTCACACATATACAATCATATACAGGGTTATTTATTATTTGAATTTATATAAGTTGAAGGCACATGGATTTGATAATTTTCAGGCACATGGGCAGGCAGTGATGTAGACTGAGAGAGCACAAGAGTGTAAGAGAAAAATAGCAGCGAGAGACAGTGAGAAACTAGAGAGACAGAGAGAATCTAGTAGACATTGGTATCAATTCATTGCTAATTTTTAAAAACAATCTTCTTTATCATCTGTAAATATCATATCCGGGTTGTTTATGTCATACTCCAAGTTGTTCAAATGAAAAAAGCATAATACTGATCCATGTGGTACTTTTATCTTACAGATACAATTTCTCATGTTTTAGGTAATTTCTTCATAATACTTGAATCGTAGAATCTTGTTACTTTATTTTGAAGGTAACCGTTAAGTTGACCTATGCAGCACAGCTACTTACTTGCCGTTAAGAAGATGTCTGTACTTGCGCCCATAGCCTGTGCTACCACGATTATTCACACACAAAACAGCAATGCCGCGACTACTGAAGTATTGGATGCCTAGTGACAGAACATTGTTAAACTGTGCGGTCGGACCACCATGGATACGTACAAGGAGAGGGGGCAGGGTGCCCCTAACACCCTCCATGTCTTTGTTCTGAAACACCCACAAACGTTCAGTAAAATCATTTTCTTTAACAAGATTTAACAAGATTGCCATTCCAAACAACAAGTTCACCCTTATCAAATACCTGTCAATTCTATTTTTTTAAATATTCACACTACTACCATTAACACAATCATTTGGCAGTTTGTTCCAATCATTTATCACTCTGTGTGGGAAAGAGTACTTTCTCATGTCCAACCTACACTACTCCGTAACTAAAGCTGTTTTGTGTCCTCTGGTTCTACTGCCTTCTTTAAGTTTGAAGAACATATTCCTATCAACATCCTCATAACCGTTAACTATATTAAACACTTCTATTTGGTCTCCTCTTAGTCTCCTGGTCTCTAGTGTTGTCAAACCACATTGTAATAAGCGACTTTCATAACTAAGGTCTCTCAATTCTGGAATCATTTTAGTTGCTCTTCGTTGTATTTTTTCTAGCTTGTCTATGTCCTTTTTACGATACGGCCTCCATACCTGAATACAATATTCCAAATGTGGTCTAACTATTGCTTTGCACAGGGGTACAATTAGCTGTTTCTCCTTATACATGATAGTTCTCCTAATTAGCCCTAGAATTTGATTTCCTTTCGAAGCAGTAATCCCACATTTCTCTGAAACTTTTATGTCAGCACTAAATGTTACTCCTAAGTCCTTTTCTTGTGTGGTTCTACCTAGTACAGCATCCCCCATTTTATATTCTTCGTCCATGTTTCCATGTTTTATGTGTGTACATTTACACTTCCCAAAATTTAATAACATTTGCCATTTTTCTGACCATTTAACTAATTTATCTAGATCATCCTGTAAACTTTGTTTATCTGTATCATTAGTAACCTTTCTGAATACTTTTGTGTCATCTGCAAATTTGAGTACTTTGCTAGATATGTCATCTTCCAAATCATTTATATATATATATATATATTAAAAACAGTACAGGGCCTAATACTGATCCCTGTGGTATCCCAATCAAAACAGATTTCAAGTTTGAAATCTCACCATCTACTATTACTCTCTGTCTTCTGTGTGTAAGCTACTTTTCTATCTAGTTGATTACATCATTACCTACACCATGGGCTTTTAGTTTAAGTAACAATCTTTGATGTGGTACTTTATCGAAAGCTTTCTGAAAATCTAAGTAGACGACATCCACTGGTGACCCGTCATCTACCCACTTTGTAATTTCTTCCAAAAAACATAAGAGATTGGTTAGACATGACCTTGCTTTTAGGAACCAATTTTTAGATGTATTTATTAATTTATGTTTTACAAGGAATTCCACCATTTGGTCTCTAATTAATGTTTCGAGTAATTTACATACAACTGATGTTAAACTCACTGGTCTGTAATTTTCTGGCTTGTTCCTCGATCCCTTCTTAAATAGTGGAGTAATGTTTGCTTCTTTCCATTCTGAAGGAACTATTCCTTCTTCTAGTGAGGTTAAACAATTTTGCAAGTGGTGTACTAATTTGCTCAACAATTTCCTTAAGCAGTTTTGGTGGTATCCCATCAACTCCAGGTGATTTATTATCTTTCATATACTTAATTTTCTTTGCTATCATTTCAAGAGTTACAAATAACTGCCCTAAATGTTCTGATTTATTGCCCTCAAATTGAGTCAATGGAACTGGAAGTGAACTGATATCTTCTGTGGTAAAAACTGAGCTGAAATACTCATTCAGGACCTTTGCCATTTGAAACCCGTCTGAAATTATATTTCTCCTGTTGTTTTCCAGTGGTCCGACCTTATCTCGAACTTTCTGTTTACTCCTTACATAAGCATAGAAACTCTTGCTGTCATTTTTTATATTACCTGCCAATTTTGGTTTAAAGGTTCTTCTAGATTTTCTAATTTCAGTTGTAGCTAGGTTAAGTGCCTCTTTGTAATTTGCATAGTCTTCATCCTTTCTGGTACGCCTATAAACCCTCCACATAGTTTGCTTAAACAGTATTTTTCTAATAGCTTCTTTTGACAAGTGTTTCTTTCTAGACCATTTTTCTTGTTTTTCAAGGGAACAAATTTATCGATGATACTCTCAATTTTATATTTTAGAATATTCCAACATTTAATTGCGGTCTTATTCATCAGCATGTTATTCCAATCTAGCTTTGTTAAGTATTTTCTCATATCTTTATATTTACCTTTGTGGAAGTTTCTCCTATACGTTTTTTTATTTTTACTTTCTGATTTTACATTGATGTCAAAATGTGTTTGATTGTGGTCACTGTTACCCAATGGTTCATGTATTTTTACATTGTCCACTAATTCGTTTTGTGATGATAAAACTATATCTAATACATTTTCTCCCCTGGTTGGTTCTAGCACATGCTGAGTAAGGAAGCTATCCTGAATTAAAAATAGAAATTGTTGGTCCTCACCCCCTCACTCACTCTCTAGAGATTTCCATTGTATGTGTCCATGGTTAAAATCTCCCATTATGATACATTCCCCTTTACTAACTTCCTTTATAGCATTTTGTATTTTTATGTTATCCTCTTCGTTTATGTTTGGACTTCGGTAAACTAATCCAATAGTTAATTTTGAATTTCCTGAAACTATTTTGCACCAAACAGCTTCATCGTAATCTGCTTCCGTTTCTAATTTTATTTCATAAGCCTGAATAGATTCTTTAACATATAAAATAACTCCCCCTCCCCTTCTTCCTATTCGATCTCTCCTAAACATTACGTATCCTGTCAATCCTAATTCAGCATCTGTTATGTCTGTCTTGGCCCATGATTCGGTAATACCAATTATGTGAGGGTCAATATCTTCTACCATAATGTTTAATTCGTTTTTCTTATTGACTATATTCCTAGCATTTAAACACACACATCTATAATCTGCTTCAGACATGTTTTTCGGACATTTTGTTATTGGTTTATCTGTACTAGTGGCCTCTTGTCCTGCTTGAGGCATCTCTAAGTAACCCACCCTGCGATTCTAGTTTAAATAGTGTTTACTACCAAAAATATTTGTTATGCTACCCATGCCACTGTCTACTGCTGCTGTGAGTCCATCTGCAAATGCTGCTGCCCCTTTTCCACTTAGATGAAGCCCGTCCTTCACAACCATATCAGCCCTTCCAACAAAACTTCCCCACAAATCCACAAAACCAACTTCCTCTTCCCTACATAGCTTCTCAACTAGCATGTTAATTGCCATCCCCTGGCAATTTCGATATCTATGACCCCTTCCTTCCTATTACTGGTAAAATTCCCGACAGTATTACCTGCTCAACCTGCGTCTTCTTTAGTGTTCTGACCAAATTCCTGTATTCCCTAACTATGGCAGTTGTACCCTCCCTCTCTACGTTATTTGTCCCTACGTGTACTAAAAAAAGCCCGAACCCAGGCAAGCAAACTACCACGTCATCTCCCTTGTTAAAAAACTCTGTCAGTTTTCCTAACTATTGAGTCCCCCCACAAACACCCTCGCTCTCTTTCTCACCCCCTCTATCACTGATTCGGAATAGCTCTTCCGATGGATCCCCTCCATCACATTCTGTCCTGCAGCCTTGTCACTTGGTGTCAGACCATTATCAGGCTCTCTCCTGACATCTTCCCTCCCGTCTCTCTCACTCCCATTGCCTTAACTATCATCTCCTTCTCCCCCTGACTCCTTTGCTACTATCTCCCCCACTCCCTTTCCTTCGATCCATTTGTCTTCCCTCCCATTTCTTTCTTTCTCATCTCCTTTCGTCCTGTCTCCCTACGTCCCATCTCCTTACGTCCTGTCTCCCTACGACCTGTCTCCCTACGACCTGTCACCTTACCTCCTCTCAGCCTCCTCCCAGGTTGAGGTGAGCTCTCCCTAGCATCTCTCTCGTCGTATTCCCCCACTTTATCATCTACTGTCCCCCCACCAGAACCACTGGCACAACCCACCTGCTCCCTTCCCACCACTGCCACAACGAGCAGCCTCAGCTATTCTAATTCCACCTCAAGTTCCTTCATCCTCATACATCCCCTACACTCAAAACTAAAACTATCCGCCTGAACCTCAGCCCAGGACTTCTCACACCCGGACTTGACGAAGTCCACCCAGTTGCTACAACTGTGTTCAAAAGAACACTTTAGGCTAATATACTTACTAACTATGTTTTTTCTACTAAGCTCGCACAAGCAAAGAAAAAGCCTGCCACCTAGCGAATATGGAGAACACTGTGTAAACAAAACAACGAAGTCAGTGTAAACCAACTTACAGTAAAATCCTGCTGTTAATTCCTTTTTACTGAAATCGTTTACTACAACTATGTCAGATATTACCTTATGCATGTAATTTATGAAAATGTATCACTTTATCTAATATATATTTAACAATGTATATGATAGTTTGGTACACCAGTTTAATTCACGACCTGTAAACAAACTCCCCCTTATTGCTCGTTGAATTTGAGTCCTGGATAAATATTGCCTCTGTTAACAAAAACAGTTTCTTAATATATGTTTATAAGAAGTTTGTGTATATAGTATATGTGTAATAGTAATACTTATTCTAACCAATATTCCACTGTTTCTGACTATTCACTATGCTATCTCAATTTTCAAATGGTAAACAACTTTATTAATGCTCACTGACTTCCCTGTCGGAGTCCGGAACTAACTTACTCTAAAATCCTGCCTCTGACTAATAACTAACAAAAACTGTTTTCTAATATATGTCTCTAATACGTTTATGTATAATATATATGCAATAGTAATACTTATTCTATTCGATATTCCACTTTTTTCTGTAAATTCTCTACACCAATTTCAAGTCGCTGCTGCACCAAGATTCCGGAAGTCTACACTTCTTGCAATATATTCAGGTTGCAAAATGTCTTAGTTTTAAGTTAAAGAATTCTACCAAACTATTTTGCAAATTGCTATCATGAATTAGAAAACAAACATGTTTATACATTTAATGATCATATTCAACCAACATATTTTCAACAATTCTTATCCCATTACAAGCATATAACAAATACAGACATGAATTTAGACATGCACAAAAACAAAGCTATATCTTGTGCACACTTGTACGAACCTTTGGAGGGTAGAAGAAGCCGTGGGCAACCTGATCTTTGCCTGATGGCCAGCTGATCTCTTCTGGCACACTCAGGTAGCTATGGTCCACAGACACAGAGCGGGACTCTTTTAAGACACCAACCTGTAAACACAGACATACGTGCTAGATAATAATGAGTGTTATGACTCAAAGTCACCAACCTGTAAACACAGACACACATGCTAGATAATAATGAGTGTTATGACTCCAAGACACCAACTTGTAAACACAGACACACATGCTAGATAATACTGAGTGTTATGACTCCAAGACACCAACCTGTAAACACAGACACACGTGCTAGATAATAATGAGTGTTATGACTCCAAGACACCAACCTGTAAACACAGACACACATGCTAGATAATAATGGGTGTTATGACTCCAAGACACCAACCTGTAAACACAGACACACATGCTAGATAATAATGAGTGTTATGACTCCAAGACACCAACCTGTAAACACAGACACACATGCTAGATAATACTGAGTGTTGTGACTCCAAGACACCAACCTGTAAACACAGACACACATGCTAGATAATAATGAGTGTTATGACTCCAAGACACCAACCTATAAACACAGATGCACATGCTAGATAATAATGAGTGTTATGACTCCAAGACACCAACCTGTAAACACAGACACACATGCTAGATAACAATGGGTGTTATGACTCTGGCGGTGGTAGACTTTCTGAATGGTGTGCTAGATTATGCAGCAGATATTCTTAGGAAGACAAATTCAGGATAACAAATCCTGAAGTTTGAGAGATACATCCAGGGAAGTACATACTGACAACAGGACTGCAGAAAAACCCTGTTGACATAGCAATTAGGCTGTTTAAATGTACAATTTTCATTGGTTGATTAATACAAAGCTAGTTGGATTCATATGATTAAAATGCCTCAATCCTCTTAATTTTTCTATCTCAAAGATCTAAATGAACAACATACTTTAATCTATATTGCAGTAGCGTATGTATTGCAGTAGCATATTTATTGCAGTAGCATATTTATTGTAGTAGCGTATGTTTTGCAGTAGCATATTTATTTCAATAGCATATTTATTGTAGTAGCATATGTATTGCAGTAGCATATTTATTGTAGTAGCATATGTATTGCAGTAGCATATTTATTGTAGTAGCATATGTATTGCAGTAGCATATTTATTGTAGTAGCATATGTATTGCAGTAGCATATTTATTGCAATAGCATATTTATTGTGGTAGTATATTTATTGCAGTAGCATATTTATTGCAGTAGCATATTTATTGCAGTAGTATACTTATTGCAGTAGTATATTTATTGCAGTAGCATATTTATCAGCAGAAACTGTGTAAAATGGAAATTTTATAGCGATCTCAATGTATGTCTTTTATTACTGTAAGTAATCTCTATGTATATCTTATATTGCCGTACAGCAATCTGTATGTATGTCGTAAAACTGGCATATTTTACATTTTCGCCAAATAGTATATTTTCTAAAATATCAAGACATGAAAGATTATAATAGCAACATCTTTTGTATGGATATTATTTCTAAACAACTGAGATGTTATAAATATTAATAAATTCAGTGTCACAATGTCAGTAAAACAGTCGTTCAGTTATCCAATGAAAACTGTCGTACATTCTCTTTAAGCATTGCTCAAGGTGGAGAAGAAAAGGGGAAGCAGATGATTTAATTAATTAAGTAAATAAATATATTTTAAATATATATTTTAAGATATTGCTAACAAAACATACAACATACCTCTGCCGTGTCACTGTCGACACTGATGACACAGGGGAACTGGGTGGGACTCCCTGAGGTGCAGTAGACGAGGCCTGACTCTGGGAGACATTGCACGTATCCATGGGAAGAGAATCCCGTGTCAAGGACACGGTACGCCCCAGTCTTTATGTCCAGTACTGCAAATTCCTGCAGCAGGTAAAAATAAAAATGGACAAATTAGGCATTTGTAATATTGTACAAACCAACTCAAAGACACTAACAATGATAAAATAAGTAAAATAAGTTTAATATAAGTTAAAATATGTATTTATGCAATAACCAACGCAAGTCCGATGTAGTAGAGTATTGAAATGGGCCAAATAATGAAATTTTTTATTACAAAGTGGACTGCTTATCACGCAGCTACTTTGGGAAGAACATTAACAGGATTGTGAGCTCCTCAAAGCAAACCAGGCAGGAACTGAACACATGTACAGCCCCGTCTGACAAGTTTTTCGGAGCCCACATTCCTACAAGCATGACGATAACATATATACGTCAAGAAGTCGTCATGAACATATAACATATGCAAAGAATACAGACATTCCACCACCAATACACAAATTTAATTACAAACAGGTGGGGCCATTTCGCTAACCTATATAAACATAAGCCAATAATACCGATGAAGAAACAGGAAGCCTGCCTGCGCAGAAAACCCCATGAACACCAACTACTAGGGGATAAACCCCCGTGTTCATCTAATATAATGCCAAAAGTGGGTAAAGCAGTTTCGACATGTTCCAACTTCCTATTTCATCAACGATGTACAATCACATTTTAAGCTAAACATTCAAAGTAAGGAAGAAAGGTGGGGAGGAGGGCAGATTTCGAGAGACAATTTCACAACTTCACCATGCGGAGACTGGAGCAGGAGTGAAAGTTTCAAGCTACTGGCTCCGGTTTGAACTGGTTTCCGCTGTGCCGTGATTGGCTGGCTAGTTTGGAATAATACAATTTATTTGGCCAAATAGTTCAGGTGTAGTCTCAGACACCCAGGGCAAGTTTAGCAAAGACCTGCCTTAGTTATTTAATAATTTTTTTATGCATCTGGTAAGTTGCATAAATTCATTTATGCAATAACCAATGCAAGTTCGATGTAACACTCTAATCCAAAACAAATTATGTGGTTATTTATTATGTAAAGCGCTGTTAACTTGCACTGAATAAACCTTTTTCAATCTACATGTTTTGTTTTGTTGCTTTATGTACATAATAATGTTATAACTAAATGATTTAATAAGTGTATAGAAATTATTTTGCACATCAAAACAAGGTTTTTCATAAACATGCATAAAACTATATACAACACAAAATAACATTTTACAATTTAAAAAAA
This sequence comes from Lamellibrachia columna, assembly GCA_963662155.1. Taxonomy (NCBI): domain Eukaryota; kingdom Metazoa; phylum Annelida; class Polychaeta; order Sabellida; family Siboglinidae; genus Lamellibrachia; species Lamellibrachia columna. The sequence goes on from OY759262.1 coordinate 24,143,818, forward strand.
AAAAGTTTAAGTTATTAGTTCTCATAAAAACAAAAACTTACATCTCCATATGTGGTGACAACCCTGCCATTGCTGTCAATGTCATATGGGTAATCTGCAAATACCCACAGGGGCCGACCCAACTCCTTGCTGGCAGCATGCAGATTAACGTGTTTCCCATCAGATGTCACATGATACAGATTCCACCAATCTGATTGATCACCAATGTAGAGAAGTTCGTTGTCTGATGTCCAACTTGGGTACATGACACTGACGCCCTTGCCTCCAGCCACCTGGTGTTGACATTGGTTATATGTGACATGAATATTTTATATTTACGCAGTTTTGTAGAAACTATCATTCTTCAGTATACAGCCATTGGCACTTTCTGGTGACTGGCAGTGACAAAAAGGTAGGAGAGATACGAACATGACAGATATATGTATGTGCAGGCACTCGTTGAAGCGTTATACCTGTTGCCAGTTGATTATTACTTTGATTAGGAATGGTGGCTTGTGGAACTATAGATTCGTGTACATCGACGTGAAAGCGCATTTGCGTAGGTGTGCACGCATAATCAGTTAATTATTTGAAAGAACACGTTCGCGCGTGTGTGCTTGCATAATGCATAATCGGTTGACTTTTAAAAGAACAAGTTTCAGTTTGTATTTAGCTGTTGGACTGTACACAGTGGTCAGAGGTAGTGGGTTAGGGAGTCGTAGGTTTTAGTTAGACAGCAGATATTCCATAGTTATAATACAGTTTTATCAGGTTAGTGTGTTACTATACTAGTCACTTATCCATTTGGTTTGGATTTTAAATTAATAAACGTTTAGAACATAATATACTGTTAATTTATTTTGTAGCTATTGACTATTCTAAGGAGCCCGGTTTAGAGAGGTTACATATCTAATAAATTTTTAATAAGATCAATGTACAACCTGAAGTAATGAGATTTTACAACAACTTACATTTACAACAACTATTTTTTAGAAGTTGTTTATATAACCAGTAGTACCAGACAAATCTATTAACTCATTTTATAACTGCCTGGATAAATTCTGGTCAACCCAGGTGATTTTGTATGATTATTTAAGCACCACTATTACAAACAAGTGGAACGGGAAAAGTTTAACTATTGTCAGATTACAAAGAAGATCTGATCAGTGACAAACCAAACGGATCCTGCAATCAGAACCATCCGAAGGTACCCTAAGGTATTACCCTCCCTTGCTCCCTTGCGCATTCGTCCATCTGTTGACAACTTTAACCCTCTCTTGCTCCCTTGCGCATACATCCATCTGTTGACAACTTTAACCCTCTCTTGCTCCCTTGCGCATCCATCCATCTGTTGACAACTTTAACCCTCTCTTGCTCCCTAGCGTATCCATCCATTTGTTGACAACTTTAACCCTCTCTTGCTCCTTAGTGTATCAGTCCATCTGTCAACAACGCTAACCCTCTCTTGCTCCCTTGCGCATCCATCCATCTGTCAACAACTTTAACCCTCTCTTGCTCCCTAGCGTATCCATCTATTTGTCAACAACTTTAACCCTCTCTTGCTCCCTAGCATATCCATCCATCTGTTGACAACTTTAACCCTCTCTTGCTCCTTAGTGTATCAGTCCATCTGTCAACAACGTTAACCCTCTCTTGCTCCCTAGTGTATCCATCTATCTGTCAACAACTTTAACCCTCTCTTGCTCCCTAGCATATCCATCCATCTGTTGACAACTTTAATCCTCTCTTGCTCCTTAGTGTATCAGTCTATCTGTCAACAACGTTAACCCTCTCTTGCTCCCTAGCGTATCCATCTATCTGTCAACAACTTTAACCCTCTCTTGCTCCCTAGCGTATCCATCCATCTGTTGACAACTTTAACCCTCTCTTGCTCCCTAGCGCATCATTCCATCTGTCAACAACTTTAACCCTCTCTTGCTCCCTAGTGTATCCATCCATCTGTTGACAACTTTAACCCTCTCTTGCTCCCTAGCGTATCCATCTATTTGTCAACAACTTTAACCCTCTCTTGCTCCCTAGCGTATCCATCCATCTGTTGACAACTTTAACCCTCTCTTGCTCCCTAGCGCATCATTCCATCTGTCAACAACTTTAACCCTCTCTTGCTCCCTAGTGTATCCATCCATCTGTTGACAACTTTAACCCTCTCTTGCTCCCTAGCGTATCCATCCATCTGTTGACAACTTTAACCCTCTCTTGCTCCCTAGCGTATCCATCCATCTGTTGACAACTTTAACCCTCTCTTGCTCTCTAGCGCATCATTCCATCTGTCAACAACTTTAACCCTCTCTTGCTCCCTAGCGCATCATTCCATCTGTCAACAACTTTAACCCTCTCTTGCTTATTAGAGCATCATTCCATCTGTCAACAACTTTAACCCTCTCTTGCTCCCTAGAGTATCCATCCATCTGTTGACAACTTTAACCCTATCTTGCTCCCTAGCGTATCCATCCATCTGTTGACAACTTTAACCCTCTCTTGCTCCCTAGCGCATCATTCCATCTGTCAACAACTTTAACCCTCTCTTGCTCCCTAGCGTATCCATCCATTTGTCGACAACTTTAACCCTCTCTTGCTCCATAGCGCATCCATCCATCTGTCGACAACTTTAACCCTCTCTTGCTTCCTAGCGTATCCATCCATCTGTTGACAACTTTAACCCTCTCTTGCTCCTTAGCGTATCCTTCCATCTGTCAACAACTTTAATCCTCTCTTGCTCCCTAGCATATCCATCCATCTGTTGATAACTTTAACCCTCTTTTGCTCCCTAGCGTATCCATCTATCTGTCAACAACTTTAACCCTCTCTTGATCCCTACCATATCCATCCATCTGTTGACAACTTTAACCCTCTCTTGCTCTCTAGCGTATCCATCCATCTGTCAACAACTTTAACCCTCTCTTGATCCCTAGCATATCCATCCATCTGTCAACAACTTTAACCCTCTCTTGATCCCTAGCATATCCATCCATCTGTTGACAACTTTAACCCTCTCTTGCTCCCTAGTGTATCCATCCATCCATCTGTTGACAACTTAAAGCTTCTCTTGCTCCTTAGAGTATCCATCCATCTGTCGACAACTTTAACCCTCTCTTGCTCCTTAGTGTATCAGTCCATCTGTCAACAACATTAACCCTCTCTTGCTCCCTAGCGTATCCATCTATCTGTTGACAACTTTAGTATTGCTTACAGATTTCGGGATATTCCAGTAGTTATGCCATCAACATTCAATTAGATATGATAATTATTAAATAGCCATTGCAATTTTCTGGTCACTGCAAAAAGGCAGTTGACCAACCAGTCTCCAAGCTCGTGTTTTGGCAGCCATTGTAGTGGTACAGCTGAGTGGGGCAGGAAAGCCCTGATATACCCCGATCCGCTCGCCAGAGGTAAAGCCTTGAGCAACTAAGGTCTCCTCACAAGGTGTGGAGAAACATTGTTGTAGTTGCTGCTTCCATTCCATCCAGCAACAACAACTGATGATGACGAAGCATTGTAAACACAATCAACACTCTTTCACAGATTTAATTCAAATGTGTTTGTAAACAGTATAATTATGAAAAAACTAACAGTAGATGCCTCCTTTAATTACAACTGTTATTGTTTTATTGATTGAAGTGTGTCCTGTGAGTACCTTCCTTCTGGTGTCGGCCTTGACGGTGTCACCTGAACTGTCGAGTTCGGCCACACACAGCTCAGTGTCATCCCATGGCTGAAACAGGACACGTTTCGCTGACCATGACAACAACAAACTGAATGCCTGAATGTTGCACATAGACCGCAGAAAGTCAATCATCACATTACAACTTGCATACAAATTATGCTGGTTGTAACACAGTGTTTTAAATCTCCATCATTCTAATTAGAAATACATATTACTACCTGGTAGTTTAGAGAGTCTGTGTCTCTACTCGCTATACAAAACTTCGGCTTATTGTCTCCACGTGATTATCTGAGTGAATATTGCAAAGTTTCAAGGATCACAGTCAACACTGAGATGTAACTATTACATGCAACAGGTTCTGTAGCTTCATTTGTGTTTTAGAAGTTATTTTGATATGTTTGACTGTGATACACAGTGTTTGTTGAACAAAACAAAACATGTTAGATCTTTATATCTGGATAGCTCATGTAACCAGGATACTGTCTTTGTATCTAATGTACACCTCAGGCACCAAATCCAGAGCCAGTGGGGTATTTAGGAGGAGGAATTTGGCCATGCCCCTTCGGCAAAATTTTTTTTCTCATAAGTAACCTGTTGTGCCACTACATGGTGAACTAATAGATACAGGTGACTAAGCTTGTGCTCCCCCTGCTCTCCCTCCCCTGCGAGATCCTATATACCCACTGTCCAGAATCTCCAGTTTAGTCCAGCAGCCGAAGGGGGTAACCCCTTTTTGCCTGATATAGTTTTTTTGGTTTGTTGTTTATTCATCTCTAGCATGTATATAATGACATCCAGGGTTGTGGAGTTCTCACCCTTGAGCATTTTGAAAAAAATAAAAATCCAAAATGGCCACCAAAATCAACTTTTTATCATATCTTTGCAACCAGACAAGATACAGACATGATTGAAATGTTATTTAATATGTTTCCAGACATGAGGTATTCGATTCCACCATAACTGATATAAAAAAAATTAAAGAAAACAAGATGGCAACCATAAGTATGCTACAAATGGTTGCCGACTATGCGAAAAAAGACTATATATTCCGCGAACAAAAAACATAAGAACATGACAAAATTAATTTTCCATGTGTTATCATATGAGGAGAATTTCATAAGATTAGCATTTCGTGAAATAATTTTGTGAAATTCGATTAAATACCAAGAATTGTGACCACCAAGGCTTTATCCAGGAAACACATTAAAGTCGGAGATGCTAAAGTGCTTGACACGGTAACCATCTATGCAAGAGCCATGGGCGAGCAGTATAGTGCACGCGATCTTGACACAACCACACTAATGGGCCAGGAACTATCACCTATCTCTACATCTATGTTCGATGAAAATGGAAATATGAGGGATGCCAAAACGAAATCCAATCTCAAGAATGCGCTTAAGGTGTAAGTGTCAAGACGGCTGGCTGAACAAGATGTGCAGGCAACGTTCCTCGATGGGTGCGCTGTCCTCTGGCGTCTATCTGATGTTCGACAGATACATTGAGGGCAGTACTAACGAGACAACCTGACACGGCAGGGACAAAGGAACAAGCAGTGTCTACACATTACGTTGCACAGCTTGCCTGCCACCACAAAAAGTCGTCCTAACCGTCACCACAAACAAAGATCAATTGATAGCTCTCATCGTCGAGGATTTGGCTTCGCACAAGGCTGACTTTCAAAAGCATAAACTAGTCGTCACTGGCAGAGACCCGGTTCCTGTAGAAATCGCAAATGGTTGTGTAAACAAACGTCAAGACATGGCTACAACGCATGAGGAGGGAGACACTCTGATTGTGCAACAAGTTTCACGTGTAGAGGATGGTACCGTCCTGGTCGTTGACACCGACATATTTGTTCTCTTGTTGTATTTCTGTCACTAGGGCAGTATATCCTGCAAAGTTCTAATGGTTTCGCCAATTCAAGGATGAAGTGTCCTAGATATCAACGCAGCTGCAGAAGAGCGCAGCTCCATCGTCCCAGACCTACTAGCTGCTCACGGTCTCACAGGTTGTGATAGTGTGGCGTCATACTTTGGCGTTGGCAAGGTTGCAACTCTGAAAGTTCTGAGACAATGCCAACGTTCTCTCAACTTACTGGGAAACACAGGTGGACCACCGTTTTCGGAAGTAGTGGACCAGGCCACACACTTCATGTTGGCCTGCTATGGTCAGCAAAGATGTCATTTGATGACGGAAGCACGCCAACAAATGTGGTTTTCTAAAGTAAGCAGAAGCAAGGCTTCCGCACCAAAGCTGTGTTCATTACCACCCACAAGTGAAGCATTCAAACAAAATGTAGCCAGAGCCCATCTGCAAGTAGCAATTTGGCTTTATGCTTTGGATCCCAACCCATCTGTACTAGACCCTACATCATACGGTTGGTCACAGGACGAGGGGAGTCCAACTACTGTCCCTCCAGACACCTCGTTAGCCCCAACTGGGTTGCTAAAGCTGATCAAGTGCTCATGTCGGAGTGAAATGCCATGTAGCACGAACAAGTGCAGCTGCAACAGCTCTGACATGGCATGCACACCATTTTGCGCATGCCAGGGTGGACAGGCCTGATGCTTAGAAAGGTAACAATTTCACGAAATGCTGACCTGATGTAATTCTCCTCATACGATAACACATGGAAAATTTATTTTGTCATGTTCTTATGTTTTTTGTTCGCGGAACATGAAGTAGTCTTTTTTTGCATAGTCAGCAACCATTTGTAACATACTTATGGTCGCCATCTTGTTTTCTTTACATTTTTTCATAACAGTTATGGTGGAATCGAATTCCTCATGTCTGGAAACATATAAAATAACATTTCAGTGATGTCTGTATCTTGTCTGGTTGCGAAGATATAAAAAAAAGTTGATTTTTGTGGCCATTTTTTATTTTTTTCAAAATGCTCAAGGGTGAGAACTCCACCCCCCTGGATGTCATTATATACATGCTAGAGATGAATAATCAACAAAGAAAAAACTATATCAGACAAAAAGGGGTTACATAAAAAAATGCCCTTTGGCTGCTGGACTAATTACACCAGAGACACCAAGTCATTTCAGGTAGCCTCAATCATATCCTTCAATTGAAATTACTCCTCCATTTTTGCTTAAGTCTTCAAATGATACCTATGAGAAACAAGCCACGTCACAACATACCATGTTAGGGTGGTTCCACTGAACCCATGCGATCGTGCTGCCATCTGCTGTCACTCGTGGACATGAATAGAAGTCACATCCACTGGCCTGAAAATTAGTCAAACATATGATATTTGTTTGGTTTCTGTAAAATAGCAAAAATTGCCCTCCATAAGAAGACACAAAATACTAAAGTTGAACACAAGGAAAGTGGAACAGAAGATGATTGAAGGCAACATGAAGACCTGCGATGGCCACGCTTCAATAGATAGTGGTGACATGTATCAAGGCAGAATATCGAAACAAATTGGCGAGAGATCATCACAGGATTATATCCAGACGAAGATTTTTTGGTGGATAATTCCTTACAACACAAAAGAGATGTCTAATTAATTGGTATTAATACAAATGTACTAAAACTATCAAACTAACATTTTGCTGCACAATTTCTAATAATTACAAATGGGAATTTTTTTTATTTTAAATTAACTTTATTCATATAAATGTATCATAGACACACCAATACATGCTGCTCCTGTGTGTCTGGGTTGATGCACACTACTGTGTTGATCGGCTCTTTACTTTCACCTTTTTCAACCAAGCTGTGATCCTCTCGCACACAGAATATGCGCTTCAGCTGAAAAATAATGTTCAAATAATAATTTGCGCAGATATTAAAAATGATCTTGCAAAGGGGAGGGCAAAGGGGGAGGCCAAAGGGGGAGGGCACAAGGGGGCCAAGCTTAGTCACCCATTAGTTTACCATGCTATCACGTAGTGGCGCAACAGGTTATACGTACAAAAGAACAAATTAAGCCCCCCAAAATACGCTACTGCTGTTGTGCCATCTAATCCAATACAATGGAAAAACTTATTAATCCTACGGCAGCTACACTACAGCCACCATTTCCAAGTTGCAATTCTGAAATATTTCCAGAATTTATTTCACAAAGCATACAATGAGATAGACCTCTGTACAGTATTTAGTTATCATGACGACATTTGTAAATTGTTGCCACATTTTTAATGGTAACATTCTGTGCATAATGAATTTGTTTAGATTAAATTAGAATTATTTGAATGAATCAGTTAAACTTAGCATCAAAGAGGCCAACGTTGTGAAATGTTTGTCAGTCACACTACTTATGGTTAGAGGAAACAGAATTGCCCAAAGTATTGTCCACAACGTCCCTTACAAATTAGATGTTTGGGAACTATAAAATCTGTTGTACGAGTAATTTATAAGGCTACATTTCACAGATATTTTCTTACATTGCATATATATATGGCAGATCTGTTTATTCCAACCAAAACTAACTGAACTTCTCTGGCAATTACTGTGCAAGTTATTCACTTTCATAATTCCACCACTATATACAGATAGATATTCATTATATTATAATTCCAGCATGGCAGGATGCTTTTGAGAGAAGTCGATTTGCTGTTGGAATGGATAGGTCTGCCAGGGATGAAGTGAAAAATGTCTTAAGGGCAGGTGCTACATGCATATGTTGTATCTCCCTTAATATTCAACAAATCTTGACCAAATTTACAACATATGGTAAACTAATAGATATAGGTGACTAAGCCTGCTCTTTACAACATATGTTTAGTGTGTGAAAATATGAAATTACTACATAAAATAGATCATTTGCATAATGGTTGCCAAGACAACCGGCAATTCCTTACCAACTGGGCATACTTTTGCCAGAAACACTATTCAGTTAAATGTGTTATTCCCGCAACAATTATTTTGCAATATATGACAACTAAGATGGTTAGTCTACACAATAAGGGGTTATTGGATGATTTAGTATGTACTTGCCAACTTTTATGAGCACGATTCTACATTTTAATACAATTCTACATTTTGTAAAGACATACTTTTATCATTGTCTCTGGATACTAGCCCCCCATATCATCCAATAATGCCTCAAACAACCTTATTGCATGTCCCAGAATACAGGGAACAACTGTTGACAATTCTGTAGCTATCATGTTGACAATTCTGTAGCTATCATGTATAGTTTTTTGTTAAATTGGTGAATTTAACATATGCTTAAAATACCACGCTGAGAAAAACGCGAAAAACTAAAACACGTTTTGTAAAGTATATTTGTTAACATGGTATCACTGACCATCCTATAAACATCTTATTGACAATAGTTATTCCTATTGCCAATACCATACTTCTAGGTCTCATAGTATTCCTGTAATAATGTTTACAGAATCGAGATATGCTAAAAGCTCACATCAAAAACAAATGCCAAAAAAAAAAAAATCGGCCAGCATCATCGAGTTGTCCACATGGTATATATCACTGACCACCCTAAAAACATCTTATTGTATGTATTACAATACTAGGAATAACTATTTTCGATACCATGCATCAAGATCTCAATGTTTTCCTGTAATAATGTTTATAGAATCGATGTGTTAAAAATTCATCTACAGAAAAATGCGAACAAATTACCAGTATCATTGAGACGTCGACATCCTACATGTTATTGACTAGACACACTGTACTGTATATTTTTCAAGACAGCATATCAGGCGAACACACCATAGCTAGATATCACATGTACACAACAGAGACAGTTTGCCCTGTGTCTACCAGCCACCAGCACTGTAGACATGGCCCTCGGGCTGGGCCCGAGACGTCTCCATCTCATCAGCTTGCGGCTCGACTTCATCTTCTCTTTTGAAGTTTCGACACCCTGCCTCAGTCGCCTTCTATCCATGTTTGCAGTGACAACAGCAAACTGGCTGCTCAATGACTCAGGCAGGTTGATGACAGCATTGATCACATCCAAGAGGACCTGTCCCCCATGGCTGAACTGAACAACGCCGAGTGCGTTGGCAATCTTGACGGCGCCCCAGGACACCAAGATGGCCTTCGGTGTCCAGCTCCAGATGATGGAGTGGAGGCACTCATTTGCACTTGAAGTGTCGAACGACATGCACCTCTCCAGCGGGACCAGGTTTCTGGGACACTCAAAGAGGGGCATCAGTTGCTCGGCGGCCGGCAGTGGTAGAGGTGGGTCGTGTCGACCCTCTCGCCATCTCTCCTCTGGAATGACCCCAGCTGCCATCACTTGCTGCCACCAACACCAGTCAACATCGCAGTTGTCATGCTATGGTTCATCCTCAGTTGACACGCTGTGCTGGTAGATGGCCCAGATGGCATCATGGGTCTTGGCAACGTCTGGGGCATGCTTGACAACCGTGTTGTGATAGTACTGCGACCACTTCTTCATCCATACTTGGGTAAGCTTACTCTTTCCGCTGAGGCCTCCGGCTACCGCAGTCTTTGCCTCTTTCAGCACCATCTCTAGTCCCCGGTACATCCGCCTGCTGATATGGTTGATGCACTCGTGTTTGGTGATCTTCACATCAGCTCCGTATGGCTGCAGCATCACCGTTGCCAAGCAGGGACGTGTACTCAGCATTCAGCAACACCACGGATCTCGCCCACATCACCTCGGCCTCCTCAGTCTCCATTGATCCACTTGACCTTGTCTGGTTGATGGCACACATATCCCCACGTTTCCAGCTCTCAACTTTCCACTTCTCAACCACTCAACTTCTTGCCGACCAGCTCACAGTCGATGCAGTACTTGCAGAGAAGTGCATAATCGAGGAATAGTCCCGTCAGCATCTCGATCACAAACCCGACACCAATCAGAGACTGGAAACTGAGCCTCTTCCAAGTGCCATCACAGCTGACCGCCAGCTGCCTTAGTTCCTCGCATGGCCTGTACATCTCTTCGTACACGCGGTGGACAACGTGATGTGATTCGGCGAGTGTCTCAGCTGGATCGTTGCTGAGATGGCAGTGAATGACTTGTGGTGGAGGTTGCCACGAATGTTCATCAACGACGTCAGCCGCACCAACCCCGTCTGGCATAAGGCATCCTCTTTTGCTGCAAGCACTGCATCGTGGTTGATGGAGAACGGCTTATGTGTCGGGTTCTCCTCTGTCGCCAACTTCCTTGAGGTGAACCGGGACAGCTCACTGCCACAGCTGTATCATGTGTATGTATACATCTACAAAAGCTTAGTAGAACAATTTAATTACAAATGGCATATGATAATGACATTGACACATTTTATAATAACTAATTGTATTTAAATTAAATAAATAATCACTAAAACACGTTTTTTTCAATCAGAGAAATAATTGTTTGATAATAATCAGTTGCCTGTGGTTGTGCCAGACTCAGGCTATGGCCTATGTGCTGCTATTAATGCTGACAGTGTAACTAATAATGGATTAATATAATTAATAATTGATGTTATCAATTGATATAGCATTATATCTGGTTTTATTGAAATCAGTGTTCCAAATTACAATAGGCAGTATAATATATGCTGCGAGGCCAGTTGCTGTAACTCAGTTACCAATGACAACAAGACAAACTCGAATGAGATAATCATAACTTCGGTGATTTTCAGCCGTTAATTACATTGCTATTTCATTTTTATGTATCTGAGCTGAACTGATATATATATATATATATATATATATATATATATATATATATATATATATATATATATACATACCTGTCTTTACTGGTTTACAGCCTCGTTTTGTTTCGATAACGCTTTCAACGGCCAAAGCTGTGAGCAACGGAAAATTTTCTAACAACTGACTCCATGTTGTATTGCTGGGGGCACGGTCGCAAAGACGCATTTGATTGGTAGCCAAAAATAAACGCAACAGCTCATTGGCTGGCGGCAGCATCCGACACATACATTATAATGACTTTCAAGCCGGATTTACAGGATGTTTTGGCACGGAAATGAGTCATACGTTACATTATACATGTTCAAGGCCTGTCTACACCGGTAGATTGGACTTTTAGCTTTCTGTTGATACCCAACATCGTCTCATTGTGCAGGTCATTCGCGTTACAATCGAAGCAAATAAATGGCATGTGTTGTGCGTAATGGTTGGATTTCGTGAGATTTATCACATTTCTGGACTATGGTGCATGCAACAAAGTACGAGTTTTTGTGAATTTCTCGTTGGTATTTTATAAAGAGATTTTCAGCACGGCTGTGCAAGATATCAATGTGAACGAAAACCACAACATCCAATGTGTCAACATTTTAAATTTTGCCCTGCACCTACCCTTAAGCGGTTCTAAGGCCTGGATACTACGCTATATAAGAACTCACCTTTTTATATAGCTGAGTGAACTGGGGTAATATGGAATGAATTTGCCTGACTTTGGAGGGCAACATGAGGACTAGGATCCTGGTGCTCTTAAGTTCTTAACGAGAGTAGGTAATGTTACCCATTTGTCAACACAGCAAATAGTTAGACTAGTAACTCAACCTAGACTAGTAACAGCAAGAAATGCTAATTTTGAGGTTACTCATAACACCAAAGAGGACTTTCATTTAGAATAAGAAGGAAGGATGTGAAGGAAGACATTACAATATAATACTTGTGGCAATAAACAAGAGGCACATTAAAACATACAAAACATATTTAAAAATGAAAAGAAGATCTTAATTAACAACTTATATGATGTGTCAAATTAAATATTACAAAATGTTCATAAAAATTTTAAACCTGCTCCCCCAAGTTCACCTTTCAGCATACAGCAGATTTAAAAAAATAATAATATGTGCAGAAATATAAAAACTGCTCCATTACACAAATATACAGTACATACACAAAGACAGGGACACATACCGTTGCATTATACTGACCATCAGCATACCGCCAGCCACAGTTCTCAAGGGTCAAAGGTTGTGGCAGGTCACTGGCTGACTTCTGAATGTATAGCCTCTGATCCACAAAGTTTGAAAAGTAGACGGCACTATCATGAACAAAGAATGCACCTCCGCCATACTCGTGCACACGCGTACGGGCATTGAAATCTTTTGGTGTCCACTGCGTGATGTCTGCCTCGTCCTTGGTTCGAGAACAGATCACAATTCTCCCTCCTTCGTCAAATCTCAGCTCTGACCAGTACACAGCACCTGGAGATACAATTCACAACTTGTTTGCAATTCCAGTAATCCAGCTTTTACATGCTTTCCATGTCACCTATCAAAGCCAAGTTCGTATCTTACCGTTTGATTAATACCCGGTGTACATGTGTAGTGCAAATTGTGATTTGTTGTTTCTCCACACTTTATCCCCGCACTACACCACAGTGGGATCAGTACCAATGTTCCATTTTGCACCACTGTCACATGTCCAACTTAAGATTACTACAACTTACCTTGGTTTCCCTGTGCTTTATCGACATGAAGCTCCTGGAAGCTGACGCTGCTCTTTGTGGCCAACTCGCTGGTGATGGGAGACTTCCAGCCTCCATAAGCTGCAGCAGTCACTGTGGTAGCCATGTTTCGAGCTGAGATCTTCCTGATTTCTGACTTCTGGCAGAGTAATCGCTTCAAACAAGTTCTTTCACTGGAAGCAAGAATAAAAATGTTTAAGCTGTGAAGGTTTTGACTGTGGAGTCTTGACAATTAGACACAGTGGCGGCTATTAATTAAGGTCAAATTTTTCAACACTACAAAGCTTGATCTATTGCATGTCAAGTCAGCACATACATCTACCACAGTACTGTCATTCTGTGTTAGCCATGTAGCCATTTCTTTATTGCAGGGACATTTGTGAGAGTCAATTTAGCCAGTGGTGTTGCATGGACATGGGGTGTTATTATGAGAGTAGATTGAGCCGCTGGTGTTGCATGGATATATATGGGGTGTCACTGAGACAGTAGACTGACCCACTGATGTTGCAGTGGCATAGGGTGTTATTGTAACAGTGGATTGAGCTGCTGGTGTTGCAGGGACACAGGGTGTTATTGTAACAGTGGATTGAGCTACTGGTGTTGCAGGGACACAGGGTGTTATTGTAACAGTGGATTGAGCTGCTGGTGTTGCAGGGACACAGGGTGTTATTGTGAGGGTAGATTGAGCCAATGTAGGCAAAGTCCATCGCCATACCATTTTTTTCTGTTTGGCTGTTGCTGTTGTATAGCTCAACGGGGGGTGGGCGATTCTGCCTAGGGCCACTGGTATTGCAGGGACATATGGGGGTGTTATTGTGAGAGCAGATTGAGCCACTGGTGTTAGCAGGGACATGGGGTTTTATTGCAACAGCAGATTAAGCCACTTGCATTGCAGGGACACGGGGTGTTATTGTGAAAGTGGATTAAACCACTGGTGTTGCAGTGACATTGGGTGTTATTGTGACAATAGATTGAGCCACTGCACATTGTTGCAGGGACATGGGGTGTTATTGTTACAGTGGATAAAGCCACTGGTATTCCATGGACACCTGATATTATTGTGACAGTAGATTGAGCCACTGCATATGCAGTATGGTCACGTGTTGTAGAGACATGGCAAATTCTTCGCCCAGGTCCAGGATGGGCAATCCACAGTCTCCTCCTCGGCCACCGGCACGAGCCCACGGTCACGACGCCATAATTTTCATATAGGCCTAGGTACAGCTATAGGGATTACAGAAGAGGATACAAGCCATGGAAATGAGATGCTTTCGGAAGATCTTGCGCATATCATACAAAGACCATGTTACTAACGAAGCTGTCCGCAACAAGATCAAAGAAGCCATCGGACCATATGATGACCTTCTTACAACAGTTAAGAAGCGTAAACTGAAGTGGTACGGTCATGTATCACGATCATCTGGCCTTGCAAAGACTATCTTGCAAGGTACCGTAAGAGGGGGGAGACGAAGAGGTAGACAGAAGAAGAGGTGGGAAGACAACATCAAAGAATGGACAGGAATGGAGTTCGCTGACTCCCAGAGGGCTGTCGAGAACAGGGAAACGTGGAGAGAGCTGGTTAGAAAGTCATCAATGGTGCCCCAACGATCCTTACGGGTTATGGGAAAGTGAAGTGAAGTGACAGCTATAGGCCCTGGCCTAGGTACACATTTTAATAACGAATTAAAATTCTTTCATGAATGATGGTAGGCAAAGTCAATCGCCCTACAATGTTTTTCTATCTGGCTGTTGCTACTGGCTGTTGCTACTAGAGACGAAGAGCGGGGCGAAATTTTTTGCCTAGAATGATGGGACTTGTGCCTCTCTGTTCGTTCAATATAGGCACTTCAACAAAATCCGCTGAGCGGCTCGCGCAGCATGTCCAAAAAATTGTGTCAGCTTAGCCGCGCCGATTCCCGGCACCTGGGGTCTACTTTTGTTTTATAATATATCCACGGCAGGCCATCCAAAATGTTCAGCACCTCTTTAAGAGGTCTTAGACTTAGTTAGTCCGTGTTCAAAATATTTTCCCACTACGCGAATACGCAGGGGTGTGTTTGAGCTCCGCTCGTTTGGTTCCTTTAGGCTTTACGTGTCACCTTTCATTTAAAACAACTCCCAGGCCAATGTTCTATCATGACGTCTAATTTTTTTTCGAAGTGCCTATTCAATATGTGTGATGTGTCACCTAATCTAACTAACAGCGCCACTTACCTTACCTTACCTAAGCTAAGGTAAGTGACGCTGCCTCTGATGAATAAAAACGCGCTCAATCTGAACTGACGACAAACGCGAGGCCGAGAGCTGGCATAAGAGGCAGTACAGCATAATAATTTTATTAATAGCCAGAAGAAGACCTGTAAGAACCTGTAAGTATTTTACTTGCCTGTTGAGGTTGTTCGCTAATAAACGAAGACACCCCGACACGGAAAGATGGGCGTATCGGTTAACGTAACAAGGCCAAACCATTGAAATTTTATGTTTGACGGTAGGAATATAGTGTCAAGTGTTGCCACTTGGTTGCATTATTTGGAATGAAACCACACGAAGGTCGGTGGCTGAAAGCACGGTTCAGGCGTAGTTGGATTATTAGCATGATAGTTTAAGGTAAGCAGGTAGTTATTGTTTTGTATTGTTAAGTTACGTTAAGTTATTATGATAATATACTGATCGTTGTCATACGGATTGTTTAAGCAAAGTTGATGAAGTCAACTGTCACAGCTTGTTGAGCGATAATAGATGAATCTCATGAGAAAAACAAATGCGTGACATCGTTAGCGGGGTTTTACTGGCGTACTATCGACGTGCTAATTCTGTCTTTCTGATGTACTTGCCAATTTGTTTAGCCAGGGGGACGTTTGGATTTAAAGAAAAAAGCAAAGTCACCCATATTCAATTAGTAACTAATTAGTCATAATAATAGTCAATGTAAACATAGTAAATAATGATTAATGTGAATGACTTGTAGTAGCAATGTCATGTTGATGCCTAAATCAAACAGATTATGTCTGCCTTTTCGTGCCAGTTTAAAGAAGGTGAATTGTTTTTAGTATTAATATTTAATTTTGTGAGCAGTTTATATAAAAAAATGTAATGTTATATTTCATATTCTTTTTAGGCAAACATATACAGAAACTGAAAGAAAATATGGGGCGACTGACAGATGACATACTTGCTATGATTGGCGTGAAGCCATCTGATCGAGTTTCTGCAGCAAAGACACCTAACGACATTGAGACACCAGAAATACCACTCATGTTCCCTACAAGAGAGCAGATAGTGAATGGCATTGAAGAGGCAGAGAAACCTGAAGATGAAGAAGACTGTCTGAGCTGCAAGGTGGTTGGATGCTCTGTATTGTGCGGTGCAGCTGGCGCAATATTGTATGCAGTGAAGAGAAACTCGCCCCATTTCACTGGCCGCAAATTACATTTGTACAGAGCACAGGGAGGGTCCGTTGCTGGAGGTGAGTCCGTAGTGAAAGGCATGACTGTGCATCTAGACATTTATATAGATCACAGGGAGGGTCCGTTGCTGGAGGTGAGTCGGTAGTGAAAGGCATCACTGTGCATCTAGACATTTGCATACATCATGCAGTAATTGTTACTTATGAGCACAAGTGATACTTCAGTTGTAGTTGCATAATTTGTATTGAATTACAATCATTACATAATTTGTTGTTAATTACAAAGTAACTGTAATTACTTTTTTATGAACAATGTAATTGGACTTTTATGAGGCTTCGTAATTGACCATTGTAATTGCAACTGAGCCCAACAATGTATGAATTTGTCAAAAAGTTAGTGAACTCTGTTTAAACATTAATTTTAATGGTACATTTAAAAAATAAAACAGTAGTTGTACATAGTAAACCTTTCAACTATTTTGATTTTGAAGTGCTGTTAATTGATTTTTTAATTGCTGTAATTGTAATTGAGCTTTTATGGTGCTGTGAAATTGTGATTTACCGTTGTAATAGAACCCAGCGTTGGTATGTTGCCCAATGCTTAATGTATCTCAACCAATGTTGTCAAGAAAATAGAGGCAAGTTTGAACAATAATATTACAGAATAGATGGGATAGAGTGGTTCAGTCAAAAGGAGGTTTAGGTAAAGAACCCAGGAAAATAAATACTTTATGCAAACAGCAAATGTTATTAGCGAGTGCACGCATGAAACATTCTGTGGCTGTTTTGTTTCAGTTCTCATCCTGTTGGCTGGATGTCGATGGTTCAATGCTGGAGTGTTTGACAAAGATAAGGCAGACATGTCTTTACTTGACCAAACAAAAGCTGATCTCAGAAAGTTGTTCCTCTTCTGCAACGTTGATCCACCCAAAATGTTGGACACTCAAAGCAAGACAGAAACTGACTGACAAGACATGAACATTTGAGTGCATACCCTGATTATATGGATCGAGTATGATGCAACTGTTGGTTTATACCCAGTAGATGCATCATCCAATCCGATGCATCGTTACAAAATCACTTGATATAGCAAATGTGTTTTGCTTTAAATCACAAATCAAATGCACTGAATGTCTTGTCTTCAACAAACACAATGTTTCATATCCATGACAATTTGAACTTGAATAATATGATTGCAACTCATGTATATGTGAACACAGTTTATTTGATGTGTTGAGTTCTTGTTATAAGTTGCGTCCGATTTGAAATACAAATAGTGCCCAGAGTATCCACCAGGGTTTGACATATACAGGAACCACTGGTCATGTAAGGATGATGCACGTTATTGCAAAACTTCTAAATCACCACTGTCTGTACATTTGCATGTAACAATAATTTGCTTCTGCCATGTATATTGATCTAGTCCTTTAACTTGCAAAAAAACCAGAAACAAAATCATGGGTAAGTCACTACTTAATTGAAATTTTTATGTGACCATCGTACAGAGTAACCACTGCTCCTAATGTAACATACATCATAACATGTATATCAGTGTCATTAAAATGTGGATTTATTTACCTAAGCTGATTTCAGGGTGCACTTTAAGTAAACAATTGATTGTACTCGGAGGCATCTTTATTTGGAAACAAATAGGCAGCCTGCTAAAACACAGAATGCATTGACCAGGTTATTACTAACACCATCAAGTCACAACAACAGTCATTGCAAACTATGCCAGTAGCTAGGATGTTCTAGTTTTCACTGTAAAGTCCCATATTCAATCCGATGTCAACATTCAATGTTTCAACGATTCATTTTCAGAACAAACTACACTAAAATTATCATGCGTGCAGTCCCCACTAAAGACTTTCTACCTCCAGTTGCCTCTATCAACATGCACATAATTTCAGCTATGGTAAGTTTTCAATTGATCTTTACCTGATTTCTGTACAACTCTATTATTTTCCATATAGCATTCAATAGATGGTTTGATGTAAAATGCATGACACTAATTATCAACAGTATCTGATAATTTTTGTTATAAAAGATTCTGAATTGGAAAAAAGATAAATTCTCAAGACTTCTTTTTAAAAAACCTTATTTTATTTGTTGATCATTAATGGCCCTGCCAGCCCAATTAATACAATTCCCAAATGTTCATGCAACAATTTTGGCCAACACAATGCAAACTAGAAATGATGTACAAATTGTGACAATATATTTTAAAAGGTAATCATTACAATTTGCGGGAATGAAATAAAGTAAACTGCATTACGTAACTTCTAATACCATGTGTTCTGCTAGGTACATGTAGGATAAATGCTGATTATTTCTTAACCTACTTGCAAGGACATCATAACACCGCTCCTTATAATGAACATAATCATAAATCAACACATCTATTACACATACATTTTATAAAACGTGACATTATGATTCAGTGGTGAAATGTATTCTGAATGTGAGAAAATGCTACGATAACTAGAGTCTGATGAGATGACAACAATGACGTGTCTTGACAACAACGAGGTGTCAACATCAATGACGTGTCGTCTATTTTACAAAATACATACAAACCCTCCTGACTGTAAAGTAATACCAAAGAAAGCAAACTATACAAAACAATGGCCTTTAAGAAAATAGATCCTCTGGCCGGTTATGTGACGCCGATGCCATGTAATAAATTACACCTAGATTTCAGCAGTGCCTTCGTCCCCACAAATCTCTAATGCACTTGTTATCTAATCTCCCCAACTTGGTGTTTACAACACCGATAAGCCGCCACCAGAGATTCTGTGCAAGGAGCAAGCCTTGTCTTCAAAAGACAAAATATTTTACATTTTGTAGCACTGTAAACGCAAACAACAATTATGACAATGCCTACGTAGTATGTACACACAACAAGTGAATGCCGAGCAGCCTCACGCTTGTCAGTGGCATGCAGGCCACAAATAAATATCGGAAAGCTAAATCACTCGGTGAACTTACCTGCAAAACACATTCAACATGCCCATCTCGACACAACATTTTACACATGTCCCACCCACACTACAAACTAAAATATATCAGTCACGTCAAACTCTTGAATCTATCATCAAATTCATGGTTCTATGCATACAGAAAAAAACTTGTTCACGAATGGTTGTAGTTTCTGAAAATGTTCGGGGGAAATGCTACTTCATTAGTTTTTTGAAAGTAGATACCCTATATGTAATATACTCAGCTGCTTTACAATGCCAGTAAATATTTTCAGAATTAGTTAGGTCACCCTAACATAGACAACATACCGAATACCAATCATGTCTATACTGAGACATACATTCAGAGAAACAAACACTCTGCACTCAAGAGTCCAGCAGCAATCTCTTAACAACGTTGTGCCGTCATCAACAAACTTCTTATCGACACAGCATTCATATAGACAAATTGACGCTAACACCTGTGATTACCATCATCCACAACTGGAATGCTGGACACAGCTAATGCTTATGACAGATATAATGTTTGACTGTTTGGAACAGTGCAATGACGTCATGTCTACTGACCAGATGAGTCGCAGGGGAAACAACGCTGTCTCTTCTTCAGAACATGTCACACAACTATTATGTCCAACGATGGCCATTTGCTACACTGTAGACTTCACAAGTTCCCAGCCGTCGTGTCAGGCATCATAACCACCAATACAGCCTGTCGTGGTCGTCAGTGAGGATTCTTCCTGCATCTCCTCTGGCATCTCGTGAGGCCCGAGGATGCCCGGCACAGACATCTGGAGGTTGCGCTTCTCCTCCTGGGCCTGTTTGATGGTCGCCTCCTTCTCCTCCAGGAACAGGTCTGAGTTGTCCTCACCCGCAAACTCCTGCAGACGGCATACAGACAGGCGTAAGTAAAACTTTACAACAGAGCACACACACGCGGCGTATTTAGGATCGTGGTGCAAGCTTAGTCACCCATTAGTTTACCATGCTACCATGTAGTGGCGCAACAGGTTATTCAGTGAAAAATTCATATCCCAATGTTCCTCCCCCCACAAATACACCACTTGACACACTCAAGAAAAGCTACACAGGACAACAATTATACCAAACTTGATATTATACTACCTCATATGCTAATCCAGTCAATTCTGCTGAAGTGAGAGGAATATAATTCAACAGTCACGAACTTTGCTGTAATTTTTGTACACAACTTTTAAACCGGCAAATGTACTTACCCTGATCTGAACAAGGAAGTCCCGCAGATGCTCCTTAAAGGCAGAAATGTCCTGATTGAAGCTGAACAGACCCTCAATGAACAGTTTTATCTGTGTGCTGAAACACAGAAGTCTTCATTCACACAGCTGTACATACATACATCAGTGTATGCTCCTCACTTGGACCACATCAAGGTAAGTGCAACATTTGGCTAACTAAGGAAATATGCACAAGTTCCTGGCAAGTCACTCACGTGGTTATAAGTCGTACATGTGTAAATTCATGCTTTGAACACTACATAAATTGATGAGAATAAACTAAGCACAGCAGCAAATAGGTGTGTTTCACATACAAAACATTCTCAACAGAAAGGTTGACCTTATACTGACAATATCTCACCAGAATAACATGATACAGCATGCAAATAATAAAACATCCTTACTTATTAGCTCTATGCAAATTATTCATCATTTTGTGAAGGTGTCTGGAACTAGTTTTCCCAAGAACTACGCAACCAAGCCAGATACATAACTACTTGGCAGTCTACATGCTAGTAGCCACGTACCTGTTGAGGTGTGGGAATGCCGTGCTGAGTAGGTTTGCAAGGAACTCCTGAACGTAGGGCATGTTCTGGTCAACTGTGATTGTTGGACTCAGCGGCATTGTGATCTTGTTCATCTCAACAAGACTGAACATGTAAGCCAGGATGGTGGCATGCATTGTCAAACCTATAACAAAGTTGTCGCATTTGTATGTCATTTCTACCAAAGTTTACTTTATATACAATCAGTAGTCGATATATAACAAGGATTGACTGGTTGACTCGCATAACCACCCTCTTCCAAAACATTGAAATTCTATGCTAGTTTTTTTTTTATAAATGCTGCACATTGGGTCAAGAGGTGTCAAATTAATTGTACACGTTTGGTGTTTGAATTGTGACAGGATAAACTGAATCAGGTGTCCAGACGGATCACATCCTTTTAGTTTTACATGTTTGCCATGCAGTAAGGTATAAACATGGGCTGTTGAAGCAGAGAGGAACCAACTGCAATGGACGTCCTGGAGGATGGCCAAGAACACGGCTAGAGATTGGACAAAATGGTGGAAGTTACTAAGTGGCTTTATACACCAACTAGGGTGAAGTTACTAAGTGGCCTTATACACCAACTAGGGTGAAGTTACTAAGTGGCCTTATGCACCAACTAGGGTGAAGTTACTTAGTGACCTTATACACCAACTAGGGTGAAGTTACTAAGTGGCCTTATACACCAACTAGGGTGAAGTTACTTAGTGGCCTTATGCACCAAAATAGGGTGAAGTTACTAAGTGGCCTTATACACCAACTAGGGTGAAGTTACTAAGTGGCCTTATGCACCAACTAGGGTGAAGTTACTAAGTGGCCTTATACACCAACTAGGGTGAAGTTACTTAGTGGCCTTATGCACCAAAATAGGGTGAAGTTACTAAGTGGCCTTATGCACCAAAATAGGGTGAAGTTACTAAGTGGCCTTATACACCAACTAGGGTGAAGTTACTAAGTGGCCTTATGCACCAACTAGGGTGAAGTTACTTAGTGGCCTTATACACCAACTAGGGTGAAGTTACTTAGTGGCCTTATGCACCAAAATAGGGTGAAGTTACAGTGGCCTTATACACCAACTAGGGTGAAGTTACTTAGTGGCCTTATACACCAACTAGGGTGAAGTTACTAAGTGGCCTTATACGCCAACTAGGGTGAAGTTACTTAGTGGCCTTATGCACCAACTAGGATGAAGTTACTAAGTGGCCTTATACGCCAACTAGGGTGAAGTTACTTAGTGGCCTTATGCACCAACTAGGGTGAAGTTACTAAGTGGCCTTATACACCAACTAGGGTGAAGTTACTAAGTGGCCTTATACACCAACTAGGGTGAAGTTACTTAGTGACCTTATACACCAACTAGGGTGAAGTTACTAAGTGGCCTTATACACCAACTAGGGTGAAGTTACTAAGTGGCCTTATACACCAACTAGGGTGAAGTTACTTAGTGGCCTTATACACCAACTAGGGTGAAGTTACTTAGTGGCCTTATACACCAACTAGGGTGCGAAGAGGTAAAGTAAAGCACCTTTTCACCTAGCTCTCATTTTGTGACACCAGAGTGAATCTATTGTATAAAAAGCTAGTTGTACAAGCACGAATGAGAGTGAGCTAATGTGAGGTGACGTACCTGCCGTGTGACTGCTGTCAGTGACGACAGAGAAGAGGTGCTGCAGGATGTCTGTGTAGTAAGTCTGGTAGAAGCTCTGTGCTGCTGCATCCTCCAGTGCCACATTCTGCAGCATCTGATACAGTATGCCAAGTCCTGTGTCAGCCACATTACGCATCGTATGTTTGAATGCCCAGATGACCGAGTCTAGCACCAGCTTGAACTGTGCTGGCGGTATCGTCAGGAAGGCTGCAGGCATCAACATAACATGCTGGTTAAATATAATATCTGGGGTGCTTACCTCGGAAGCAGTGAGAGTTATGTACTGTGACTACAGTGCTTACCTCGGAAGCAGTGAGAGTTATCTACTGTGACTACAGTGCTTACCTCGGAAGCAGTGAGAGTTGTCTACTGTGACTACAGTGCTTACCTTGGAAGCAGTGAGAGTTGTCTACTGTGACTACAGTGCTTACCTTGGAAGCAGTGAGAGTTGTCTACTGTGACTACAGTGCTTACCTCGGAAGCAGTGAGAGTTATCTACTGTGACTACAGTGCTTACCTCGGAAGCAGGGAGAGTTATCTACTGTGACTATAGTGCTTACCTCGGAAGCAGTGAGTTATCTACTGTGACTACAGTGCTTACCTTGGAAGCAGTGAGAGTTGTCTACTGTGACTACAGTGCTTACCTTGGAAGCAGTGAGAGTTGTCTACTGTGACTACAGTGCTTACCTTGGAAGCAGTGAGAGTTATCTACTGTGACTACAGTGCTTACCTCGGAAGCAGTGAGAGTTATCTACTGTGACTACAGTGCTTACCTTGGAAGCAGTGAGAGTCGTCTACTGTGACTACAGTGCTTACCTTGGAAGCAGTGAGAGTTGTCTACTGTGACTACAGTGCTTACCTTGGAAGCAGTGAGAGTCGTCTACTGTGACTACAGTGCTTACCTTGGAAGCAGTGAGAGTTGTCTACTGTGACTACAGTGCTTACCTTGGAAGCAGTGAGAGTCGTCTACTGTGACTACAGTGCTTACCTTGGAAGCAGTGAGAGTTGTCTACTGTGACTACAGTGCTTACCTTGGAAGCAGTGAGAGTCGTCTACTGTGACTACAGTGCTTACCTTGGAAGCAGTGAGAGTTGTCTACTGTGACTACAGTGCTTACCTTGGAAGCAGTGAGAGTTGTCTACTGTGACTACAGTGCTTACCTTGGAAGCAGTGAGAGTTGTCTACTGTGACTACAGTGCTTACCTTGGAAGCAGTGAGAGTTGTCTACTGTGACTACAGTGCTTACCTTGGAAGCAGTGAGAGTCGTCTACTGTGACTACAGTGCTTACCTTGGAAGCAGTGAGAGTTGTCTACTGTGACTACAGTGCTTACCTTGGAAGCAGTGAGAGTTGTCTACTGTGACTACAGTGCTTACCTTGGAAGCAGTGAGAGTTGTCTACTGTGACTACAGTGCTTACCTTGGAAGCAGTGAGAATTGTCTACTGTGACTACAGTGCTTACCTTGGAAGCAGTGAGAGTTGACCGATTGCAGCAACAAGAAGAAACTTGTTCTGTGTTCTGGGTAATCCTGGAAGTCCTGCACAACACAACAATGCTAGGTGTTAGCTGACCTTACAATCAAGTCAGCAATAGCTGCAGCAGCTGATCCCAATATATAAACAGTACAAGGTAGCTAGCATATACAACCTTAGTTTCACAAAAACATTTAATCCACTTCTTCAACTAAACAGCTCACAAGAAAAATATGTTTGTCATAAGCATATCTACTGTCAAAAAACCTTCTGACTAAACACATAAAAAACAACTCTCAAAAAACCTGAATAATTTTTTTTTATTAAACACGTGACACCTACAGTCAACAAATGTCCTGAATAAACAGGTGACAACTACGGTCAACAAATCTTCTGAATAAACAGGTGACACCTACTGTCAACAAATGTCCTGAATAAACAGGTGACACCTACAGTCAACAAATCTCCTGAATAAACAGGTGACACCTACGGTCAACAAATGTCCTGAATAAACAGGTGACACCTACGGTCAACAAATCTTCTGAATAAACAGGTGACACCTACGGTCAACAAATGTCCTGAATAAACAGGTGACACCTACGGTCAACAAATGTCCTGAATAAACAGGTGACACCTACGGTCAACAAATCTCCTGAATAAACAGGTGACACCTACGGTCAACAAATGTCCTGAATAAACAGGTGACACCTACGGTCAACAAATCTCCTGAATAAACAGGTGACATCTACGGTCAACAAATTTCCTGAATAAACAGGTGACACCTACTGTCAAAAAATTTCCTGAATAAACAGGTGACACCTACGGTCAACAAATGTCCTGAATAAACAGGTGACATCTACGGTCAACAAATCTTCTGAATAAACAGGTGACACCTACGGTCAACAAATCTCCTGAATAAACAGGTGACACCTACGGTCAACAAATGTCCTGAATAAACAGGTGACATCTACGGTCAACAAATCTTCTGAATAAACAGGTGACACCTACAGTCAACAAATCTCCTGAATAAACAGGTGACACCTACTGTCAACAAATCTCCTGAATAAACAGGTGACACCTACTGTCAACAAATCTCCTGAATAAACAGGTGACACCTACAGTCAACAAATGTCCTGAATAAACAGGTGACACCTACTGTCAACAAATCTCCTGAATAAACAGGTGACATCTACGGTCAACAAATTTCCTGGTTGATGTACTTATCCATTACAACAGAAGACATATGAACATAGTCGACATACCTTATTGATCATGTCCAGAGTGCATTCAAAGACAGCATCAAAGATCTGGGGGATGTCTTTTATGTGACTCTGTAAGAACACAAGAAGTCATTTTATACATACGCTTAAAAAATTCAGAAACACTGGACAATGTTGTTATTTTTAATACACGACACAACAGTTATTGTTTAAAAATTACACTGTTAGATATCAACGTCTTTGCTTAAAAATATACCTAAGTTCCAGATAAATGATGCTTTACTGAGTTAGGAATAAAATTATTTTATTTAATATTGCTATGCAATGTGTCACACTAGTGAATGACACCATGTATTATAACTAGTCACATGAATACACCGCCCTCATGTATGTACAGTCGCGCCTCGTTATAACGCGGTAGTCAGGGTCCACAATGTTGGACCGCGTTGTAAGCGAGGCGCGTTAGGTGTTCCTGTATCTGCCACCAGGGGTACCACGAACAGCAATTAACACGCCATGCCGCCACTGTGAGGAAGCCCTGTTGGGCTGCATGGTTTATAAATCTTATTTAGAGTAGAATATTAACGTTAATTTGTGTTGTATCGATTATAAAATGTCATACTTTATCAAATGTTGAACTAAATAAAATACATCTGTGTGGAATGGATTGTGGAAAACAAATAATCTGTTACAATGGACTGACTGATCGCCGCCATTGCGAGGAAGCCCTGTTGTGCCGCACGGTATATAAAACTTATTTAGAGTAGAATATTAACGTCAATGTGTGTTGTATCGATTTTAAATGTCATACTTTGTCGAATGTTGAACTGAATAAAATGAATGTGTGTGGAATTGTAGAATACAAATCGACAATAATCTGCGACGATGGACTGACTGTATGACGCGTCACTGTAATGCTCATCAAAAACAATAACCTGGAGACGAGCAGCGGAACGTACATACGAGTTTACGCATGCGGCGCAAACGTTGAATAAAAACGACAGTTGGTACAATCGATAGTTTATTGATTATAAATCACTTTAACACCGGACCACTTATCGGCAGCCCAGTCTGCCTCTCCTGGACGAACCAGTTCAAAACGGCATTGTCGAGGGCGCTATCTTTGGTGACGCGAGTCTTCTTTCGCTGCAAAACATCTTCTTCCTCCACGGTGTGGACGAATTCTCGTAGCTTCAATTGCATTTAACACTATTTTACTCAACTTTTATTTCAATGCACTGTGAGTTATTTTCATGTATTGGCATTCAGTAAGATTGGTTTAATCTTGCCACCTGAAATCGACTCGCTCTTGCTGCCTGTCACGTTGAATAAATGGGTTAAACTTTTATGTTTTAAATCGATTGAAAGGTGCAGGAGCGAGTTGGCTTATGTGTCTCTGATGTCTAAATTACCACTGAATGTGTGAATGTTTTATTAACATGCAACCCATTTGTGTGAATCACCATTGCAATTAACAAGTCACCCCACCGAAGCCAACGCCAGCGAAACACGACTGATGGCAGCGCAAAACAAACAATGCAACAACACTTGGCTATTTATTGACCATCATACAAGCCCAACCATTTCACCCCTGGCGGCAGAAAATCGGGGTCCACGACCGACCGCGTTATAT
Source organism: Lamellibrachia columna (assembly GCA_963662155.1). Lineage (NCBI taxonomy): Eukaryota > Metazoa > Annelida > Polychaeta > Sabellida > Siboglinidae > Lamellibrachia > Lamellibrachia columna. The sequence goes on from OY759262.1 coordinate 24,171,025, forward strand.
CCGATTCCGCGTTATAACGAGGCACGACTGTATCAAACTGGAGCACCGGAGAAGCAGATAATAAAGGTCGCAGCTTTTGTTGGTAACATTCAGTGAAGTATATGAGTAAGACGTGTACCTCAAGCCTGTTTACAATGCTGGTCATGGTACTGAGCACTTCTGGCTCACGGGCTGCAGGCACATTCTTCTGGTAGTCCAGGAGAACTGCATCCAACAGCGGAGGCACGAAGTTCTCAGCCACCTACAAATATACATACACATCTATATATGTAATGATTATTAATTATGAGGTTATACTGCAAACAACCCTGTCTAGGGCTAACATAGGTGTGGTTTTATTTTCAGAGTTTTAATTCTCTAGAGTTCTTGCCTTCTGGTAAGTTATATATTTACCCCGTGCTGGATTTTTTTGGACTTGAACAAAGCTCCTCTCAAACCAACAGTCCAGCATTCTAACTACCAAGCAATCACGTCCCAAGATGACATCATTGCAACAAGATGATATATGGCTTCAACAGCATCGTGTCAATGTCACGTGGAGAAGCATTTTATATTTGACATATTAAAGATTCTTTTAGAAAATATATTGTACTGTCACCACTCAATTATCTTAGCACAATTACTTCATCTAAAAAATGTGAACATAAAATAGTGCTCACCATTTGAGGGTCACTGGAGCGACTAACCCAGCCCGAGATGAGTTTGAGGGTCTCTTTCTTGACCGTCCTCATACTTTTGATGAGTGGCTGCTTGGTGACATTCTCGCCATTGCTTGCTATAGCACTGCTGACGTTCTCACTCATCACTTTGTACACATTCAACATGTCAAGGTAGATTCGTCCCAGCTGTAAGTAACATGGCCATTTAATATTCAACACTAACAAGTGGCAAGTGTTCTAGTACCCTAGTACCAACTTACACAGGTACACTGCATTACACTAGTTGCTAGCTACAGAGGCTATACTTCATTAGGTTTGTAGCCGGCAATTTTTTTTACACTTTGTTAAATTAATAGCAAGTAACAAAGAGTAGAAACTGACAGAGGCTATATTCTGTCATGCCATTGGCATGTAGCAGAGTTTAGGCTTTGTTATGCTAGTAGCAAGTGGCTTATGTTACACTTTGTTAAGCTAGCATCATCATCTGAGAACAACAGGAATACCTAAACATTATGAAGACAACCAACCATTGCAATATTTGTCTGGCATCAAGTATGAACATGTGAGTAAACTACGGCATGTAAGGATCACAAAACATTGAATGCGCTTCAACCTAGATACATTTAGCATCAGGGTGGAACAAACATTAGTGTAAGAAATATGACACACTGCAATAGCCACCAAGTGATGGAACAGACAGACTGGGTACACACCTGAAGAACGTATGGATGACCAAGAGCTTTACAAGCCCTCACGTTCGTCTTGAGAATGTTACCCAACTGCTTCACTGCTTCTGGGTCCTTCAGTATCTGAACATTCTACACAAAGCAACACCAAGTCATTACAAAACAGTCAATCTAGCATAACTGTATTGGTCAACTAACCAATCACCTTGTAGGTCAACTGGTCTTAAATAGTTCATCCACAGTGGACAATTAAGCCAATCTTCTAAACACACAGTTGTGGATAATGACCCATTTGGCCACCAACAATAGACCTGCCAATTGGCAACAACAGTAATGAGATAAGATTGTAAGGAGAGATGTAAGTGGTAGATACCTGTGTGGCCTGACTGATGATGCTGTCCCACACCTGGTTGGGTAGAGCCATGTACTTCTCCAGCAGGTGTTCCTGGGCCGTCGGATCAGTCTGGGCACTAATCATCATACCTACCGCCTCGTAGAATGTGTGCACCTACAACAGTACATAGTGCTTCACACATGTCCCAAATGTCACTTGCTAAACACAGGCTGGTGACTTTTGCACATCCTTGTATCATGCTTAATAATTCTGGTTTGTTGCACCTCTGAGCTCAGGTTCCTGAGGAATTAAGCACTACAGAAGTTTTATTATTATCAAAGTGGGCCAGGAAACACTCTTAGTTGGGATCTCGACAGTTCAATGTCTAATGGTTAGCTCCAATGTAATAATGACATATAAAGACAGAAGTATTCATAATGCTACCGTTAATAATGCAGTGTATTACAAAGTGTGTAACTTGTTAAGCTAACAACAGACAGTTGTACTGTCAAGCAAGGACTGACATCTACAAGTGTCTAGAGCTTCTTGTTGATAATCATAGTGACAGGTGAGACGCAGGTGTTCTGTACCCACCTGTTGTGGCTGCAGGTCACAGATGATTGTGTTGATGCTGTTGAGGATTTCCTCGATGAAGGGCATCACCTCCCCCACCTGCACCTGCACAAAGTGTCGCCGACACTTCTGGGCTATCTTGATGAACGTGTCGCACGCCATGTCCTGCACACCGTCATGTGTCTCTACAATCACAGCACTGACATTCAGCAGGCACGTCCACACCAGATTTTGTCTTAGCCATGTATATATCTGTGTCTAATACCAATAGATACAGCGATTATTTCATTCACACATGATGGTCATATAACATCTGAAGGTTAAGGCAGTTGATGGTGAAAAATAATAGTCTTGTGAGATACATCAGACTACACAGTAGGTTCTCATAGTTTGCTGTAATCTACTTCTTAAGTGCATATTTTGTTAATTCCTCTATGTAACCAAGCTGTATACTTTTACTGCGACTCCTCCAGTATTTCACATTAAAGTGGCTAGTTTAACAATACTTCAGTTACATCTTACATGTGACTAATACAGAGTCATGAGCTGTAATAGAAGAAGTTGCACTATGTCCTAATTTACAGTCTACCTTTGTAACTATAAAGTTATTGTGTTAGCCACAGTGTCTTCGTCTTTATTTCATATTCTTTACTATCTGTTGATATTTTGTTGCCCAACCAAGAAAAAGGTTTGATGTACACTTTTTCACCATAAGCTACATACAGACCCTGACAGATATGCTGACATTCTACAATAACCCTTTCAAACCAACAAATACAGCATTCGTATCTATTATAACAGGATAAACTACAACTGGAACTGTAGTTGGTATGAACTGGTTTAATACTTTAAAAAATGTAATACAACTACTGATTAGATAGTATGATATGTAAGTCGTACGAACCATGCATGAACTCAAAGAGTTTGTTGACGACAGTCTTGAGGAAGCGCCAGTGAGCACGCAGGAAGCGAGGGTACTGTCCGACCACGTACATGATGTTGGAGGCAATGATGGCCTTGTTGTCTTTACCTCGTTTCTGTTCACACAGTCCCAGCAAGTCCTAGCAAGAACACCACACAGCTGTCATCATTCCACTCAACTGTTCACAACATTCTACAGTTCTAGCAAGAACACCACACAGCTGTCATCATTCCACTCAACTGTTCACAACATTCTACAGTTCTAGCAAGAACACCACACAGCTGTCATCATTCCACTCAACTGTTCACAACATTCTACAGTTCTAGCAAGAACACCACACAGCTGTCATCATTCCACTCAACTGTTCACAAGATTCTAGTCTTAGCAACAACACCACACAGCTGTCATCATTCCACTCAACTGTTCACAACATTCTACAGTCTTAGCAGAACACCACACAGCTGTCATCATTCCACTCAACTGTTCACAACATTCTAGTCTTAGCAACAACACCACATAACTGCCATCATTCCTCTCAACCGTTCACAACATCCTACAGTCCTAGCAACAACACTACACAGCTGTCATTATTCCTCTCAACTGTTCACAGCATTTTACAAACAACTGTACTGCTGCCACTTTTATCTCCAGGTACAAATCATTTTTAAGACATATTTGTTTTTGTACCTCCCCAAACATAGTTAACACACAAACAACAAATTGTTTTTAAGCTATACTGTTACAAGAGTTGAGAAAGCAAAATCTTTTTGCCTCGTAATGATATGAAATTATTATATTATTATAAGCATCATACATACCTTGATGACCATGACTAGGAATCTTTTTTCATCTTCTTCATGCATTGCTCCACTGATGGAACCAATTGCCCAGCAAAGCTAAACACACAAACAAATCTACATCAGTCTACCATCTATATCATCACCAGGACTCTGTGACAATAAAATACTCTAAAAGTATATTTAAATGGTTGGTTTTGTAAGAAAAATAGGCAAAAATACTACTCATGTTAGTAGGCATGTTGCCTTCTATTCAGAAGCCTTCATCCATCACGGTTACTTGAAAACATGGCAGTTGATTTGAAAACCTGGTCATGAACACTACAAAAGGTACTTACCGTATTGAGATTTTTCCATGACCATTCTGTGCCATTCACTTGGTTGTGTAGTTTCTCTGTCATGATGGTCTCGGTGTCGGCGTAGTCTAAATGAGTCAGGTAGACTGCAACAATGAATGCTCGACATTAAACATCACGCTCCTCATAATTCAACAACTGTGATGTGTTTGCATTGTGGTGTCTTTACTGTGATGCACATTGGCACGTGAACTGTGGTGCTGTGGGCACTTCATGGCGCACTGTGGAACTGCTACTGTCTGTCAGCTGTTCTGTGCGTGTGTGCATGCGTTGTTGTGTTTACTCACCGAGTGTCTCGCGCATGTTCTTGTAGAGCGTGATGGAGTCAGTGTCCTTGAGGAATTCCCTCACCACCTCGCCCTGTTCATTCTCCACCACCAGCACCTCCTCCGGCTTGGCCATCCGCGAGATCATCACTCGACGCACCTAAATCACCAAACACACCTCTCTAGTTCCAGTCACAACATGCACGGGACAAACGTCCATCATCACTCTATGTGTATATCTCATAAAGACAATCATCTCGTAGACAGGGGAATAAATAACAGGGTTTTGTTAATCAAGTTAATCACATCCTTTCCTTCCATGGTGTACTGATACTATTTTCATGAGTGTACAGCTAAAAAGTCCCACTGCGTGTTGTCATTAAACAATGTACAATCGAGTAATAACATGACGGGGAGCGTCGTCTGTCCAACAAACATGATGAATATGACTTCAAGGGTCCATTTCACTAACTTTTCCATCAACTCGTGATGGTTTCTATCAAATCTAGTTTTGTTCAAATCTATAGTCTGTCAGTAAAATTGCATCTCACAAAATATGAAAGATCACAACAGAAATATTTAATTATCAACCATTACAAAGAAATTAGCATATCCTTGTGTACCAACTAGGGTACAAAGAGGGTAAATATGTAAATTAGGGACATTAAAAATTATCTCAGTATAATGTGCCTCTGAGACAGTTACATGAATAGAAAAGTGGCTGAAGTAATTTGGTCACCTTAGAGAGGACAGGGTTGTAGAACTGTCTGCGGGATGGAGCCTCATTGGGCGCCTGTTTGTGAATAAGGAGGGACGAGATAGCAGACGTGAAGGGACTCTCGCGGTGGCTGTAAAGGTCTGCTGCTAGACTGTTCCAGTACTCCAGGCAGATCTTGAAGATCTCTGTCTCCTCTACTTCAGATATCACGATCAGATAGTGAAGAGCCTGAAAAGGGCCTCAGAAATCATGATCAGGTAGCAAAGAGCCTGAAACATCAATGGCCTCATATATCATACATCAAAGCTGTTCCTTTTTTCATTGTATTCTGTGGCCAAGACACAAACTAATTCCGGTTTACTTCAAAATGCATGCGAAAAACTGTCAACATGTGCCCACATACCTCCAGTAGTGTCTCACTGAGTTGTGTGCGTTTCTCTATCAGCTGACCGTGTTCCTTGAGGAACGTGCACAGGAAGAGACTCAGATTTTGGATGAAGTTCTGTTCATCGTCCCGGCCATGCTTGTATGCCTCTTTGATGTTTGTTGACAACGGCAACATCTGCGAACAAATACAGACGGTTTCTAGTAGGTTATTTCCTTTATTAAGTGGACATTTGTTTTGCAATATTTTGCAGACTACAATTGCAGGGTAATTAAATAAAATTGTCAACATTTTTAAACAGCTTATATAACAAAGTTATGTAATCAGCAATACCTAAATATTATCAGTACTTTTATAACGCACAAAAAATTAAATGGCAAGACAAAACCAAAGGATCAAAATTCAAAGTATCTTTGACCATAAGTTAAGTTTATCAAACATATTTTCCTTCTGGCTTGCATATGATTTATCTACCTATACTCTGCTGTCCCATATATTGTACTATACATGACCACCCAGACATACTAATGTTTCAATCGTGAACTTGGGGCAGATATAATACACATGCATGAAGAGTAATATGTTGGAGGTAGGGGCAGAGTTGGAATATTCTGAAATATTAATTATGCTGAGCTACAAGAGTTGAGGAAGTATCATCACCTCTTTAAGTTGTGTCATTGCCAGCGTGAACAGCTGCACGAACTGCTCATCATACTGTGACACCTGCACACCAGCTGAAACAAGCACCGTCCTTGAACACATCGTTCTGTCTATAAAAATTGTCGCAAATGGTTAAAAAATGTGCTAATTTCTGGTAAAAATAACAGCATGGAAGATCTACTAGCTTTCTATATTTAAGTCAAAACAGAGAATTCGAGCCCTCTACAGCTCAGCATAAACATGTCATATTCTATTAAACGTGAAATTCACTTACATTAAACACTATTCAGGTCAATCAGAATCAGAATGATGCAAGCTGCTCCAACCAAACTTGTGAGAGAAACCAAAATGTAAAACAATCCTTACCTATTTCTGTTAAACATTTTAGTGTGACATTTCTGAACAGAGGAACGTTGAGGAACTGCAACGAAAAACACAACACTCTTAAAACACAGAAAACCTCAGACATTATATTGCAGGACGAGTCATTAATAAAGCACCAATATCACACAATTCAGTTGAGAAAGGAGGGAGGTGAGGCATTATTAAAATTCCTGTATTGTGATACAAGCCTGAGTTATTTCACCATGGATCTAAGAAGCGGTCACTGCCCTGGTCAGTCTAATGAACAACACGTCAGTTGTGACTACTGTGCCAGTGGACATTATGTACATATTCTGTATAAGCCATTTCATTGCCAGAATTATTTGCAATAAGTATGCATTTTTTTCCGCCATTACAATGCATTGATGTTTTTCAACATTCGGTTTTATATAAATTAATCTTTGACAAATTCTTAATCCACAAACTAAGGACAACTTAACTGATGTTCACCTTATAAATAAGTGTGCTGATAAGCTTTGTTTCAAATATATATCCTAGTGGGATCCAGTTGAGGAAACGCAGCAGCGTCTCTAGGGTTGATCCAACCAGTGGTGCATTCTGAGAGTTCTCCTGTTCAACACAATACATTCATCAGTTACAAGCCAAGCAAGTTCCATTGTTAAGGTACGCTTTTTCAGAAACCTAAGTTTCAAAACAACATACTTAATATTTCTGAAATTATACAGAAGTGGGTAGTTTAAAATAAAGTATGATATTAGACAATATGTTCAGAGTAGACACATTTGATAAAATATGTATCCACATTGGTTAAAATATATATATTTTAAAATATCATTAGAGTATTCCCCTGGTATATGAAAAGCGACTCGGGCCACCAGGTTATTTTTTTCACCACCTCGCCCAATATAAAAGGACACAAAAATACACTTTTATCCAATGTGGTCCCCAAGTTGTTGCACGCTAACATCATTACACATCTTATTTCTGTCTCTTTCTATTTTAAAGAGAACAGTTGAATTATCCTTCAAAATACACCATTTTGAAGCTAATGTTAAAAAATAATGGTACCCTACCACATCACACATAATTTTACCCAGGGGAAACACAGCATTATTAACTGAGCAGGTTAATATCAAGAGTTAGGATCAAACAATCATAGAAGGAAGTGTTAAAAAGTACAGCCCATTGTCTATGTCATGCAGTACTCACCATAACAAACTGACAGAGTGTGAAGATATGTGAGAATTCACTACACATGCTGTCCTTTAAGTGTTTGGCTTTAGCCTGTGTCATCTGTCCACTTGAGAAGTCAAACACTTCCTCACTGTTCAACACAATAAGTTGCCATTGTAGGATTATTTTTGAAAAAGTGTACAATTCAGCAAGAGAAATTATGGAAAATAATATGGACACCCAAACGTGCAGCCTGGAAACGACTAGATATATTGCAAAACCTCTGAGGCATTCAGTTGACCAAAAAACACATCCAAAAAGTATCATTACAGCTAGTGGGCAGCAGCCAGCTAGTGGGCAGCAGCCAGTTAGTGGGCAGCAGCCAGTTAGTGGGCAGCAGCCTGCTAGTAGGCAGCAGCCTGCTAGTAGGCAGCAGCCAGCTAGTGGGCAGCAGCCAGTTAGTGGGCAGCAGCCTGCTAGTAGGCAGCAGCCAGTTAGTGGGCAGCAGCCAGTTAGTGGGCAGCAGCCTGCTAGTAGGCAGCAGCCAGTTAGTGGGCAGCAGCCAGCTAGTGGGCAGCAGCCAGTTAGTGGGCAGCAGCCTGCTAGTAGGCAGCAGCCAGCCCTTTATGAGTTCATTGTCTGTCTAGTTTCTACACAATATATTTAATTTTATTAGTATATGCCTGCTCACACCCATCATTTTATAAATTACAACATAGTTTAAATAATCACTACCTATATGTTATATAACCTTAACATTACACACACATATAAATGTATTCATTAAGCCAACAAGTGACATCTGGGTAATTGTTATGAACACAAGTAACCAAGGTGAAGAAACAGACGAGTGAGGCCACAATTTTCTCACTGGGTGGGGTTCGGGCTACAATCTCTCTTTTTCTAAATTAAAAAAGTCCCATCATGGTAATTACTACAAATTTTTGTGATACCTGGTTATTGGATTTTTTACATACGGGAAATGTGTATGGAAAAGTTCCCTCACTGGGCTTTCTCCTATGAAAAACTCCTCATTTAGATTCAGGTACACATCCATTTGACAGTTGTATGAGTCATTGGTCTAACTGTCGTAATAGCACTAGCAATGGCACTTACTGGGTAAATGCTTTCATTTCCTGTTACAATAATTTATTTATTTGTACTAAAAATTGTACAATTATACTAAAACAGTGTATATAAGCTACTGTGTATATAAATCAGCGAGCATTGAGCGCAACTCGTCTATGAATAAAAAAGAAGTGCTGCACGCATTATCTATACTCTCCAACTTTGCGTATTAGTTGCTCGTCTAGCCCCCTCCTGGTAGTGGTCTTGAACCATTTCATAAAAGTTGTTTGATTTCATACTACAAAAAGTCATGGCATCAAGTTTGAGTTTGGACAAGATGTAACTGAAGCTCTTAGACATATATGAGCCACTACCTTGAAGGGCTAGAATAGAGAGCATTTTATATTACTGTAGCCAGACACAAAAACAACACCTAAAATGTCTCATTTTGAGGGTATTTCCACATTTAAATATTATTTAAAGGCAATGAGAATTATTATGTTTACATGTTTTGATTATTAGAAGTAAGAAAAAGTTTTCCTGATCATAAATTTATGCGATAGTGATTTTTCTGTTATATGGAAACTTTGCTACTGCCTAGATTTATTGTGTCCACATACTTTACGTCATAATTTAATTGTGTTTCTAGAACAAATGCAGCCTTTTAAACCCACAAATGTATACACTAAACTTTGTAAAATAATACCCTAGAATAAGTATTGGTTAAGTATAAATACAGGTAACACATTCAAATGCACACTTCACATATATCGTCATATAACAAAACAACAACAGCACAAGGTGAATACATTCAAATAAAGTCCCTACAGAAATCGGTGCCCATTAAAAAAATCAACCAGGCGCAATGACCACTTAATAAAGTTACAGACATGGAAAATTCCATCATGCCTTACGGTTGGCAGTGATATTTTTAGAACAGACAGTGAGGTCATCACCTGAAAAACAAGTCAGCTGGCTGAATCCAGCCTAGCCAAAGTGCTTACAATAGTGGGCCATATCTCTGGCTGACTGCCAGGCTTCTGCCAGTCACACAATAAACAATGTATTTACACTCACTAAGTCAATATTGCAGCCACTGCACAGATGGCAAATGGCTATCATTTAGAAATGCTAGTAATCCAGAATTCCTTAAGAATAGGAATATATTATATAAATGAAAACCAGGATAAGAGTCGTCAAGTGCTATGTGTGGACCACATGGTAGTGAAACCTGGACAATAAAATTAATGTGTATGGAAGACAGGTGGAAGACACAACACATTACAAATGAAGAGGTTCATGAAAGAGCAGGAAAGCAAAGCCAGTGACTGGACACGGTATTCTGGAAGACAGTTACAATTTCAAAGATATATACTGAGAAACAGTCAGATTTGAAAAAATTTACTGGAGGAAAAATCAAAGAACACACAGGCAAGGAAAGGAAATAATAAAATACATTAAAAGTGTAAACAAATGGCTTGATAAACAACTGCTGCTGATAACTGCAAAGGACAGAACTGTGTGGAGTGCCATGATCATCAACATCAAAAAAAAAAACATTTAAAAACAAGCATTGTGCATGTAAAATTAGGCCAGTTAATACACGATAAAAAAATATACACCCTCATTAAGTGGCACCTGTGCACACAATGCCACACACCCAGTGCACCAGGTTACTTCAAGCCATATATTTGATGAACACCAACCAGCAACATTAGCAACCAACTGTGATGTCACATAGCAGTTCATAAAAACAATGCTGTGGTGACAAAAGCCATGTGACATTTGGTGGTAAGCCAAACACAAGAGCATAATATGTTACCCTTGCATCCTTAAGAGAAAAACAACTATATATATACACATATATACACACACTCGTGCGTGCGTGCGTGCGTGCGTGCGTGCGTCGTTTCCAAGCTTCTATAGGGGTTGAGAATTGGTTTTAAATTTTTCATAATTTGTATTTTATGGTGTAATTATTTGCTGGAAAAGTTGATTGTTAGAAGTTTTATTAGTCATACTCATGTTACAATGGTACATGTATAAAACCCCAGCCTTTTAAACTTTAGTTGGATACACATTCCCAGTGTAATTATAAAACTGGCCATTATGGCATAAATACTCTGTATGTACAAATTGTTATATAACTTCTATTTTTGACTGATTTACAATTTGCAACCACGTAATGCTGCTGTTTATTTAGATATTACTGTCTAACAGTGCTATGGTGAACATATACCTAGCTGTTTCTACCAGGATGCCATTTTAGTGAGATGTCTGTTTGCTTCAAAACATTCTGAAAGCTAAAATAAACCAGCAAAAGACTTCAATAATGGGCACAACCTGAAAGCACCATACAATATTTATTTCTTGCCTTTCATATTTCTTGAAACCATACTTTTTAACCAGAAACCCCAACAGCTTCTCAAGAAGTGTCCGACTGGATTTCCTTGCAACAAACATGCCCAGCAATGCTACTGAATGTTGCAGCCACACAAGAGAGTGAGAACGTGTCTTACCTGAGAAGTTTCAGAATGACCATATTGTTCTGGCAGAGTGATTCGTTTGTTTTACTTGCTCCGACTATGTCCGAGATGAATGTTGGCCAGTTCCGTGGCCATTCATACTTCAGAATCTGGAAGTAATAAACCACAATCACTGGATTACTACTGAACTACACGTCACATTGAAAGCGTTTTAATTTCATTATGATTAGTGTTCTGATGGATATTATGCCATTGTGTTAGTATTCATGAGCCATTATATGTTTTCTCTCTTTCACCACTCTTTCCCCTGGATTCCAACAGGAGGCAGCACATTCTTTTCAGACAAGGCCTTCAGAAGGCTGTGTGCTGCCACCTAATGAGTTGAAATAGAGCAAACACCAAAATACTCAACATCAATACAAGTATTTTTCTAGCTTGTCTGTCAAACATTTCAGTTTTTAAGAGACATAATCTGTGATCAAAAGCAATACCCAAACATTACTGTACTAACTGAACTACTACAAAACTGCACAGTTCAACAGAAGAAACAGAAAGGGGAATAACAAGATACTGCGACAAACTAATTTGCACAACAGTTGCCATAGCCACCAGTGCCCACCATTATTTGCTATACAATAATAGCTAGTCTTTTCAATACTCAAGTTCTTGGCACACATCACTGCTATGATTTAATAAAATTTATCTTCATGCCGCAAGTGTAAACATAAAACTGAATGTTTTCTGAATTATTCGAAAATATTCAAGTCTCAATAGTTTATTTAGATTATTCGTGGATATCAAAGGTTTGCACCATAAGAGATCAGCGAAAATATATATAACTTAGAAATTAATAGCTTAATTTTTGTGCACAAACTTATCCATAACATATTTACTTTCTAGACCATCTAGTTGCCACAATATCTTTTGTTTGGGTAACTGCGACATGCCTTCTTTGTGCCACTTTCTCAAATGCATCACATAATACTTGTAGAATAAGATGTTTTGCGGTTATGGTGTGATCTAATTTGGACAATCTGTAAAACTATTTTAAATTGTCTTAATAACTTTTATTATAAAACCATTATTACAAAACTTCTTTTTCATAACAAAGACTGCATAACACCATAAAAGGTAACAATATTACTTAAATATTTATGGGCATTTCTTATTAACAGTTATTATAACCATCAAATGTCACATGTTTATACTCATATCTTGTATAATGTCTTAATCAACTTATTTATATATGCATCTGTTTACGTGTCATATTGCTATCTGCATACATTCCTTCATGTGAATGAAGTGAGTGGAACCTGTAGGTAGCTTAGTGGATTACTCAGAACATGTTCTAAAAGTTGGCGAATAAAATTTGGAGAAATGACCGAGGGCTGACATGGTAACAAGCGCAACCAATAAGCACATGTGCAGTTCTATAAAATCTCGGTGACCAATACTAAAGTGATGTATTAAGGGTGGTCGGCATACACAGAACCAAAGCAAAATCTCAAACAAGCATGTTATTTTGCCAGATAGAAGACTAGTTTAGTAAATAAAGACCAAAATATATTACATAAGTTGAGTTTGGATGCAAATAGCATGGCCATATTCTATTGGCAAGAATAGGAGTAAATGAATATATTTTTATTTGGCAAGTGAATATTGCCAGAATACTGCACTCGTGATGGCATCTCCCAGTAAGGCATGGCCCATAAAATTAAGATGTTGTGTGTTCAACAAGGTTTTCTTAGTAAACCACTGGCATGATATTCTTAATTGTAGTTACAAATGGTTGTCTTATAGGTGCATAGGCTTAAAACCATGACTTTTGTTTCGCTTCAGCAAGAATTTGACTGATGACAAATATGTGATTACCTGGACTAGAATCATGTTAAGTTTTCCAAGGTAGACCTTTTCCTTTTCAAGTTCTTCTGTTTGTGATGATGCCTTGATGATCAGTCCAACTATGTACTTTTTAATACCTGCAACACAATCACTTCAGTACACAACAAAATTAAGTCCTGTTGAGAAGACATCTATACCAAAATTCCAAATTCAACAGGGACATAAATCTCATGAACATGTATATTTTGGCATTTCAATAATTATAAATCTCAAAACTGAAAGAAAAAAGTAAATATGAATTTGAAATGAACTTTTTGTGTATGTTTAAATATAAATACAAGAATAACTTTGCTAACAGATTCAAATAACTAAAATAACTTTGCGACAAACAGTAAATGAAAGGTCGTTGATTGTGTTCTGATGTACAGTGACCACAGACAATAAAAAAAAACAATAGAATAACAAGACTGACTGACCTTCACACTGTTGTCGTGGCAGCACTTTCCACCGCGCCCTGATCACTGTCTCTAGTATCTGTAGTGCATAGTATTTTGTCTGGAGGTTTTGTGAAAACTCAAGAATCGTGTCGACTCGCGTCCATGCATCAGGATGCTCCTTCAGTGTGGTCAGCACCTCCTGGGCTACACGCTGCTGAATATGTGAAAGAACAATGTCCATCTTTACCACCTCCATCAGCACGGGGTGACGGCAGTCCAAACTTGGCACTTGGGATGACCCAGAATAGCTTCAGTCATTTTGCATACCTCATTTTTTGTAATGTCCGTGTCAACAAATAATTTCCTAATAATGTAATGTACAAGTTATCTTGATAGCTAAAACATTTTTATTTCAGTTTTCATTAAGTGCACAAAAACACTATGTTTTGTATATGGAATAATGTGGAATGTATATAATACGACACGACGTGTTGTTTTTTCAAACACGAAATAAAGCCTAACTTTGAAAATACATACCTGCTGGCCAATGCCAGTGAGCATGCAACCGACCACACTGTCGAGGAGATTAATGTCAAGTTTCTGGTTGAAGTCCAGTAAGCGGGATGCCTGATCTACAGTCATTGTGGTCGACATCTTCAACCCATCCACACGTATTTTCACTGTAGTTACCTATTGTCACGGTAGTCACCTATTGTCACCTTCTGTGACCAAACAGAGAGACAAGAAGACATTCAGTCAGAATTAAGTTGAGTTCAGTAACAAAACAAATTCAGTAACTAGCCACAATTGTAATCAAAACTGACAATACAGCACAATTATAAATTACAGCAAATGATTTGTGATTTTACTGGCACTTTTGATCAAATGTAGAAAGAAAAAAAATTTAAATAATAATTGCCTTTATTGGACAACGTAACAGCAAATTATTGGGCATTGTAAACTGATATTATATTCATACAAATCCATGCTTGAAGGTATACTACACTGGGCTAGGTCTAATGTTGTCAACTGTTTAGCCATTTTGGCTAAAGCCCCCAATTGTTGTTTGCCTAATACAAATTGTTTTAGCCAAATTGTTTAAATGTGCATCAAGACATCTGACAATAACAAATATTTATGTATTCTGCATGTTTTTCAACGAACATGCTAGTGGCCAAATTGGCTCAAATGGGTCACTTTTGTTTAAACAAATCCAATGCCATGTGGCCTATGGCCCAAATGGCCACTGGTAGTGCTACCCTAGTTACTGACTGATTATGCCATTGCCTAGACTTTTTGGACCAGCATGTCATTTTCAGGTAGGCCAGACATGGTCACTACTGACATCAGATTTGTCACAAACAAAAATATTCTGTTGCATAGAGATTATGGCCTTATGGATGACTACTGGGGACAGCTTTACTAATGTGACAGTAATTGTGGAACAGCGAACAGCCAGGAAAGCAGTTCCGTACTATTATTGATTGATGGTGTCACCGCATGGCGTTGGTGGGTTGGATTAAGGACTGGCAAATTGTTGGAATCTGCAGGGCAGTGAACACTGAATAACAACACCACATTGATAACGTTGTCCGCTTTTTGTTATAGATAACAGTAAACAGGAGGGGTCATCATGGGTTTTAAGTGCTTATCTGCTGCTGCTTTCAATGCTTTGGAGATTTATGGTCAATTGAACATCAACATACTCATGGCTTTGCTTATTATTTTATAGTTATGATTTTTTTTATATATATTAAGTGAATATTGTATGGTATTAGAAGTGTTTATTTACTGTTGTGACCTATGCTTACAAGCGGATACATTGTTAACATTGATGGATCACCCACACTGTTTTAATCCTGGGAATGACCACTGGGCCTCTGGTCATCACCAGTACCTCACACAGGAACAAATGGTATCATTGGAAAGCTGAATCACTCTTCATTCTGATTCATATTTATTCATGAGCATAGTCGATGATAGCTAATGATGATCTACCTTACAAAACGTGTCACATAATTGGCGCCCATATTTGACTGCTTTTAATGCACTCCGTAAAATAAATTTACGTTTCCATTCATAGTATCTAAATATGTAACACGTTATACCTTTGAAAAGCTCTACGATTGGCCTATTCAAATACATGTGAATGACCGGGCGGGCTATATGCAGCAAATGAGAAATCGTTGTTACAACATTGCCTCGGCCATCTGAGCTTTTTATTTACTAATCCGCCATTTTGTTTTCTCACTTCGTTCTGTGTCAGTTCACTTTAGGCTGGATTGTTTCAAGTTTCTGCGTCAATATTTCGACAAACTGAATGATAGCATTAGTGGATCACACTATTATACTAGTTCAGACAGTTAGAACGATGTTGTGTGCTTTTTTGAGGTCAATATCAGCAAGGTGCCATTGCGATTTCTGCCAGCTTCGACAGCCTGCACTACCACGGTAAACGGTGTGGGACCAATGGGCCAGTCCGACTCAGCATAGTCCATTGTTGGAAAAAATCATAAAAATAAAAGTTCTCAACATCTGAATCATTTTTGTTTTATTTTGTAGCTAATATGTATGGCTACATTTTTCTAGTTGGACATGGGGACATACAGCCATTTAGTAATTATCTAGTAGTAGGGTGAAAATAAAAAAATTTGCATTCTTTTTTCATGAAATTCAAAAAGTAATATCCCCATGATAAGATTGTGCTGTAGTTTTTATCATTTTATTATAATAGTCTTTTTAGCAACAAAATGATACCTCAATCACATTTGTGCGATAATTATTATCGATGCTATTATTTTCTAAAAGCACCCTTGTGAATGTTTTTTGTACACCATAGAAATTTATTATTGGACACTCCTAGGGTTAATAATTAACATTACAAATGTGACCAGCTTAATTAAGAGCTGGTTCAAATGAAAAGTTTAAATTGCCTGTACTGCCTTTCAAAGTTACATTGAATTTCCCAATGTTCCAACTTGCTAGATTTTCAGGTTCTAAGTAAGGCTTTTTAGCCTTGTAATACCCTCCTTTAATCATCACAATCAGGGTTCGAATTTAGCGGGGGGCCTGGGGGCCCCTAGATTTACTGTCAGGTCCCCAAAAATTCCAACTCTTGGAGCGCGTCTGGCTCCCAGAATTTTGCGTTATAAATACGACGATATCGTTGCACCTCAAAGGCACAAAACATATGCAATTTCATATTTTACGAGGTACTTCCGCTACCGACCTATCCTACTTCATTTCTCCACCCTAGCCAACATGAACGAACATCTGGAAGTTCCATCCGTCATTATCCAAACACACATTGTACAAGACCACGCAATTAGTAAAAAAACACCATTTTAATATCGATCCGTTTCTGCGGAGCGTTAATCTTAGTCATCACAGTATGAGCACATCACATATTCACCAGGGGGGTGTTCGTGCGCTACTGGTTGACAGATTACAAACTAGCCCGGCCAAAACTTGAAAATTGCGGGAAAGCGTATTTGATTTCTTCGATTATAATGGCCAATATTCTCAACTATGTAACTGGCGGGACATTTTGAAAAGGCAGATAGCAGAAGACAACAAAACTAAATCAAAACATTTTAAAGGTAAAAGAATTTTTCAAAACATTTACGAAAAACGCTATGCAGATGTAACTGGCGACACCTAGCGGATAACGCCTGATGTATATTGTGTAGTCTGAGAGATCGGCACAAGATCGAAATGTTAATGTTATTTTAATTATAGGATTTCAACCCCAAACAGCATGTCTGCATAGAGCATATACTTTTAAAAAGAATGACAGTTATTAATTTTCCATATCTGCTGGAGATAGACCTTTTTAACAAGGAATTATAACCTCAATCTAGTTGTGTACGTTCCAGTTTCATACGACACCTAGGCTAATATATATATATATATATATATATATAATTCAGTTCAGGGATGCTTTGACTAAAATTATTTCAAAAACGTAATTTTAATATGCTTGCAACTAAATAAATTGCAGATTTTTTCTATATGCCTAGGGACACCGAAAGCAGAACAAGCACTGCAAAGCATTGATGCTACAAATGCTGCACGTCTAAAGAAGTTGTTTGTTATAGCGCATGCTCTTGCGAAGAACAGGCAGCCATACACATCATTTATGTGGATGTGTGATATGCAAGGAATGTCAGATCTTGACCTTAGCTACAGATCTGCTTTTACGTATATGATAATTATTAATCAGGCTGCCGCAAAGCCACATTCACCACACATGCGTTGTGTAGAAAATAAAAAATTTTGTTGAACAAACCAAAAGTGCCCAATCTAGATTTTGGAAAGTAGGGGCCCTGCTGGCTCCCACTAATTTTAGGCTAAATTCTAACCCTGATAATTTATTGTTATAAAAATGTGGCTTGCGCATATATAAATCATGTTTTTTAAACATATCAAGTTATCAACTTACTAATACAAATTATGGTTTAAAAAATGTTAATGTCCATCTTTTTTGTAGGCTATGATGTTTTTGGCTTCCACTGTTCACTGTGGAAGGTTGTTCCAGCCCATGAAGAAACACTGTGAGAAGGCAAATGTTCTGATGTCACACCTGGTTGTAGGATGTCTTGTTATGACACTGCATTCTTCTGGTGTTATGAAATTATCTTTGTTGATGTCACCAATCATGTTTAGAATTTTGTACACTTGAATAACATCTCTTCTTATGTATGTCAGACTCTTTATTGCATAGTGTGGTTTCCAAATGGAGTCAGTGTAATATAAATGTAGGTGCATTTTTCTATAATCTGGGCCCATCTCATTTCCCCCATTATAAAGATGCAATATGCACATTATTAAAATTTGTTAGTGTAAAAATGCATTTTAATACTTTTTCAGATGTTACATCTGCACACATTGCATTGTTATTGTCACTGAGTCTATAAGACTTGGAGAGAGGGTTGACTCATACCCGGCAGAAGTAGTTACACTGGGGAAAATGAGGTAGGCATGAATTATAGAAAAAGTACCAATATGGCCTTTTTATGCAACTAAGGAAAGATAGTAAATATATTTTTAAGTTGTCTGATACTAGTGACAACATGTACGTAATATTACAACCAAACTGGTCACATTTCATCAAGTACAACAAAACACATATTTATTTAATAAAAAGTAGACACCAACTTACAACTATGAAGCGCTGCAGAGGCAGTTTGTCCATGACAAGTTAGGACTTTTCATTAAAAAGTTGTAATGCATTTTTTACGTAAGTTTATAATGGTCACTTTTCTTCTAACCAAATGCCAAATGGTGCGAGAGATGTTTGGTTGCAAAAGGTGGTTTTTTCATTATTATGAAAGTATAACACATATAAGTTACTCCTGACACATTACCCATAGTTGTGTTGGGACCCTAGTTCCACATCCCATGATGCAGGACCTCGTGCTAAGAAATCCCAAGCATCATTGCCATTGGTTATCATTATGCATCTTCCAAAGGCAAAGCCAAAGCAAAGGCGCAAGCCTAGCTCTAGGTAGTAGGTTTTTCAACTTCCTTGCAAAATGACAGGTGCTACATGAATTGGTTGGTTGTTCAGGGTATCCAATTCCACAGGTCACCGATAGGCAACTACTATAATCTACATGATACACTGCAGCAAACTCTGTCACTGTCTCTCGTCATATGCACATTGTTTACAACCGGTTGAGCAGACAACAAACATGGCGGCGCCCATGTAAGCGCATTTATTTGCTGATATAGACACTTATAAGTGTTGTCGAGTAATATTTCACTGGCATAAATTTAATATACTTCCATAAACCGTCGATTTACCTTAAACTTACCGCTCTCCGTTTCCAACAGCGCGCTCATCAATGTTGAGCATTTATGTTCCTGACCGGTTGGAACTGGACAGGTGCGCCATGTCGTCTACCTTCGGTAACCTTCGTATGGAAAAACCCCAAGGAGCAAGTTTGCAAACTCTCGTGCAAACAATGAAAAAAATAAACAATCACCACAGGATGATGCCTTATTCCTATCAATCGTGTGCATATACTGTGGGGTTTCTATTTAAATTGGCTAAACACGTTTATTTTATTTGAACGTATGAGTTCGGTATTATTCGTATTTAAATTTCCTTGCCGATTGAATCGTCTAATGTCAAACGTGATTGGTTCAAATCACAATCGCGCCTTCTTCAGTTTCACTATGCTAAGAAGAGCCAACGTGGATTGAAACAAAATGTTTACATGCTGCATTTTATACATTGATTGTTACTTATTTAAATGAATAGGATGGACACGTAAAATTGTACTTATGAATGGATTTACCAATGGATTCATGAGTTCATCAATCGAAGCCGGTATGCCGGTATTATCCAATGAACGAATCGCTTTTATCGACTCTTGCAACCGAATAACGCTGATTAGTTCGCCTTGGGATATAAAGTCTGCGTAAGAAAATAATTTTCGGACATTAATCAGACTTAGCCACTGCTAAAGTGAAGATTTAATTGTTTATCACTGTAGTTACGAAAAACCTGTGATCGATGTCGTGGTTATAAAAATCAGTGAATAGTTCCAAGCTGAAGGAGAAAGAGGGGAAATCCTTCCAGACCATAATTTCTACACCACACAAGAAAACGACAAACGTAAGCCCAAACACACAGAAGCCATCGGATTTATAGCTGTGCTGTTGGTGATATCTTCTTAGATGGGTTATCAAAATGCATATGATTATTTCAGATGATGAAGTTTAAGGCAGGAAAATAGTATATAATGGACTTAATGGTTAGATGGCATAGCGGTGCATACACTTACATGCAGTTATGGAGTTACATTTATACAAGTCTTAAGCCTTAACTTAAGTGATCATCTGGTCGATTTGAATTTATTTTATATACCTACTTAAGGTTTAATGGAATTTGCAAGCTGGTCTTGATTTGCTCCATGTCTGTCATTTCCCGTTTCCAAAAGCTATCCAATCTTGCCTTAAAGGCATTGGTACGTTGTTGTGGCGGTTACATGGTTTGGTAATTTGCTCCAGTGATTAACTACTCTTTGGCTAAACAAATTCTGCCTAACTAACTAAGTACATGCTTCGAAAGTTTCAAGAAGATTGCTCAGGCAAGATCTTCCTGCTATAAAACCATGTTGTTTAGTTTTAAACAAGTTGTGTTGGTCAATATGACTCAGAATGTGATCCTTCAGTATTGATTCCAACACTTTGCATGATATACACATCAGTGATACCGGCCTGTAGTTCTCTGCTTTGGTTCAATTTTCTTTTTGGAAGATAGGTGTAACTTCTGCAGTTTTCCAGTCGAGTTGGACCTTCCCCTCATTCAGACAGAACCACTCATGGACAAAACTCCTCATAACAACACCTGTGGACAAAACACCTCACGGATACAACCCCTCATGGACAAAACCCCTCAAGGACATAATCCCTCATGGACAAACCCCATTATTATTTAATAGCTGTTTATAGCAGATTTAAAATCAGCTCCCCATATAAAATATGCTAACACTATCCATGAAATGCAATCAGTGAAGTTCAAATACCATTTGAAATCCTCACTAGTTTGCAACCAGCCTCAAGCATTAACTCAAGTCTACTCACAAAATGTACTTATCAACATTGTGTCTCACAAACAACCCATACCAGTTCATTAGTAATGTTCACACATAAAGAGCCTGATCCAAATGCACCTATCCTATCTCTAAAAGGGTGAGGGGTTTTGTCCATCAGGGTTTTTTTCGTGAGGGATTTTAGGGATAGAGGCTATAGTCATACACCCCAGACCCAGTAGGGGCGTAGTTTGTGCCTATGTAAAACTAGCTTGTATGTATCGCGACGCCGATTGGTATCAGAACTAGTAACTTAAGATTTAAAACTAACACATATTAACTGCTTTATATACATGTATATATTCCGTTATTGTAAAAAAAATTTGATATACATATATGGACCATTCCATGACGAAGTGGACAAAGACTCAAAATTGAAATACCAGTTATTTTATTAAATGTATATTATTTTTAATAGCCAATATGCTAAAGTTCATGGATCTAAAAAACAAATTGTGATTGAAGTTGTTGCAAAAAAGATATCACATACACAGTAGTCACCTATTTTTTTCTCAAGGAAATGCTATAAAAACACATGTATGTAAAACATTAATATATATATTATACCTTAATGGTACACCCATTGCAGTTACTTAAAATAATATGGTATGGATGTAACTCTCAGCCAAATAGACCCCCTCACAAATGTAACCCGAGTAACCGAAATAGCTAATTTTTCCTCTCAGTCCTCTGTTTCTTGTATGTAGTTAATTAAACTGGTTATTTTCCTACACTGATATATACTGCGCATGTTGAAACCATGAATGTTACACAATAATGACATGAAACATGACAGCGATACATACAAAAATGTAACTACCCCTACATTTTAATGAACAGAAATGCAAAGTTATGCATTTAGGGTGAAACAATCACAAATATGAATATGTTATAGCCAGCAGTGGAACTAATACCACCCTGGGGGAGACCACAAACGAGAGAGACTTGGGAGTGCAAGTGGACCCGGAACTAAACTTTTACCAACATGTGGAGTTGATAGCAAATAAGGCTAACAAGATGCTCAGGCTTATTAGAAGGTCGTTTACATTCTTGGATGGACCAACAGTAAAGCTATACTCAAGTCTGGGCAGACCTATTCTAGAATATGGAAATGTTATCTGGGCCCCCAACCCTCAAGAGAGACCAAAGGATACTTAAAAATGTACAACAAAGAGCAACAAAGCTAATTCCAGAACTGAAGAGCCAGGAGTATTGTGACAGATTGGAGGCATTGAAGCTACCACGCCTCTACTACAGAAGAGCAAGAGGAGACATGATCGAAGTCTACAAATATCTGCATGGCATCTACAAAGTCGACAAAATGCCACATCAGATGGACCACAACACAGTGTCCAGGGGACACAGCCTGAAGCTCAAGAAGGAACGTGTGACAGCTAGACAACGGAGGAGCTACTTTAGACACAGAGTACTGAACAGGTGGAACTCTCTCACAGAGGATGTGGTTTCAGCACACACACTAAATGCATTCAGAGCTAAACTAGACAAATTGTAGTGCGCTTACACTTTTGAGCAAAGTGACAACTTCCCACCCATGTGCACAAACTACAGTAAAGACCAGCTAAAAGGCTATTTGCCTAAAAGAGCTGAAGAGGATGTATGTGATAGGCATATGTTCACATCAGAATGACTACAGCTGTATCTGGTATCAGTAACCACCAGCTGGACTTTACTGGAAATGGCCAAACCTGAGGGACAGCATTAATTATAAGAAATAAAATGGTTATGGCCTCTGAATCTGAAAAAAAATATTATCAACGCTCTTAGAGCTAAACGAGGAGTTGGTTTGTAGCTTAACGCAGCTAATAGCAATGAATTTGATCTTTCTGGTTGTGTGGATGTTTAAATGCCTGAATTTGTTAATAGCCTCAACCATTTTCTACTGCTTTATGCAATGCAGTGAGGTAAAAGATTAGTGTTATGCTGACTGAAGGCAGTAAAAAATTACATTACCCCAGTTTTTGTTCCGTTATTGACTCATTCCCTTGATATGAATTTAATTTGTTGGTAATGTATCCTGTAGATTTGTATGGACCTCTGATGATTAATTTGCATGAGATTCTAAAATCTAACCTATTCACAACACAAACAGCTGGAAGTGCTCTGAAAAAAATATATGCATTCATGAGTAATGAGTAGACAATGGAAATACATTACAAATATGTAAATACGTTTGGTGAAAGCCCTTGGTAAGATAAGCATGTAACCAAAATGTGAGAGCATCCCAGCTCCAGTAGTTTTCGAGCTGTGGTAGTTTAGGGCTTTTAAATCAATTTGTGATGGCATTTAAAAAATTAAATTGAATTATTAATATTTCACAGGTTAATATCTTGTGAATTAAACAACATATATAAAAAACTTCATCTCCAAAATGATCTGGAGTTTATGCTAGAAATATTGCATAACTCCATTCCACCACCAAAAGTATTTTTGGCATTGTTTTCATTGAAATTGGAGAGGGCCACCTGGGAACCACGAGTTGAGTTGGCGTGGAATAACCCTTCTGTCATTTTTTTTATACTTAAGTTCAGGGGCCTGGTGATACCATCAAAAGATGAAAAGTGGCCCAAAGCAAAGCTTAGCAACTTACTTACTTACTTATGCCCATCGCCCCTCTTGGGGCATAGGCCGTCGACAACAGATCGCCAGAGTCCCCTGTCCTGGGCCATCCTCTCTAACTGGTTCCAGGTGTAGTCCATCTTCCTGGTGTCTGCCTGGAGGTCCCGTCGCCACGTGTTTCTTGGTCGTCCTCTTCTCCGTTTGCCTTGAGGATTCCATGTCAGCGCTTGCCTGGTGGTGCTTGTTACTGGTTTTCGGAGCGAGTGGCCAATCCAGGCCCATCTTCTTCTTCTGATTTCCTCTTCGACAGGTCGTTGTTGTGTCTTTTCCCACAATTCACTGTTGCTGATGGTGTCTGGCCAGTGGATCTGGAGGATTCTTCTCAGGCAGTTGTTGACAAAGGTCTGCACTTTGTTGATGGTGGTGTTGGTTATCCTCCATGTTTCTGCTCCATACAACAAGACCATCTTCACGTTGGAGTTGAACAACCGGATCTTTGTGCTTGATGACAGTACCCTGGAGCTCCAGATGTTCTTCAGTTGCAGGAATGCCACTCTTGCCTTGCCTATCCTTGCTCTGACGTCTGCGTCTGTGCCGCCCCGCTTGTTGATGACACTGCCGAGGTATGTGAAGGTCTCTACCTCCTCCAGTGCATTCCCCTCCAGTGTGACTGGGTCAGTGCTGGCTGCATTCATCCTGAGGACCTTGGTCTTTCCTTTGTGGATGTTCAGGCCCACTTGTAAGGAGACAGCTGCCAGTTCTGTCGTCTTGTCCTGCATCTGTTGATGGCTGTGAGACAGCAGTGCCAAGTCATCGGCGAAGTCCAGGTCTTCAAGTTGCGTCCATAGTGTCCACTGGATCCCACTTGTCCTCTGTACTGTGGTCATCTTCATAATCCAGTCAATGGCCAGGAGGAAGAGGAATGGGGACAGCAGGCAGCCTTGTCTTACTCCAGTCTTTACCTCGAAGCGACAGGTGAACTGTCCTCCATGGATTACCCTACAGCCTGTTCCGTCATAGCTGTTCTTGATTAGGTTGACCAGTTTAGTGGGTACCCCATAATGTCGTAGCAGTTTCCAGAGGGTCTTCCTGTCAACACTGTCAAATGCCTTTTCATAGTCAACGAAGTTCACGTAGAGGGAAGAGTTCCATTCTAAGGATTGTTCTACTATGATGCGCAATGTTGCGATCTGGTCTAAACATGATCTGTTCTGGCGGAATCCGGCTTGCTGGTCTCTAAGCATTGGGTCGACCATATCTTTCATCCTTTCCAAGATGATCCTGTTGAAGACTTTCCCTGGCACTGACAGGAGTGTGATCCCTCTGTAGTTAGCACAATTTCTGAGGTCTCCTTTCTTGGGGATCTTGATGAGGTAGCCTTCTCTCCAGTCTGCTGGCACTTCTTCCTCTTCCCATATCTTCCCAAATAGAGGGTAAAGTAGTTCCATGGAAGTGTCCACAACTGCCTTGAGTGCTTCTGCCGGAATATCATCTGGCCCTGATGCCTTATTGTTCTTCAGCTGTTGTATAGCTTTCTTGATTTCTTCTCTGGCAGGTCTGTCGCAGTTAATAGGTAGGTCATCTTCTGCTGGGTGGATGACAGGCGGGTTTGGCGGGGCGGGTCTGTTCAGGAGTTCCTCGAAATGCTCGGCCCATCTGTCCAGCTGTTGTTCATTTCCTATGATAGCATTTCCCTCTTTGTCCTTCACTGGTCGCTCTGGGTGGCAGTACTTGCCTGACAGTTTCCTGGTAGTGTCGTAAAGCTCTTTCATGTTTCCTCTTCCTGCTGCCTGTTCCGCTTCCTCTGCCAGGCTGTCGATGTAGTTTCTCTTGTCCACCTTTATGCTCTTCTTTACTTCTCTGTTGACTTCTGCATATTCTTCTTGCGCTTTTGCCTTTGCTGTTCTTGTGCGGCTGTTGTTTACTGCTGTTTTCTTCTCCTTCCGCATCTGGACCTTGCGCAGTTTCCACTGAAATCCACTCTTTCTGCTGCGGTGTCCTGGGGCCAACAACTTCCTGGCAGGTTGATGTCCATGTCTTTTTTTTTTTTCTTTTTTTTTTTTTTTTCACCACCAAAAGTATTTTTGGCATTGTTTTCATTGAAATTGGAGAGGGCCACCTGGGAACCACGAGTTGAGTTGGCGTGGAATAACCCTTCTGTCATTTTTTTAATACTTAAGTTCAGGGGCCTGGTGATACCATCAAAAGATGAAATAAATAAGTAAAAAGTGATTTATTTATCTATATGGTGGTCATGGTAACAAGGAATAAACGCTACGCCCTACAATCCCATTGATCCCATCATGGTCTCAAGACACTGTAGCCCATCGCACATTCACCACAAGGGTTCTAAAAGCAGGATAACCTGGGATAAGATGCTGTACTATTTACAATGCGTAATTATAGGTTAAACTAACTGTATAAATACATATGCCTAAAATACTTAAAATTTCCAAATTTTTATCAAATATGCTGCACACGTGTATTGTATTAACTGAGTATATAAACACTGTTCAAGCTGCCAGTACAATTAATATATGCTCTATCATGTATTATGTAAATTATATCTATAAAAATTATATAGATATGAATTACATGGGTAATTGCTACTGTCTATAGTGATATATGTTCTCTTGCTCAATGTGAATCCTAAAACCGATATCACACTGTTGTGCACATGCGCTGAAGAATTAATTAAAATGGTGTGTGCCGATTGTTCTTCTGAATCGCTAGTAAATTACCATTTTATTGCACTAACTGTGTAGAAATGTTAGTTATGAACCCATATAATAAATACCTTATTGAACGATAATGGGTTTTATGCACTCATTGCTTCAGAATGTTGTATTGGGCTTGCAACTTCGGCCAATACAACATTCTGAAGTAACTCATGCATAAATCCAGTATCATTCAATAAGTGTATAATATTGTTTTCAGAATGATTAAAGTGTTTTACGCTCCACAACTGGACGAGAGTGAGTCGGCCGAGAACCACACAGAAGTGCTGCAGTTGAGCACCTCAGATTACATCAACCAGAGCAAGTGCACTACGCATGAATCTAGTCATCGGGAGGGTGACAGTGCAGATAAAGATGCACAGAATGGGGACATGGAAGAGTTTCAAGTGACAGATGATTTCTGCACCCCCCAAGGTGATAATGGCAAGACATCAGAAGAATTTGCTGCAGATGAAGCAGAATCACCTAGTGGCCAACAGCAAGACCAGGTACGTTAGTTTCAGTTTCCAAGTCAGATCGGTACACATTTTGTCAAAGAACATGAACATAGAAAGTATTCATGCTATAGAAAATCCCAACGTGTATGCTGAGGCAAGCAGTTTTTATCAATGTATGTATGCGGATGTAACATTGTTCCATCACCGACCATCCGCAAAATCGGGATTACGATCGACTCTGGACTAACAATGACGTCACATGTGTCTCGCATGTGCAAGGCAGCATACTATCAACTTTACGCTATTTCAAAGATTAGACATTGTGTTACTACTGATGCTTGTAAGACTCTAGTCCACGCCCTAGTGATATCACGACTGGATTACAGCAACGCAGTGTTGTACGGCATCACGGAGGCACTCATGAACATGCTGCAATGTTGTACGGCATCACGGATGCACTCATGAACAAGCAGCAGTGTGGTACGGCATCACGGAGGCACTCATGAACAAGCTGCAGTGTTGTATGGCATCACGGAGGCACTCATGAACAAGCTGCAGTGTTGTACGGCATCACGGAGGCACTCATGAACAAGCTGCAGTGTTGTACGGCATCACGGAGGTACTCATGAACAAGCTGCAGTGTTGTACGGCATCACGGAGGCACTCATGAACAAGCTGCTGTGTTGTACGGCATCACGGAGGCACTCATGAACAAGCTGCAGTGTTGTACGGCATCACGGAGGCACTCATGAACAAGATGCAGTGTTGTACGGCATCACGGAGGCACTCATGAACAAGCTGCAGTGTTGTACGGCATCACGGAGGCACTCATTAACAAGCTGCAGTGTTGTACGGCATCACGGAGGCACTCATGAACAAGCTGCAGTGTTGTACGGCATCACGGATGCACTCATGAACAAGCTGCTGTGTTGTACGGCATCACGGAGGCACTCATGAACAAGCAGCAGTGTTGTACGGCATCACGGAGGCACTCATGAACAAGCTGCAGTGTTGTACGGCATCACGGATGCACTCATGAACAAGCTGCTGTGTTGTACGGCATCACAGAGGCACTCATGAACAAGCTGCAGTGTTGTACGGCATCACGGATGCACTCATGAACAAGCGGCAGTGTTTTACGGCATCACGGAGGCACTCATGAACAAGCTGCAGTGTTGTACGGCATCATGGAGGCACTCATGAACAAGCTGCAGTGTTGTACGGCATCACGGAGGCACTCATGAACAAGCTGCAGGGTATATCCGAGATCTTGTAACCCCTACTTGCCCACCTGCAACCTTCGATCTGCTGATCTGCACCTGCTTGTAGTTCCGTGCTACAACCTAGAGGGTTATGGCAAGTGAGCTTTCTCGGTGTCCGGACCTACACTTTGGAACTCTTTGCCCAAAAACATGCGATAAATAGACAATCTGACTAAGTTCAAGACTCTCCTTAAAACTAATTTATTTAAGCTGGTTTACTTCCACTGAGGAACTGTGCTTTAAGAAATTTTTGTTATGGACACATTTTATATTTTTATCTATTTACTTATGTATTTATTATTTTATATATTTTAATTAATTTTAATATATAATAGCTATTTATTTAATATTTTTTATATTTCAGTCACTTCGCCATGTATTTTAGTTACTTAATATAGCTAGTCTATTTAAGCTTTGTCTAAAATTACGTTTACCGGTATATAATTTTGTATATATATATTTTTTTTCTTAAACTGTTCTTATGATTCCATGTACATCTTATAATGTGTGTATACGCCTATGAATGGGCTGATCCCGGATATATGGCGCTATATAAATGCTAGTAGTAATAATAATAATAATAACGTCCCCAATATTGATTAAATAAAAATTAGTAATTGGGTCCAGGGATTCAAGTCATTCAACACCAATAAATGCTCAGTTGTTTAGAAAATAAAATTGTTGACCCCATGGTTACATCTGTTATACTTAAAATAAAAAGGCATTTGTTTTATTAGATAGAACCATGTATAATTTAAAGTTCCAATGTGAAAGATATCTTTGTGAAATCAAATATTTTTGAAAGATATATTTGTGAAATTAAACAATTTAGAAAGACACATTTGTGAAATCAGATGTCTTAGAAAGATATAGAAGTATAAACAACCAATGTTGTAGGAGAATGGCGAGGAAGACCCGAACAGATACACAGGAGACAACTGCTACATGATCTACACCCCGACAGAACAGCTCCTCAGTTTGACTAGTTCCCAGCTGAACACCCTCCTCCTGCCTGTCAAGTCTGGCTTGAACCAGCTGCTGAAGACGGTGGGCGATGACAAACCCACAGTGGCTGCTGCTGCGTTCTCTGATGGAACAGGTGGTTCTACACAGGACCCAGACATGAAGCTAACTCAGCCAGTAAACCTCTTGCCTATGCACAAGGGAAAGTCTACTGTGACTGGTGAGTATCTTCTCTAATCATAATATACACGTGTATTAGTTATCCGTTTGTTTACATCGTCTAGTTCAACACTTCAACACAATTTTACAAATGACCAATGCTGATGATTATATATTATCTACTTTGCAGTGTGTGGTCCGTTATATGATTATCAGACATGCATCTTTATGTAAATATATAAAATTCTTCGATTATGGGAACAGTGTAATATTCTTAGTTTTGCTAAACATTGCTATTTTACCTGTAATTCTTCTATCTTTTTATTTGTTCGGTTCTTCCACCTTCATCATATTGGTAGGGCCATTCAAAGAAATTAAATGTCCACAAGTCAAAAATCACATTTTTATTCGAGCAGTACAGTTTAGGTAATAAAATATATATTTTGGCAACAATAACAAATTAATTTTAAAATAACAAGCTTTACTATGTTAAACTTTTGCAAGAATATGTGAACAATGTAATATTCTTATCTATAACCTCTGACCCTGACTGAGAATAGAGGAAAAGGTCATTTACTAACAGCAATCTAATATTGTAAATAAATTTGCACTATTTATTAAAACTATGACCTCTCATCAAAGCCACTAAATGCTTTGCATTGAAACATCGCATGAACACACATTTCACTTGCAGACAAAGCATCATCCATTCATTAAAAAGGTCATATGTCAATAATAATTATTTTGAATTAATTTATTTTCTTAATTTTTTTTAGCATGATTGTAATTATAAAGTTCAATTAACTTCACTATATGTGTTAATAATGTTATTGACTAAGACCGCCCACCACAATTTTTCTTGTACTACCGGTAGATCTGTTCAGTTCTATCTTCTGTCTTCTAAAGTTAACTTTGTCCAACAAGCACTACAAGTACTCTAGGATACTGGTCATTTATCACACAAAAACAGCAGTAGGATTAGCACCACAAGGCACTAGTTTCATCTCAAGCTGATATAAGTTATTCATAGCTGTTTCCGAGAATACTGGAAGCAAGTCCTGTCAGTAAATCTACTTGATTTCAGTAGGTTAACATCTGTGTCAGTTGTTCAACCACCATACGCAGAAATATGTAGAGACAGACAACGTTAATTTTGAAACAGTGGCTTATCCATGCGGACTGGATATTGGAGAAGGCAACAGCATATCACAAAATATGACTGGGGCAACCTGAATGAGAACTATGTTTAAACAAGTGTAGGTTAAAATATTTCTCTTCAAGAAGACAGAAGATTAAATTAATGTTCCATCATTCATTTTGCAAAGCAACCCTTTTATTGCAGACTCTCATTGAAAATCTCAGTACGTGGCACTAGATTGTTTGTATGTATTCTGTTTGTATGTTGAGGTTTACAGGTACCTGTATGAAGTGTTATTAGACTAGATTAGGCTAGTTTTTTCAGAATATCGCATGAAGGTGATGTAGACTCAGGAGGTGGTTTTTCACAGGGCCTATATGATCAGTGATTCCTTTTTGTTCCCAGTCAGTGCCAGAGAATGAACCAACATTGAACATATCACATAGTCATTTGACTCTAGATGAATTTCAAAGAATTTAAGTGCAAGTGTATCCATATACCACCGGGTATCTTTAAATGCAGATGCATTTGAAAAGTAATTAAAAAAAAATGTAATACCCAGTACTTGCTGTTTACTAAATAGTAGTAAATCATGTTTAAATATGTTGGCACTATATATATGTATAATAAATTATATATTGATATTATTGAAATGATCTATGTGCATTGTCTGTCTTGCTGTTTCCATTTGAGATGTGTATTGTGTACATGTGCTGTATAATGTGTTGTATACAGGTCAGATGATGTACATGTGTTGTATAATGTGTTGTATACAGGTCAGATGATGTATGTGTGTGACATAGAGAGATGCGACTGTGTCTTCACAAGTATTGGCTATCTCAAGTGTCATCAAACGAGTGCTCACAACCGAGAGAGGGAACTGTGCTGTACATACCCTGGCTGTGACCGCACGTTTGTGTGGCCTGCACATCTCAAGTATCACCAGCTAACCCACACGTAAGACATACAACTCTCTATATGTTAATAGTACTACAAATGTTCATGCTGTCATTATAATTGATACACTGTAATTTGAAACAACATTATACAGCACTGCAGGCCCGTCCTCAGAGGTTTGAAAATGGGGGTTCAGGCATACACAATCCGGTGGGGATTTCTGGGCTGATTTCTAAAAATGTTACTAGGGCCTTTGAGCAGGGGTTTCGCCCGGATACTTGCCGCATTATAAATGTTTATAATAAAAATAAATACAGTTAAAACAAATTCTCTCAAAAAGGGGGTTCATTCAAATCCCCTTACCCCGCTGAGGATGGGCATGTATTGTATCTTTAGGATTGCTGAAAACATTTTAGAGTTTACAAATGTGGCATGTGTCTTCTAGTTGTATGTTTATAAGATACACTGTTTTAATATGTTGGACTTTGTTCTCAGCTATTAGCAAATAAGGTGTGCAAGCTTGGAGCAATATGTGCATATATACCAACCCTGAGTAATGCGCACATGTAACTGAAATCCAGAAGACCTGCAAACATACCTGTATTATTATCTGCATCCACTGTTTTGCCGCATATGCTCGAAAGAGCCTGCCATTCAAACTGGGATATTTATTGATTGGATCTCTCAAGACTTCAGCATGGCTGACCGCGTGCCAAAACTGTACGGAATGTCTCCTGTGTCTGTACGACTAATATTTCTGAAAATCTTTAAGAGTTACAGTTATGCCATAAGAGATGGCACATGTGTATACGAGCCATGAGCTTATGCTCAGAATATAAGAATTTGCAACATGACTATTCTGCAGGGGTGAACGTTACTACAAGTGTTCGGTGGAGAACTGTGGGAAGTCTTTCTACACTGCGCAGCGCCTCATGGTGCACATGCGTACTCACACTGGAGAGAAGCCATTCCGGTGTCCAGAGAAAGGTTGCAGCAAGTCATTCACCACAGCAGGCAATCTCAAGAACCACGTCCGAACACACACAGGTATGGATAGCCATGTCTACATGCACCATTACTGCTATGTTCCTGTTTTGCAATGGTTTAGTGTTTCTTACATAAACACCATGGAACTCAATTATGAAACAGCGTAATTTAACTCACCCAGCCTCAAACTCTTAAAATATCCTGCTAAGATAGATTGTGGTATACTTTGCCACCATGCAATATCCTCACAACCCTGAACTGCTTTCACTCCCCTAATGTAGTGCTCTTATGTAGCATGTTTTGACAACCCTGCTGTTTATTTCAGGAGAACGTCCCTATGTTTGTGAGGTGGAAAACTGTGGCCGAAAATTTGCTGAATACAACAGTCTAAAGAAACACAAACTTGTTCACAGCGGTAAGTTGTAAAGTGGACAAAACAATGTCACACATTTGGATATTATTTGTCATTCTTATCAACGTATAACAATGTCACACATTTGGATATTATTTGTCATTCTTATCAATGTATAACTTATGTTTTTTCTTTAACATGTTTTTTTGATGGCGGATGTGTAAAATGTGTTTGGTGTGTACTGGTCATAGGATGTGTTATCACCAAATGGAATTCAATGTATGGCAGATTGGAACATGTTGACAAGAATATTGCCTGCATAAAGAAGACATGATCCAGTCAGTGAGGTGTCTCAATCAAGAGTGGCAGGCTTTGAATCATCTTGCTGCCATTTCGACGCTTAAACAATTTCGTTCACTCAGTTCACTCAGCTACATAAATGAGTACCTGGCTAGAGACAGTATTGGATATATGAACAAATAATCTTAGCGCAGTAATTGCAGCCTGGTTGAATGCTTTCCAGAGAAGGCTAGTTGGTGTTAGAATAAACGGGTGAAGTGTAAAGTGTGCTGGATACAGTGTTATATTAGAACTTACCTTTATGTACAGTGTTTCAATATGTTAGGGACATGCATATTGAGTGTACAAAACATGGCAGATCGTGTTGAGAAGAATATGGTAATGATGTTGTAATGATGTGTTTTAAACCAAAGACTATGCTGTGTTTCATGTTAGATGCCCTACACGTGTGTTGTGTTCCAGGTGAAAAGCCCTACATGTGTTGTGCTCCAGGTGAGAAGCCCTACATGTGTGTTGTGTTCCAGGTGAGAAGCCCTACATGTGTGTTGTGCTCCAGGTGAGAAGCCCTACATGTGTGTTGTGTTCCAGGAGAGAAGCCATACATGTGTGTTGTGTTCCAGGAGAGAAGCCCTACATGTGTGTTGTGTTCCAGGTGAGAAGCCCTACATGTGTGTTGTGTTCCAGGAGAGAAGCCCTACATGTGTGTTGTGTTCCAGGAGAGAAGCCCTACATGTGTGTTGTGTTCCAGGTGAAAAGCCCTACATGTGTGATGTGTTCCAGGTGAGAAGCCCTACATGTGTGTTGTGTTCCAGGAGAGAAGCCCTACATGTGTGTTGTGTTCCAGGAGAGAAGCCCTACATGTGTGTTGTGTTCCAGGTGAAAAGCCCTACATGTGTGTTGTGTTCCAGGAGAGAAGCCCTACATGTGTGTTGTGTTCCAGGTGAGAAGCCCTACATGTGTGTTGTGTTCCAGGAGAGAAGCCCTACATGTGTGTTGTGTTCCAGGAGAGAAGCCCTACATGTGTGTTGTGTTCCAGGTGAAAAGCCCTACATGTGTGTTGTGTTCCAGGAGAGAAGTCCTACATGTGTGTTGTGTTCCAGGTGAGAAGCCCTACATGTGTGTTGTGTTCCAGGAAAGAAGCCCTACGTGTGTGTTGTGTTCCAGGAGAGAAGCCCTACATGTGTGTTGTGTTCCAGGAGAGAAGCCCTACATGTGTGAGGTTTGCGGGAAGACCTACTCCCAAGGCGCCAGTCGCAATGTTCACATGCGTAAGAGTCACTCTGCTGCGTCGCAGCCAAGTAAGACCCATAGCGCCACCAAGCAGCAGCGAGCTACGACCTCCACACAGGAATCTGCAGCTGTGATTTTGCTTCAGCCAGACGAAAACACTGACACAATCCAGTACAACAGTGTGTATTAGGCTAAATTGTGTTTAACCTTAAATAATATGAAATGTTAATTGAAGGTTAAGGTTGCAAGGACATCTTTTTTTCTTCCCCCTCGATCCCTTGCAGGATGGCGGCCACATTACTTAATTTGTTCTGCCCTCTCTATGAGTCGTCTCCATCAGTTGTGATCTTCTGCCATCGTCTCCCGCTCTTTGCTGTTCACCACTGTCCTTTCAAGATCCCTTTTAACACTATCCATCCATCTATATCTTCTCTTTCTACCAACCTCTTCTGTTTGCCATGCGTTTTGTCAATCTCTCCTCGCTCATTCTCTCTGTGTCAATTGCAGTCTTGCAAGGTACATGAAAACATGATATACCAACATGAAAGTTTGACAGGCATTCTTGTCAAATCTACAGAACTATGTATGTGATTAATTTTTCACATTCTAATATATGACGTGTCACAACCATCAGTGTCTATAGCTATTAAATGACTTTGTTATGAATGACTAAATGTGTGTTTCAGACATTCATACAACTGAGTCAGTCATATTTACTCAGCCAGTCACTGACCAGATGACAGTTGTTGCCACACAGCACACAGACAACATCAACAACAACAACATGGGCCTCCCACAGGATGTCATGGAAACACAAGGTACCCGTGTATTGTGTCTTTTAAATTTGATAATAATTTTTAAAGATGGAGCTCACCCAGACTAGCAGACAAACTATGTATGGAACATTGTTCTTGAAAATTAGCTGAGTATAAGCCAGAGTTTTCACAATCTGGAAGTTAAGTAGTAAAAACTTGTATATTTAATGTTTTTACCTGCTTAATTGTCTTGGCCGGTAAGATCTGAAGTGTCCTACGTATAGTATTTCTTGTGACATTATTCTTAGATGTCTTGTCATTGATGTTCGCAGAGACCAGTGATGTCACAGAAGCTCAAGTGACTGTCGCGATGACGTCAGGAGCCAATGTGGTCGTGTTGTCACAGCCGCAGGAAATGGCTGTCATGACAACAGCCTATGACAGCAGCCAACCAGACGTGTCGGAGCATGTGACATATGAGAGAGAAGAGTTGCTTCGAGCCGAGTTGGCCCCGAAAGATCTAGCAAGTGGCATGCCTTCATGATGGATGTGTAGACTGTGTCACTGCTGCGGTTTCACCAGAGGACAAGACTTCAACTTGTTATTTGAAAATGTAGCTTGGTTCAATGTTGGAAACTTGGGAAAAGTAATTTAATTTATATAACACTAACATAAAAAAATCCACTAGGGTTGATATGTACAGAAACTGAAGATGATTTTGGGGTTGTTTTTACTTTACGAATTAATACCTTCCCAAAGCAAACAACCACATGCATTTAAATGTAAAGGGCACACAATTGTTTTTTCTGGTTTTTCTTGCCATCTAAACAACTGAGAGTAGTTTGGTGGTGACAAATGGTGGCTGTTGACATTGTTTTAGATGACATAATCACCTCACTGAATTTATAAGACTGCATACTTTATGTGTACTTTTAAACACAGACCGTTGGTCACCTTTGTACTCCAATGAATAATGTGTCTTCCATTAAACTAGAGATGGTAGTGAACAATTGGCAGGAAGCCATAGTTTGTAGTTAGCCTGGTCCATTGTCTTTCATGTTACCGTTCATGTTATATTTATATTACTGATGGCATATGGGTGGCATTGGATGCAACAGTTTACAGGATCAAGTCAAGCTATATTTATAAGAATACTGCTTTTCAGGATATTAGCATAACTGATGTTTTTTTTTTTGTACTTTAACACTGATGAGATAAAACAATAAAATGCATTAGATAAACACAAATTATTTTCTTGGTATTTTCTGTGGCATTTTAATCGACTGTCGATGCTTGGGAAATTCTTTCTGCTGGGTAATTTGGTGTATAAAAGCATGTTTAATTTGGGTTTAGTTTGTCAACATTTTAAACCAATTGTCTGTTCTTCATTTATTAATATAATGTTCTTGATACTAGAATAAATGTTTAAGATATACTGCCCGCCAAAAATATATTTAATAAGCCTAACATATTTGTTTGTATTCATTGTTCCACCATTCCGCATTGTTATATTACGTTCACAAAAGCTCGAACACTGTATGCGTCATTACATGTAATAAAAATATTACAAAAATATAGATGTGTATATTGTCTACTTAAACCAAAACCTTAATTAATTAATGTTTGTCAGCCAACTTTGATATCGTCATGACTTCCATGCACCCAATTGCACAGCTACAGTTCCCTGCTGATACGGTCAAACAATACAAAAGTGGTCGCATTAAATAGATTTAATGAAACTTATTGTGATATTAATAATTTAATAACATCAAAAAGGCAAAGAAAAATCATTTTAGTGTTCATCAATTAATAGTAGTATGAGCAACATTCATGAGACATGATTTCAGTCTTTACGTGACTTTGCAAAACAAACAAGTTCGTGACGGTTGTAAATAAGAAAGTTTAAGGAATGTGTAATGATAAACATCTACATGTGTGCATCATTTTTGGCTGTCATTTGCCAGTGACAGAGCAACAAGCCTGGTAGTCTGCTTTATGAATAAAAATTGCTTACAGTTATGTTAGTAAAGATAATAAAATAATAATAAAATTCTACATATAATATTATACATTTGTCAGTTCCATGTGTTATTTGCATGCCTAGCATAATTTGTGCACTTGACTTTGTGTGTTCCCAAAAGAAGCAGCCACCACACTGTGATAGCAAGACATTGTAACACAACATATGTTGTATAATCTATCTGCTTAGAATCTTCACTGTAAGTCTAGCATATGACAGAATCTGCTGACAATTAGACAAACCAGATGAAAGGGAACTCAGAATATTTTATAAATGAAGCTAACAAAAAATAGAGTACAAATGAAAATATATTTAAAGTATGTACAACAGACTGAAATAGCAACATATAATATAATTATTATATTAACATTATAGTACATAACCTACATAATAGATCAAATAAGTTTGTAAAATGTTCTTATAAAGCATAACTTAAGTTTACATCAAGTAGTTAGAACTAGAAACATTATTCTCGAGTCTAAAAAGCTTTTCTTGTGCTATGTAGCTAGGTATCATATTTACATTGTTACTCCAAACATGAACTTATAAACACAAATCATCAAAAACTTAAGTATTGTAGCAAATTCCAGATTTCTAGTGCAATGATCGTCAAACTTGTTAAATATTAAAAATCCAATAGCAAGATTACAGATTAAAACTGCAGTTAAGCTCAGCTGCACGTTATTTATGTACAGTGGAACCAAGGGTTTTGGCTGGGTTAATGAAGCATGCAGATTAGTGAATCGTGGATTAATGAAGAAATTTAGTCTGTCGAGATTTGTACACAAGAAATTGCGGATTACTGAATAAAACAGATCGAAGTGAAGGTTTCACTATAAATATCTACAATCAGTTTCAAAGTCCAGCCGTTCAGTCATAGACTTCGTCATACTGTATATCTTCCTCAATCTGCCCGTCGCTTGCATCATCAGCTGTCCTCTCATAGGAGCGGGAGCGACTGCGCGTGTAGCTATGTGCACTGCTCGGGTTGCGACTGCGACTTCGCTGTCCGCTTGCATCTGTTGCATAGTTGTCGGTAGTAGCATGGCGCTCGCTGCCCGAGTGCTGGCTGCGGTATGTGTCACTGTGCTGCGAGTACACAGGAATGTCATTATCATCGCTGTCACAAGCGGTTGCAATGTCAGCTGCACTTGCTGATCCATTTCTCGTGAGCGACCTCTCATCAATACCCATGTGCTTCAGGGCGTCCTTGTACTTCTTCTCTGCAGCCAGCTTGGCGTTTATCTGCAATACATCCTACATGTAAATGACATTGCAAGTACATTTTATGTATTCAGATTACTGGAGCTGTCAACATGAGCAGGCCCACAATCTGGTTTATTCTAATGTAGAGGCAGTCAGAGTACTCACAGCATGCTTCATAAGACATAACACAAACTTTGCAAGCTGATAAGTATAATATTCCAGTGTCATTTTAAAGAAACGGTTACTTTTTGAAAGAAATTTCAATCAGTGAAGTTTTAGCAGGATCCTTATGCATAAAGAGTGGCATAATATATCTCATGCTAGCTCACCTGTGATGTCTGCTCAAAAAGCAGTGGTCGACTGTCAACACGCTGCCGCATCTCTTCCAGTTCTTGCTTGTAGTTGTCCGCCCGTTGCTGCTGCGTCTCTCTGCCAAGCCAAGAAACCACATTTTATCAAGTATGCAAGGAACCGTGGTTGGGAGAACAGTGTTCTAGAAATAAAATGGCAAGGTGTGGAGAGCAGGGAGAAACTGGCAGAAGAGCGAGACAAATGAAAACAAGTTACTGAAGTGACAAATGTGGCACCACCTGTGGCACCACTTGTGGGAGATCACATGGGAAATAGAGGAAGTTGAAAGTAATGAGTAAATAGTATGATCTGTACTTCATTAAAGTACATTGTATCTATCTAAACCATATCGTGGATATGGAGGATCAAAT
Organism: Lamellibrachia columna; assembly: GCA_963662155.1. Taxonomy (NCBI): domain Eukaryota; kingdom Metazoa; phylum Annelida; class Polychaeta; order Sabellida; family Siboglinidae; genus Lamellibrachia; species Lamellibrachia columna. The sequence goes on from OY759262.1 coordinate 24,210,076, forward strand.
ATGTGCATTTGATCACAGATAGTGATAACTGGTGTGGTAGAGTTGGCTTGGGAGATGTTTATTGTATCAAGTAAGCTAGACAGGTTACAGCAGCATCATTGAGTCAGGTAGAATGACAGGTAGAATGATAACAATGATGACATTTTTTTGCTGTCATCGATTAGAAAGCAGCAAGGTGTTGCAGAATACACAACAGTGGAATCCTTGTTTGTCATCCCCATGCAGCAACCTACCGGTACTCCTTCAGCTTGGAAGTCCTCCTGGTGCTAACGTTGGGATCGTATGTGCCAACTCGACTACTGATGAGTTTCTTAAGTCGCCTCTCCTTCTGCCGTCTCTCGTGCTCTGCCTCCCGCTCACGACGCACTCGCTCCAAGTCTCTCTGTGCCTTACTCCTGCAATGGCAGGACAAGATTTAATGTACAAATATAGAAGAGCTCATGCAGGCTAATTATGCTAACACACATATTTATTATTAATCCATCTCTTGGAGATTGGATGGCACTTCACATGGATTTAAGCAATAACCTAGAGTGTGAGATGTATCATATATTTATTAAAATTCCCCCATGGGGAAAATTGTACAGTGTAGGTTATGCATGCTTGAGTCGCTATTTCAAATACATTAGTAATGGTTCAAATAAATTTTAAAAATACTATTTCAAATACTTTTTCAATACTTCTCATATATAAGTATTGTGTGATGTTTGTGTTTTCTATTTGATGGAGAAAATGTTGCAGGGATCTAATGAAGCTGATAAATGGCATTGTTTTGTGTAATTCTTCCATTGAGAGTGTGTATATTGGCTTGCTGTGTATTGCTAGTACGTACTTGTTGACACTTGCTCTAAGCTGTGCAGCGGTTGTCATTTTTGTAGGGATGGAGTCCAGGGATGTCAGCGACCCTAGGTGAACACAATTGTCAGTAGTTACTAAAAATGTACATACAACATAGGCACACATATGCCTCCGGAAAGGAAAAAATAATCAATTAATATTTTGTTAATGCAATCTAGTCACAATAATTCTTCAACAAGCCAACCTAGTGCAGAGTGATCAATTTTGTTCTTATAGATGGATACCTCTTAATTCTACCACTATGACTGTAATATTTGCCAAATTGTTGTGATAATGAAGTTTATTATAAAAATCAATTAAATGTTGCTACAATTAATTAATTGTTAGTACATTGATTTAATTAAATGCTGCTACAATTAATTAATTGTTAGTACATTGTGTGGTTGACTTTATTGTTATTGATCTCACCTCCAAGCATATGAGAAGAGAATGACTTTGAACAGTTTGAAGTGTGACCATTCCTACTGAACTTCCATTTCTTCTCCTTCATTTTTGTCTCATCCTTTGCGATGTCATCGTAGATTTGATGTTTCTGTCTGCTCTGTTCCGTGCGCAGCTTGAATGGCTTGCAGACCGTTGCTTCCCTTGCCATCTTCCTTTGTCCCATCTCTTTCAGAAAGTGTCGGTGCAGCTCCTCAAAGTCAGGCACAACTTCATTGATGGTTGGATGGAACTTGGGCTGTGTGGGCAGGCAACATGACTTTCTCTTTACATCAGTGAAAGTTTTACTCCGGTACTTGCCATTGTAACTTCGTGCACTCATGTTTGGTGGCAGTGAAGACGACCGAAGAAGTTCCTCGGCACGCATCTGTATCCGAATCTTCCTGTACAGCTCTTCTTCTTTTATCTTGTCTGTGATGCTTTCCTCAAAGATGTGCTCAGGAAAGGGATTAGCTTTAAACTGTTTCTTCATCTCATCTTCTTCATAGCGAGCTGTCCACATTTCCAGCATGCGTTCTTTCTTCTTCTGCTCTTCACGCTTCATGAACTGAAATGGTTTCTCAGTAGACTTCAACATTTCTTTTACATACTCTCTCTGGGTGCGGCTTTTTGTCTCCTTGTCTTCCATGATCTCATTGTACAGTGGAAGGTAAATGTGGGCTGGGACAGGCTTTGCCTTGAACTTCCTGAGACATTCAGTGTCCTCCTGTTGTTTCTTTAATTGATGTTCTCTCTCCACCTCCCTCATTGCTCGTGTCTTCAATGGCTCTTTCTTCAATCGACGCACCTCCATTTTGAATGGCTTTGGGACTGTAATGCGATGCCTCCAATTATCCACTGACCGGCTGTTGGTACAACTGTTGTTGTTCCTGCTGTTGTTGGTCCTGCTCGTTGTTAAGCGTGACATAGAATTGCTTCGTCGTCTTTTCGGTCGTGGTTCAGTTGGCATATAGTCGTCGATGGAAAAATTATCCCACATCTTTTTAATATGAGCCATTGCATAGGATTTAGTTTCATCACATGATCTGACTGACATGTGGTCTTCTTCGTCAAGTGATCTTTCTCCATCGCTTCCGCCAGACCCAGTTTCAGTATCAGTTGAATTTCGGCATCCACTTCTCCAGAAGTAGCCATTTACGTCATCAGCCCAGCTTTCATGCCTAGACTTTTCTGGGTGATGATGGTCAGCTCCATAATCAAGTGATTTTGATAAGCGGCCAGAAGGAGGTTTCGTCTTTGTTACTGACATGTCACGAATTCTGTCTACAACAGTACCATGTCCATTGGATTTCTCAAATTCATATGCTGGAGACGCTCCATTGTTAAATTCCATTGATGCCTGAGTTTCAGAAGGAAAATATTTCCGGGCAAGAACGGTGTAATCTTCGCTCCTGCTCAGATCGTCCCCTCCAGCCCCGTAACTAAAATCGCAATCGGCTACTGCCGTGTGTAGAGCAGCCACCTTCTCATTGTACAAGCTTTCGCTTGCTTCCACGGTCTTCTTGTGTTCATGCTGCAATTCTCTCAACTTCGTATAAAATTTAACATCGGATAGACCGCTCAACTCGTGCGACAGCCGATCAGCTACCGTCTGGCGTGTCTTCTTCGCTGGCGTGTTCGTGCGCGTCGCTGTTGCCGGTGCTGTCAAAGTTCTACCGAATTTTACAGCTTTGGTTGAAACGGTGTTTCGATACTGCTTTATCTCACGATCTTTAAAATCCGCATCTCTGCCTGCCCACGTCATGTCTAACGTAGGATCTGGTCTTTCATTCAATGTTGATGCAAGGCCATTACTCGGATTTATTGGAGGTTTCACGCAAGCATTCGTCAAAACCGACAAACTATGCACAGTTGCCATGTTTGACAACCGTTTTCTCGTTGCCTGCAGGCCCGCAGAACTATGTAAATATTTAATTTGTTGATCGAATATCTAATTAGTATGGTTTTACGTTAATTGAAACATATCATTGTTACACATACCTTACATTATTAAAATTTTAAAGATTGATTACACCCTAATATAAAATATTTCAAATTATTTTGAGACCAATGAGCGAGGCCAATATATTATGCGTATCGTTGCAATGGGTATGGATTTAGTCATTTGTTGTCATTGTGTTTTTCCTCACGTACATGACAAAAAACACGTCTGCTTTCCAACAGGCTGATCGATTCAAAAATTACGTTTTACATATATTTGCAACGTTGACAATGCTTTCTACGCGGCTGATTCAATGTCGCTCTCTGTGCATGCCTATGGTTATATGTTCAAAACACCGGAGAAACATTCATATTGGAAAACAGCTAAAATGCAGCAGCAAACCTGACATTTACGATGTAGTTGTTTGTGGTGGAGGCATGGTAGGGGCAGCGATGGCTGCAGCATTGGGTCAGTATTAGAGCTAGTGCATTCAAGGTTTCATATTTGGAATATTTATTATAACATCTAATCAGATAGCATACGCTGTTTCAGTGTGTCAATGGCTTGTGACTTGTCATCAAATGCCCTCTAAACTAAAGTCTAAACTCTACAGAAATGTCTCAACTCAAGTAATACTCCAAACAGCCCAGTCTTGGGCTAACACGGGAGTTTTGGACCAACGGCTTTTTGTGTCTCTTCCGGAAGACACAGACAAAGTGTGGTGAATGAAATTGCTCAAGCTTCGAACTGGCAGAGCCAGAGGTGGAATTGAACCACCTTCCTCTCGATTGACCGGCGGGTGCTCTAACCATTAGACCACCGCTTCCCACGTAAAATGCCAAATGACAGTCATAGCCAATGTTACACAGACATAGTGGCAGTGTCACAACCCATCAGCACTGACCAACCACCCATCACCATTGACCTGCCACCCATCAGCATTGAACTTGGATTTGGAAAACTGGTCACACTTTTACACTTTGCCACTAATCCCAACAAGAAAATATACCAATTATGCCTCAATAAGAAAACAAGATCACTACCTGTAAAATGGCAAGCTAATTAAACAAAATTATAAATAGAAAAATAAATATTGTTCTGTGTGATGTTAGGATTATGTCCAGTCACCGTATAGATATTAAAATTAGATATGTGGATAGTCATTAACCATAATGTTTTTGCCCCTAGGACATGAGCCGATGTTTGAAGGGAAGAAAGTGCTGCTACTGGAGGCAGGACCCAAGCAGAACTTTGACCAGCCTCTGCCAGATAAGTTCTTCAATCGAACATGTAGTCTCAATGCTGGATCTGTTTCATTGCTGAGAAGTGAGTCTGATGTTAATACAATATCTCTGTGAAACAGGTTTTGATACACTTTTGTCAACTTTCAAATATCTATTAATTAGCCAATGGCAAATAGTTGATATTTTGCATGATAACATTTAGCAACCAAAATTGTTTTATATAGATTCATCACTATCTGTGATCAAATGCATGGAGCTTGGCTAATCGAAGCTAGTTAATAGTTAAATAATGGCGTCGAGTTGGGTGCTCAAAGATGCAGGTGGGCCATTTGATTATCCCACTTAGTATTTTGGCGGAAAGCTCTGTGATTGGCCTGTACGCCTAAAATGATGTCAATTAAATAACAATCGCAATTTTAAACATGTTATCAGGGTTGTTAAGAGTTTGGCCTGGTCACCATTCAAGTTCGTTTTGCAATGTTTGAATCTGTTTGTATTACTTAAAGTTTCTGAGTTAATGTTTCAGCAAGTTGCATGACAGTATTCCTGAATCGGGTTGGTTTATTAGTTCAGACAGTTAGAATGACTTTGCGGACTTTTGGGGTGAATATTCATCAAGTTGCCATCCTGATTTAAAAAAAAAATAAACATTTCACCTACAGCCACTAATTTTGTTTTATTCTGACAGTGATCACCCACAAACCAATTATATAATCGATCATCAATCAGTTTGGCCGAACCGATGATCGATTGTGAAAATCAAGCCGATTCCAAACACTAATTGCCACCTCGTGTGATGCTGTTAAAATGTGTTTGATATAATTATTATAATATTTTATATAAAGAAATTATAATCAATATTTGCAGAAAATGTGTAAATGTATGCATGTTTATTGGTTATTTATAGTTCTCAACCATATTTATACTCATCTAGGTGTTGTTTACTGGTTGGTATCTGACATTATATTTTTGCTACAGGTATTGGTGCTTGGGAAAACATCCTGAATGCACGGTGCCAGGAAGTAAAGAGGATGCAGGTAGACTGAGTGTACCATAATCTAAAAGTACATAACAAATACATAATTATAATCGTAGTACTAACCAATTAAAATAATAATAATGTGCTCACAGGTTGTGTCTTGTAAGACATACATCTCTTCTGTAGAATTTTTCAGCAGCAAAATTCCATGGTTTGTGGCCCTAAAATCTGTATGATTCTGTAGGGTATATTGTTCAGTGACATTTTCTGCAGTTTTGACTAAATGTAACTCTTATCTTTTTTGTGCTTTCAACAAGCCTAAGATAAGTAAATGGCTGAAAACACATTGATGTAACCTTCTTTCTTATCTGTTTTGGTATCTTAATGAAGATGTTAAAATAGAACCTGGACCCCAGTTGGACCATACTTCATGTACAAGCAATACAGGTACACATGGACCCCAGGTGGACCATACTTCATGTACAAGCAATACAGGTACACGTGGACCCCAAGTGGACCATACTTCATGTACAAGCAATACAGGTACACGTGGACCCCAGGTGGACCATACTTCATGTACAAGCAATACAGGTACACGTGGACCCCAGGTGGACCATACTTCATGTACAAGCAATACAAGTACACGTGGACCCCAGGTGGACCATACTTCATGTAAAAGCAATACAAGTACACATGGACCCCAGGTGGACCATACTTCATGTACAAGCAATACAAGTACACATGGACCCCAGGTGGACCATACTTCATGTACAAGCAATACAAGTACACATGGACCCCAGGTGGACCATACTTAATGTACAAGCAATACAAGTACACATGGACCCCAGGTGGACCATACTTCATGTACAAGCAATACAAGTACACATGGACCCCAGGTGGACCATACTTCATGTACAAGCAATACAAGTACACATGGACCCCAGGTGGACCATACTTCATGTCCAAGCAATACAAGTACACATGGTAGAATATAGTTGATGTCTTACCGTTGTAATTAATATTTTCAGATGCTAAATTTCAGGAGGCTAAATTGGACTATTTAGGGCAGTTAAGTGTAACTTCGGAAATGGTAGCTAAGAAAATAAAGGCAATCAAGGATAATAAATCACCGGGAGTGGATGGAATTCCTCCAAAACTACTAGTGGAAACAGTAGAACAAATCAGTGCACCACTTGCAAGAATGTTCAACTTGCCATTAAAAGTTCCTTTTGACAGGAAAGAAGCAAACATCATACCATTTTTTAAAAAGGGTTCGAGAAATAAGTAAGAGAATTGCAGACCAATGAGTTTAATGTCAGTGATTTGTAAATTATTAGAAAGGTTAATTAAAGACCGTATGGTGGACTTCATTGTTAGGCATGAATTATTAAATTCATCTCAACATGGATTCCTAAAAGCGAGGTCCTGCTTAACAAATATGTTATGTTTTTTGGAAGAAATCGCTAAGTGAATAGACGAGGGATCGCCAGTAGATATTATCTACTTAGATTTTCAGAAAACTTGACAAAGTGCCACATCAAAGATTACTACTTAAATTAAATCAAGATTTAACAAGATTTGCCATCCAAGCCAAAGGCCCAGATGGCAAGTGGACAAGGAAGCCATTGGCTTATCGAGAGTCCAACAATGTTCATCTACTTATAACCCGCCCTCCTGAGATATGTGTCAACCTTGTTTTTAAACATATTCACGCTGCTAGCAGTTACACAATCTGTAGACAATTTGTTCCATTCATTTATTGTCCTCTGTGAGAACGAGTGCTTCCTGATGTCCAATGTACATTGATCCTTTACTAATTTTACCTCATGTCCTCTAGTTCTGCTATCCTTCTTGAGTGAGAAAAACATATTTCTATCAATATTTTCATAACCAATCAATATCTTAAAAACTTCAATCTGATCTCCTCTTAACCTCCTTGTCTCTAGAGTTGTTAAACCACATTCTTTCAGGCGTTCTTCATAACTAAGGTCTCTCAGTTCTGGAATCATTTTAGTTGCTCTCCTTTGTATGCGTTCAAGCGTATCTATATCTTTCTTATGATATGGTCTCCATGCTTGTATACAGTATTCTAAATGAGGTCTAACTATTGCTTTATAAAGAGGTATAATTAACTTTTTTCCCTTGTATGTTATGTTTCTTCTAATCAATCCAAGAATTTGATTACCCTTTGAAGCTGCAATACCACACTGCTCTGAAACTTTCATATCAGCGCTTATTGTAACTCCTAAGTCCTTTTCTTTTACAGTAGTACCCAGAACAGTATCTCCCATTTTATAGTTTACATTCAAGTTCCTATGTCCTGTATGTAGGCATTTACATTTCCCAAAATTGAACAACATCTGCCATTTCTCAGACCATTTCACTAATCTGTCTAGATCGTTTTGTAAATGTTGTTTATCACCATCAGTATTAACCTTTCTAAACAGTTTTGTGTCATCCGCAAATTTCAGTACGTTACTTGTTATACTGTCGTCCAAGTCATTGATATAAATTAAGAATAATATAGGTCCTAATACTGATCCTTGAGGTACCCCACTCAAAACCGATTTCCAATTTGAAACTTCTCCATCTACTACAACTCGTTGTCTTCTGTCAGTCAGCCATTGTTCTATCCAGTCAGTTATGCTGTACCCGATACCATGGGCTTTTAATTTAAGTAGTAATCTTTGATGTGGCACTTTGTCAAAAGCTTTCTGAAAATCTAAGTAGATAATATCTACTGGCGATCCCACGTCTATCCACTTAGTGATTTCTTCCAAAAAACATAACATATTTGTTAAGCATGACCTCGCTTTAAGGAATCCATGTTGAGATGAATTTAATAATTTATGCTTAACGAGGAATTCCATGGTATTGGGGATGGCATAATCGACTGGATAGAATAATGGCTGACTGACAGAAGACAGCGTGTTGTAGTAGATGGAGAGGTTTCAAACTGGAAATCAGTTTTGAGTGGGGTACCACAAGGATCAGTATTAGGACCTTTATTATTTTTACTATATATCAATGACTTGGACGACAATATAACAAGTAACGTACTGAAATTTGCAGATGACACATTTTAACACTGATGGTGATAAACAACATTTACAAAACGATCTAGACAAATTAGTTAAATTTTCTGAAGAATGGCAGATTAAATTTTGGGAAATGTAAATGCCTACATACAGGACACGGAGATACTGTTCTAGGTACTACTGTAAAAGAAAAGGACTTAGGTTTAACAACTCTAGAGACAAGGAGGTTAAGAGGAAATCAGATTGAAGTTTTTAAGATATTGAATGGGTATGAAAATATTGATAGAAATATGTTTTTCTCACTCAAGAAACATAGTAGAACTAGAGGACATCAGGTAAAATTAGTAAAGGATCAGTGTAGATTGGATATCAGGAAGTACTCGTTCTCACAGAGGACAATAACGAATGGAACAGAGTGTCTACGGATTGTATAACTGCTAGCAGCATGAATATGTTTAAAAACAAGGTGGACACATATCAGGAGGGCAGATTACACGTAGATGAACATTGTTGGACTCTCGATAAGCCAATGGCTTCCTTGTCCACTTGCCATCTGGGCTTTTGGCTTTAATGGCAAATCTTGTTAAATCTTGAACAACCTGCAGTGGGTTTGCATCTTTAAAACTGGAACAGGTTAGCAAAAGGTCACACGTGATGTATTGGCAAACAAACTACTTCTAACAAAAAACGCAAATTTGTTATGTCATGCCCAGTGAAAAGGGTGCACAACATTTGAGAAAATTAGTGGATACATATTGCATTATATAGATTTTAGGATGATGACAGACGTAAGGAACTGTTTAGCCATTCACAATCTGATAACTAGACTTGCCTTTACAAACTGCTTAATCCTTTCATAAATTTAATATATTTAATTTCGCTGGAGCTGTTTTTGCTGCCACAACATAGCACTGCCACAGAAATGTGATATTTGTGACATGATCTGTCTGTAGATCTGGGACGCATGCTCAGACTCAATAATCACATTCAACCACGAGACTTTGGACAACCTTGCCTACGTTGCGGAGAATAACGTCATTCTTGCGGGGATCTTAAAGCAGCTGCAAGCAGCAGGCGACCGCGTTCATGTCAAATACGGAGCGAGTGTGTTAGACTACCGACTGCCCGGTGGTCAGTCAGGAGACGCTGACCAGGGCAGTAATAACTTTGCCTATGTCCAGTTGGCGTCAGGGGAGGAGATCTGTGCAAGGCTACTGGTACATATGCTACTTATGAATATGACACTCCCTGGTTATTAAAGAATGCACACAAAGCATCATCCCGTCCTTGTGAAGCAGTAGATCGACCCAAATAAATGATTGAGCTTTGTCCCAGTTTCGGCATCAGCTAATGAAATTCATTGCAGAATTCTCTTAGTTTCTTCCGGAAGTTGTTTTCACCAAATGTATCTAACTTCAAAGTTTGAAATTGCTTATGCACAGAATATCTGTCATTAATCAACACGATATTTCAAATTCATGACACTTTGAACACTTATGAGACACTTTGAATGCATATGAGACAGCAGCTTGTGTTTGTCTAAAGATCCACTGGGATAGCCCATGGTTGCATTATTGTACATATTGACTAGTGATTTGAAATACAAATATTGTTGTAAGTGCCCTTATGGTAGATAGTTGCGAATAAAACATCAAAGTTGCAAATACAGTATATTTCAGATTGGAGCTGATGGTTTTAAATCAATGCTGAGGACAGCAGCAAGAATTCCAATCATTGCCTGGAACTACAACCATTGTGGAGTGGTGGCGTCACTCAAACTCGCTGAAGTATGCATCTTACACTTCTCTTAATGACGTTATACATATACTCATTGTAATATCAGAACACAGTTGGTGTTCCTAATTTTTCAGTTAATGTAATATTTGATAGTAGAACTTGTTTGTATCAAAGTTTCATTCTGGATGGTATTAAAAACATGCTAACGATTTTGCACAAAGTATTTGTCTGACATAAAGTGCAAATTCATCATAATATAATAAACACACAGAATGAATATATTTGAGAGAAAAAATTATAATTGAAGTGATTTTCCTTAAAACTCTAATATTTGTTTTTTGGCTGTTGTTGTTCATAACTTTAGTATTTGATTTCGTTGTGATTTCAGCCGACAGAGAATAATGTGGCCTGGCAACGGTTTCTAAAGACAGGCCCTATTGCCCTGCTGCCCGTAAGTAGAATTTGCAGATTTATTTCATGCTAATAGCTGCTTCACCTTCTAGTGTGATTTACCACTGTCATGTTAAGAATATTTTAAGTTGCTTTTATAATAACTACTCTACGCAGTTTCTTGCAAACATAACTTTATTAGTTAATACACCATGTTTTTGTTAATTACTTTAGTGGTAAGGTATGCTTAGTCAATGATTAGCTGATTAGAAAGCACTCAAGGTTACCGTTAGCTAGTGAGGGTTTAAATTACTTATTGTGCAACTTGTTGTAACGTCTGAGTCAGGTTACACCCCCCTTAAATATTTACTTCTCTCCACAGCTTTCTAATGAGTACTGCAACCTGATTTGGAGCACATCTCCAGAAGAAAGCAAGAATTTAATGATGTTACCAGAGGAGAGCTTTGGTGACGCTGTCAATCATGCATTTGTAAGTAAATGTTTACAAAGTGAATAATCCCAAAGATCCATGGAATATGATCGGACATCTTCAAGTGGCAGTTGTGTACTTTCAATTCCATCGTTAAGACTTAGATATCTTTTTTTGTATTTGAGTTATACTTGGATGAAACATCTAACTTATTGAAACTTGTGCTGGACATTTTGTAGGCTCTTGTACCATTCCATTTAATGCAGGTATTTGTGTGACAGTCTGACCAAACCCGTTGGAAGTCGCTAGACCTAATCACGAGTTAAAGCGTCATAATCGTAAATTTGTGTCACTGGGTCAGTTTTGGGATTTTCCCAACAATGTTTCAGTTAACATACTCATATATAAGCTTACGAAGCGATTTCCTCCTTTTATGATTGTAAGTTGATAATTTTTGTGTTTTTATTACCGCACATAGTTCACAAAATTTTAAGCTGAAGGGCACACTATATTGCGAACGTTCATCTATTTTGGCAAGCACTTGACATGCCCAAGTATGGCATACTTTTGGAAAGCTATTTTAATGTTTTGGAGTTTTGTCATAGCGGGGTTGTAGTCGGATAGAAGTGTTTGCATAGATAGAATATCGTTTAGTTTGTTGCAATGCTGCTATAGTTTATATCTGTATATATTACAGAATTACATATCGTGTTGCAAATACATATTCGGTTGGAAATATCGCCTGTAAGACGGAATTTCCTTTGTGTTGACGATTTGCGAAAATTCAAGATGGTGGACGAGTCTAACTCGGACGATGTGGCTCGTTGTCTCAACTCATTGACGTTGAATATGCGCAACATAGCAAGCAAAGACGTCTTGTGTGAACTTGTGAATGACTATTTCATCACCCGCCCAATTGCCAGTGGTGAAGATGACTCGGATTTGTCTGAGACCAAGTTGAGCTGTGATGAAGTGGAGTCGGAGGGGGCTATTGAACATTTGGCAGATGTGATCATGCCTCATGGTAATGGTGATGCTGTGGAAACAGAGCCAGAATTCCAACTAAACTGCAGCTGTAAGTTGTCTAATGGACAGCCTTGCCATGGTCGGTATGCAACAGATGAGATAGCTGATGTTCGCCTGCAGTTCCTCGGCATGACACGTGATAAACTTGACATTGCGATTCTCGCAAAGTTGTCATGTGGTATGCACCTGTCGAAGATGACTACAGGATCGCGCAGAAGACAATAGAAAGTACGGAAGACACAGCGAACCGGTTTCTACCACCACGGCTTCAGGGTGTGTCACGAAATCTTTCGCTACAATCACGGAATCGGGCAAGACAAGTTGACAGCACTGATACATCACTACAAGATTGCTGGAGTCGAGGCATGTGTTCATTGCAATAAACGGAAGAGGCATGTGCATGCCCTGAAGTTTGATGACACTCGTGCTGTCATTGACTTTTTCATCAACTATGCGGAAGCCAGTGCCATCATTCTTCCCGGGTGCACTCCAGGACACTGGAAGACGGACGTCAAGCTGCTGCCCACCAACTGTACAAAGAAGACCGTGTACACACAGTACTGTTATGTTGTTGCTGGTACTCACAAGGTTGCGCTGTGAACATTCAGAAGGCTGTGGCAGCAGCTCCTCCTGTTTATGGTGACTATGAGACCAGCAACAGCAGCACACTTCTTGTTGTCTGGCAAATTAGATGAACGAGCAAGCTTGCTTAACCCTTTCTGGCAGTACCAGCAGAGCTCTGTTGCTACTGCCAGAAAGGGTTAAGCAAGCTTGCTCGTTCATCTAATTTGCTAGACAACGAGAAGTGTGCTGCTGTACATGAATATGAGGAGCATCTGTGACGAGCCACAACTGAGCAATCACATTACACTGATTTGTGCAAGATTGGGAAGGACGGAATGCCATATGACTTCACACTTGGTTGACATTCTGCATGTAGCTTTGCTGGGAGAAACCATTACAGCTTTGATTTCGCTCAGCAGGTCCACTTCCCATCTGACCCACTGCAGCTGGGACCGATCCAGGAAGTGTGGTCTCTTTGGCATGGCAAGTGCAGTATTCCCGAAGCATGTGAACTTCCTGTTAGACGAATGTGTGCACACCGGGAAAGGTGTCAATGTTGTAGTGTCGATGCTCCACTACTTTTTCGAAAACTACAGCATTGGCGAGTGTTGCATGAACTTGCATGCAGACAATTGCAGCTGGCAAAACAAGAACTCCTGCATGATGGGGTATTTAATGTGATGGGTACTCACCGGGCGCCACATGACCATCACTCTATCGTTCCTGCAGTTGTGGAGCTGCACTGGAACAGTCATCAGATGTCAACATTCCTCAGCTGTGTGGTACAGAAAACGGTGATGTGATCGTTCCAACTTTTAATTGGACGACATTTCTGGCCATATTCTTCTGCAAAGTGCGAAACGTCAAGAAGTGTCATCACTTCCACTCTGCGAAGGGATCATCCAACATGCGTGTCCAGGAATTCGCAGACAGCGGATTTCTTGAGCAGTCACTCGTGAAACGGAAATTGCCAAGCAGTCGTACAATGCCACAGATCATTGTACTGAAACGCCAATGGTATTTGTATGAAGAGATCTGTCCATTCACCGCAGAATGCTGCCAGGACACAACAACACCTCTCCCTGCAGTTGCTAAGCCAAGACAGAAGCCTGCTGAAACCGTATTATCAGACAGTGACGATGACATTCCACCACAACTCCCTAAGTCAACCCAAAGGCGTGGCCAAAGCCGCAAAACTGCACAGTGAGAACTGCAAGATGAATAGAACCAGGCAGTTTAGTGTAGACAAATGAAGGACGTGTTACTACATTTTGTAACAACACTTGTATGTATAAATGCTAATTGTCTGCATGGGTCGTGTTATTGTTTTCAGTGGTCAGACGAAGGAAAGAACCCAGCCGCACAGTACACAAACAGATTGTTTGACAGCCTTCTAACATCCCTGGGATTAGGTATGCTATACATACTTAACTGTATTTTAGGAATATCTCTGTTTTATATTCATTATAATTACGGAATAAAATAAATCTGTTACGGAATAAAAAATAATAACAAACTATTTATACACTCATAACCGTTCACCATGCGGTGCTGTAGTACATAACCGTTCACCATGCGGTGCTGTAGTACATAACCGTTCACCATGCGGTGCTGTAGTACATAACCATTCACCATGCGGTGCTGTAGTACATAACCGTTCACCATGCAGTGCTGTAGTACATAACCATTCACCATGCAGTGCTGTAGTACATAACCATTCACCATGCAGTGCTGTAGTACATAACCGTTCACCATGCGGTGCTGTAGTACATAACCATTCACCATGCGGTGCTGTAGTACATAACCATTCACCATGCAATGCTGTAGTACATAACCATTCACCATGCGGTGCTGTAGTACATAACCATTCACCATGCGGTGCTGTAGTACATAACCATTCACCATGCAATGCTGTAGTACATAACCATTCACCATGCAGTGCTGTAGTACATAACCATTCACCATGCGGTGCTGTAGTACATAACCATTCACCATGCGGTGCTGTAGTACATAACCATTCACCATGCAATGCTGTAGTACATAACCATTCACCATGCGGTGCTGTAGTACGTAACCGAGGGGAGGGGAGGGGAGGGGAGGGGAGGGGAGGGGAGGGGAGGGGAGGGGAGGGGAGGGGAGGGGAGGGGAGGGGAGGGGAGGGGAGGGGAGGGGAGGGGAGGGGAGGGGAGGGGAGGGGAGGGGAGGGGAGGGGAGGGGAGGGGAGGGGAGGGGAGGGGAGGGGAGGGGAGGGGAGGGGAGGGGAGGGGAGGGGAGGGGAGGGGAGGGGAGGGGAGGGGAGGGGAGGGGAGGGGAGGGGAGGGGGTCTGAGTATCAGTACACTTTGTACGAATAGAAAAATGTTGAAAGTTGTGAACAGCCCTGAACGGTCTTCTAAAAATCCCTTTGTTTAGTGATATCTTTATTTGTTTATAAAATGTCTGACAAAGTTTTGGTCAGATTTCACCGTATGGACTGGAAGTCTGTTTTCTCCCGATATCAAAGTGTATATTTTGCGGCTATATCCAACAGATGAATTCTTTCATGCTTGTAAAGATGTTGTTAACAAGAGACTCTACAGCAGAATTTTTTTCATTGTATAAATCTTATTCGAAATGAATTAGATTAAATCGGCATATTGAAACTAAGCTAAGAATACATCATGATTTAGATGTGTTATATGCAACATGAATTAATAAAATAAATGCCATGTTTGTTGCAGAGGGCAGTTCCTCGCAGCAACTGCCGCCAACCATCATTGAAGTAGACAAAGACAGTCGGGCAATGTTCCCCCTCAGTCTGTGTCATGCCACGCAGTACGTGCGCCCACGTGTTGCACTCGTCGGGTGAGACGTCATTTACCCCTTGCAACTGTTTGGTATGGCTAAAGAACTTTTTCTGAAGCAGTGTGTTCTGATTTATCATTTCTCTGGAATCTTACTAAATTCATTATTTAAAATCTTGGTTGGGTGTAGAGGTTAAAACATCGGACTCAATCGAGAGAACCCAGGTTCAAATCCTCTTGTTTTGAAGCTTTGGCAATTTTGTTCACCCCACGTTGCCACAGTTCACTCAGCTGTATAAATGAGTACCTGGCTACAAACAGAGGTGGATGTGTGAACGAATAGTCTTCGTGCAGTAACTGCTGCGTGGCTGAAAGCTTCCCAGAGAAGTTAAAATGGCCTTGGAATGACATGTCTGCCAGGGTGTGTAAAGCTCTTTGACGAGTCCCAATGACTGGATATCGCTCTATATAAAAACGTACCTTTAGATGCTCTGTTATAGAAAACATTCTATGTATATATTTTGATCACAAAATCTTAAATGGAAAATCTTCTATTTCAATATCTAAATATTTTTACTGTAACAAATCCCCAAATTTTTTACTTTAAATTAACATTAGTTGTACAAACTGTAAGCTGCAAAACAAAGCAGATTTTCTTTTCCAACAGATTTTTTACCATAAATAAGTTTGAGTTTTGTTTATGCCAACAGCTTATTGTTGGTATCTCATACTAATCAGTGATATTGAACAAAAGCTTAAATTAAAAATCTTTTAGGAGCATGCATGTCATGCCTATTTGTCAATAATTAAGGTTCAGTTTGTCTCATGTTAAAAACTCATATTGTGAGTTATGACTCGGATGTCTTGGATGTTCTGTGATGTCACAGAGATGCTGCCCATCGTGTGCATCCCATGGCTGGTCAGGGGGTGAACCTCGGCTTTGGAGATGTCGTCTGTTTGCGGGACCTTCTGGTGCGAGCCCTCTATGAAGGCAAGGATGTTGGTAGGTCAACTTGGCATCACAGATGAATTTTTCAGTGTCTACATGGCTGAACATGAAAGACTGAGTTACACAGCACAGAATGTGTTGCCATTGCCAATATAGTATGTGTGTGGAGCCAGTGAAATGGACACATGGCTAAGTCAAAATATGTCTACCCTAAGTATCCTACAATCAATGCGGGTCATTGGTTGGACCAATCAAAGGGCAGATTATTGGTGTTGTCCCAGATGCCAGCAGGGATAAATATACATTTTCTTTTGCTAATTTTTGCTGTCATGGATTTATTAAAGCACCGCTTATAATGTACAAGCCTGCAGCGTAGGATTCAATAAAAAAAAAATCTACAATTAATTACAAATTACGCAATTCTCCTAACCAGGCTCGCTGTCACACCTGCTAAGCTACGAGACACAGAGACAAAGACACGTTGTAGTGAGCATGGCGTCTGTTGATGGCCTCTACCGACTCTACGGCACGGACGCGACACCAGTTGTACTGCTACGAAGTCTTGGTCTTCAAGCCACCAACGCCCTGAGGCCACTCAAGGTATTCACAGGCAACTATTTCATTTGTGCACATAACAATTTGTGATTTAACATTTTTACACCTTGGCAGTCTCCAAGAATGTGTATCAGTGAGTATATTTTGCAAGAATTCATTGTAGCTGGTGTTTCTGTGTTTATTGCAACTGTACCATATTTGCAATGTCTACAAGGTATACCCTTCAACAATGTTGTAGAACAGTTGTATAGCAATAGCAATGTATTCTAGCCATAGTTACATTTGTTTGGCTTGCATATCGGGATCATCAAACCAACTAATTACAAAATCAGTTAGGATAGGATAAAAGATATGAGGTCGTTTAACTAGAGATGCTTTCGTGTCACTTTACTAAATTTAACGAATCACGTTTTTCTAACGTAACTTTATGGCTTACCCTTGTTAGACAGATACTTCACTTTAATTACTTTAATTACTGCTCTTCTAGTACTGTTCCTGCATTAGGTCTCCCTATACTGCTCTTCTAGTACTGTTCCTGCATTAGGTCTCCCTATACTGCTCTTCTAGTACTGTTCCTGCATTAGGTCTCTTCTAGTACTGTTCCTGCATTAGGTCTCCCTATACTGCTAATAGAATGACAGCAGAAATTAGTGAATGCTGTTTAAAAATAAAATTATATTTGATTTTCAGGAGAAGATGATACAGTTTGCTGCCAGTTAGTGACGATAGACCAAGGCAAACAGTCTACAGCCAAGGATATTGTTTATAGAGGCTTCAACACCAATATTAGTGGTCATGTCTGTGGAGGAATTATGTTGTATTTCTGTTAGAAATTAATGTTCTCTGAATGTGATGGGATAATTATCCAAGATAATGGCCTTCATACACGATGCAATACAAAATGGAAGCTCTGTTGTAACAACAATGTGAAGATGGCTCATTATTCCCGTACGATGCTGAATGCTAATTCTTTCTGTACGATGCTGAACGCTCATTCTTCCTGTACGATGCCGAACACTCCTTCCTGTACAGTGTTGAACTGCATGTACATTCTCAGCTTGTAGTTTTATACACAGCTACTGAAGCAGGCAGAATATACAGCTGCTTTTTGAGCATACATGATATTACATGTGATTTGTATTGTAATAGAGCATTGAGTACGTCTAGCGGAACAAGACATTCTCTGTTATCACGACTCATCCACCGTGCACCTACTACTTCAGGAAGTCAGACAATTAGTTGCTAGCCCAGATATCGTGTGCATGTTGACAATTATTGATATTAAATGGATGCATTGATATTAAATGGATGCGTTAATATAAATTGTACCATTAATTATGATATACCCAATAGTTCATAGAGACCAGACAAGGTAATGATTAAATAATTAGTGATTCATGTGAAAGCTTTCATGTGCTTGAATCGTGTATGTATTTAAGATACACAATTTGCTTATCTTTGGTCTAGTTGATGCAAAAAC
This sequence comes from Lamellibrachia columna, assembly GCA_963662155.1. Lineage (NCBI taxonomy): Eukaryota > Metazoa > Annelida > Polychaeta > Sabellida > Siboglinidae > Lamellibrachia > Lamellibrachia columna. Next base: position 24,228,470 of record OY759262.1, read on the forward strand.
TTTCACACTACATTCACATTACGAGATATAAGGCCTCTCCTGGCTTCTGAATATATTGTCGTCTGGGTTATGTGATATTGATGGACAAATAGGACCATTATCCCCTAGTAACGGATATAATTATTGTTACATCGTAGACAGCACTAGGTGTGAGGTTGCACCACAGTAAGATGCTGCATCACATGCTATTTATCATTAAAATTTGGAGGTCAAAGTAAAAACACCAAAATACTAATTTTCAATAGACAGTTATTACTATACTCGTGCTTCTGAATTCAGACTAGATGGTTGCGCAGACTTCCAAAACATCAAATTAATTTGCAAGTGGTCTACTTGGCGAGACCATTACCCCTTTTCGCTTATTTTTTTTACGTGTAGGCTTAACCTACATTACCCCTCTCCCCTGTGAGATCCTAGATACAGCAGTCCTTAAAAGAGCAAATGCCAAACAATACCGAAAAGAAGATTGATATTTAGAAAAATAAACATCGCAAACAACCAAACCATTGCAAGAAACGCAACATCACAACCAACCAAACCATTGCAAGAAAGGCAAACTCAGGACCTAGAAAAAATTGGTGTTGACTGTTCTCTTGCCTGGTGGCAAAGAAAGTTACCTTTGTGCGTTACGTTACACTTGTACACAAGTTTTGAACGTACCCGTTTAGAGAACTCGGCACGTTGATATTACTAAACTCCCAAGAACTTTAAAAATGTGGAGAAAACTAGTAACTGCTGGCAAGAGCTGCTAAATTGGTACCCGTTTAGAGAACATGGTACACAAACTACAGGAGCAACAACAGAGACAGCATTGTACTTTTAATAAAATTTATTTTATTAATTGTAAAGCAAATATATCAAATAGACAGGCCGCAACATTGCCAAAATAGTCCACAGGACTGTCAAAACATGCCAAAAATAGTTCATAGCCATCGGATTGTCAAAACAGGCCACTAGTTTAGTTTATTCAATTTACTGTTAAACCAAACAATTAACTTATTCCTAAATTATTAATAGTTTATCGTATATTTATTTTTTATATGTATTGTATATTGTCTTATTATTGTATGCCTTTATAATAAGCTTCCAGACATGCAACAATCATTTTGGTTAATTTAACTACAAATGTATTATCCTGACAAGTTATACATTACAAACTGAACAATTAAATTAATAATTCTATATGTATTGTATATTGTCTTATTATTGTATGCCTTTATAATAAAAGCTTCCAGACATGCAATCGTTTTGGTTAATTTAATTACAAATTTATTATCATGACAAGTTATAAATTACAAACTGAACAATTAAATTAAGTCACATTTCAAACCAACTGAACAATTAAATTAATTCAGTCGAGACATTTGGTTAAGCAACTAACCTAAAAGTATGAGAAACAAATACAAAACGTTTAAAACTACACACCAGTGTTACCTTATTTTAAAAACATCATAAATCATTTAACCAACAAGTATTTTTTTAAATAGCATACCAAATTTGTTAGCTGAACGAGGACAACACAATATTCAATGGAACACGTAAGAAATTGGTACATTATTTCAACAATTACCAGTTTTCTATGGTTTAAAAAATTTAACTGTTTTATAAAATATATACCAAATATTATATTTCAACTACCAAATTATATAACATTAAAATTACCACATGTCTGGAAGTTCCTAAAGCATTATTTTTTAGCATTTACAATTTTGATGCCAAATAATCAGGGTAAATACTGCGAGCCGGATACCCAACCCTAACTCCCACTGAGGGAGGGGGAGGTACGATTTCCCAAATGCTCCAACAGCGAAAGGAGTGTTCTCTCCCCCCTGATTCACAATTTCCGCAGCCAAATTGATGTAAATTTACATAGTTAAAAAGATAAAACCATATAGTTATCCGCATGTTCACCATATCTTCTGTCCACGTACGATGTCATCTGCACTTTCCTTGAAGGACTTGTGCCATCTTCCGCTATCAGCCAGAACAACAAATGTCATAGAATCACAGATGGATGTCATGTCTAGCCGAATGTCCCAGTTGAAGTCCTGGAGGAGGGTGCGTCAGTCGCCATTGTCTTGTTGTCACTGGTTATGTACCGTCAGTCTAGATGAACGGGACCAGATGATGAAGTTGTGATCTACCAGCCATAATCTGCAAACATACTGGCTTACCTAGTCTACATGGACCATGTCACGGACGACAGGAACGATGCACTTGAGTCTCAGAAAGGACGACAGTCAGCAAAGTAGGAGGATTACGACGAGCAGACTGGGATGATCAGACATCACGTCCTGGGGATGATCGACTGTGGCATTTCAGGAAAGACTAGACTGGGATGATCAGCCTCCGCATCTGGGACGATCAGCTGATGCATCTCAGGAAAGACCAAGTCGGGCAGGCTGGCATCTCAGGAAGGACCACGACGGAAAGACTGGGACGATCAGCCGCTGCGCCTGGGACGATCAGCCGCCACGTCTCACGAAAGACCAAGTCGACTGGGACGATCAGTCGCTGCTTCTCGGGGACGATCGACTGTCGCAGGAAGAACCACAGTGGAGAGACTGGAAATCAGTCACAGGAAAGAACATGGATGATCAGCTGCCTCATCCGGGATGATTAGACGTTGCGAGTCGGGAAGGACCAAGGCAGGCAAACTGGGACGATCAGCCGTTGCTTCTCAGCAGCGATCATGACGGGGACAATCAGTATCGCATCTCAGGAAGGATTGCAGCAGGCAGACCATCCGATGCACCCCAAGAACATTGAGCAGACCAGTGCAGACACTGCGTCTCGAAGAAGGACCACAGCAGACTAGGACGACATTCATTCCCATCCCAAGAGATAATCCAGCAGACTTTCACAAGCATCTGAAAACACTCTCACGACCACTTCTCCCCCAAACATTTCTCCTAGTTTTACTTGTTCTAACACTTAACGACCCATTCAAAGTAATGTTGACTAAATATCGAAAATTGGTAATCTACATTACATCATCTACTACAAAATGATATGATACGATAGATTACCACAGCTGATTGTTACTTCAAATACAACAGAATGCTCAACACATCAAATTATCATCATTACATACCATGGTTATGATGAGGAAATACGACCAAACCAAAGGACTACCTCAAGGGAACTGCCATGCTTGTGTCTGAACAGTCATTGTAACTTGTACAAAACTTGTTGATGCTGTACTGAAACATAGTGCAAGTCACAGCCCAACCCCCCTCCCCCTCAAAACAGCAGTCTAACAGTAGGAACCTAACATTGCCAATCAACATAACATTAAAAAGACTAACACTATTATCAGTCACTAACCAAGTTAGAAGAACACGTCAAATTAGATGACCACATTAGTTTATACTTGCTTTAAAGCACAAAGCCGAACCAAACGTATACAAGTTTCACATAACATTGTAGTAGCTTGCTTGAAGGTCATGCAGGAGGGAGCATCAGTTGCTGTGGTTCTGTTGTCACTAATGTGTGGTTCTGTTGTCACTGCGGTCGTATACTGTGACATGGGTGGACGTGTGCCGTTTGTTGGGACAACTTGTGCAGTCTGTGATGATTTGAGTTGTGAATCAACGATCTACCAGCCACACCGCCGAAGAATCTACAACCACACTGGCTTACCTAGCCTACTTGGAATACGTCGGGGAGAACCTCGGCCAACAGGAACACTTGCCTCTCAGAAAGTCCACAGCTGGCAAGTAGGACTATTGCGATCATCTGTCATGCAGCTTGGTCGGGAAGGAATAAGGTGGACAAACTGGGTAGATCAGTCATCGCATCTGTTGGGAAGGACCATGGGGAGCATACCGGGAACATCAGCCATTGCGTCTCAGGTTGGGAAGGACCATGGTAGGCAGACCGGGAATATCAGCCGTCACATCTCGGTCAGGCAGGCAGACCGGGAAGATCAGACATCACATCTTGGCCGGGAAGGATACTGGCAGGCAAAGCGGGAAGATCAACCATCACATTGTGGTGGCGAGCATACTTGGATGATCAGCCGATGGGCATCAGGAAGGATCACGGTGGGCAGACTGGAACGATTAGTCACAGGAAAGAACATGTATGATCAGCCGCCAGGTCCAGGAAGATCTAGACTGGGACGATCAGCCGTTGCTTCTCAGCAGCGATCATGACGGGTAGACCGGGACGATCAGTATCTCATATCAGGAAGGATTGCATTGGGCAGACTGGGATGATCATCCGACACGTCACAAGATGGACCATTGAGCAGATCAGTGCAGACACTGCGTCTCGAAGAAGGACCACGGCAGAACAGGAAGACAGACATCCTCATCCCAAGAAGTAATCCAACAGACTTTCACAAGCATCTGAAAACACTCTCACGACCACTTGTCCCCCCCAAATTGTTTCTCCTAGAGTTTTACTGCTACCACTAACGACACATTCAAGTTAATTATAATGAAAGCATTATAAAACCATAACTACAAGTTGACATATTGAGACCCTGTTGGTTAATCACCTACCTAACATTTATGAAGATTGCTAGTCGATTGTTACTTCAAATACAGCAGAATTCTCAACACCACCAACAAACATCATTACATACCATGGTTACGATGAGGAAAAACGACCAAACCAAACGACCACCTGAAGGGAACTGCCGTACTGTCTGAACAGTCCTTCACATTGTAACTTGTATAAAACTTGATGCTGTACTGAAACATGCCAGTGCAGTAGTCATGGCCCACCCCCCCCAAAACAGTAGCAACCTAACTCTAAACTTTTGAAAAGACAACACTATATCAGTCACAAACCAACTTAGAACACATCAAATTTAATTAGATGCACACATTAATTTATATTCGACTTAAAAGAACGATTTAAGGAGAAGAACCAAAGTAATAAAAGTTTCATATCATACAATAGAAAGGATTACCACAATGAGTAAGATCAACATCACTACCCAGACAGACCAGCATCCTCTGAAGTACGATGCTCTTGCTTTTTGTCAGATCACACTGAAAAAGACTTACACATCAGAATTCACCCCCCCCCAGCAACTTGGCAAAACTAAGCAGGAAAAACAAACATGCTTCAATGTCAAACATTGTTTAGGGCTGTTTACCGTTATGTTACCAGTTTGTAGGTGAATACAACAAAAAACATCTACATTTTGGCAAAATAAAAAAGCAAGAAATTTAACAAGATCCTAAATGGCATGTTACTACCAGAACTAAATACAATGTGCTACTACAAAAAAAGACAAAGCAGCTTACAGAACCAAAGCCAAGAACCACCAGCGGCAGCAGCATGTAACTTCAGTCACCGACATCAAGTAAAATGCACGCTGAAAATATCAAATGCAGCCCACCCACTACACAAACCCAAATAAGTTGTATGCACTCATAATGCAACCCATTTTTTACATGGATAAAAGCAATATACAGATAGATATTTATATTTAATAATATTACTTGTCATCTATAAAGCATACTTTACCCGATGGAACATGATGTACACTGAATGTCATGAAGAAACAGTAGTAGCCAGTCAGAAGAAGACAGTTTGTTGCTCGATTCAAATACCAAAATTGTAAAAGTGGCGCCTGTAAAGAAATCTAGAAGCACTCTTTCCTTCCTGCCTAAGAGCCAAACATTCTCAAAACAAGTGTACTAGGTATACATATACACACAACTACCAAACAACCTAATAAAGTAGCTAGATGGCTGTAGCCAACAAACATATTGCACTAGCCAGTAGCACTTTGCAAAGCAACTGTCACAGATAGAACCTAACCTCAGCAGCTTCCACCATTTCAAATACTTATTCATACTGTAGACATACCAGTGATAATTGATCACACCAGCAACACCAACTCCATTATAATCGGTATGTGAATTATGAAGCAAACTTTTAACAGCATGTAAAGTCTTCAGACATGACAAAGTGGTATAGCACTACTCAAACATGCAGTAGAGACAAATAATTATTCACACACCTTCTGGAGAGCAAACCTAAGACTTGACCATCACCATAACCAGCACACATCGCACTGCGAATGATGCTCTTTTCAATACTCCCACCAGTGTCCTGTAAAATTACTGAGACACCCCAATCGTAACCCCCCAATCATGCCATAACACCAAATAAAATTTCACCAACAATCTTCCATTTTAAATAAGCTTTCTATTGTTTAATAATGCTACATTAGTTGTTATTCAAGTACATTTTATTAATAATATTTTATATATATCAATTATATATATATTAAAAAGCAAAATATTTTTTTTATTTGATCAATTTAACAACACGAACTTCCCATTCAAATCACATTAGAACCAATTTTATACAAAACTTGAAATTACTATTACTATACAAGCATTTAAATTATCTGTCTAATGAAAGTTACAAAGCAACACGTCTACTCAAATATTAGCAATTTACCATAAGGGAAATTTCAAAATTGTTTACACCTAAAAAGAGCTACACTACATAAACAGGACACCTTAAAAAGTTTTCATTAGTACTCACATTCTGCCCTCTTGTTAAAGATGACATTCTCAGTTTCAATATTCACGCCAAATACTCTGGAAATAATACTAGACAAACCCCAATAGTAACCCCCTCCTAACATACCAAGTACTAAAGGTGCAATTATTGATTACTACCATGTCAACCGAGTAATGAAAAGCTTCATTCCTAACGTTATTATGCAACTTTGAAATCTTATTATGCAACCTAGAAAAGAATCCTACAATCCATCAGAATTGTAAATATGAAATAAGTTGCATTTCACCGCGACCCGAAGATCATGCAGAAACAAATCGACACACCTACTGAGAGCAATAGAATCAGATTAACCACTACGTGAGCCAAGCTGGCTTCAGGATTAACAGGTTTCATTCCATCACAGACGTCATGTTGGTAGTTGCCCCACTTTACTGAAAAACACTGAAGAAACCCCAATAGTACCCCCCTCATGTCAGAATACAAAGTGAAATTTAACAATGAACAGCATACAATTGTAAAGGTTTAGTCTGCATACATCATAACACAACCTAGAAAAGCATTCTACAATGCAAAACAAAACATCACTATTTAACAAATTAAAATTACGCTCGATCTGAGAACCATGCAGAAGAAACAAATTGACACACCTGAGCAACAGAAACCACAGAATAACCATTATGTAAGCCAAGCTGGTTTTATCTTTATAATTACACCTACACATGTATCCAAGTACAATATTTAATTAGGTTAATTATGTATTAATTATGACAACTCAAAAGCAGAAAAAAATGCACTGTGCACAGAAACACACCTAGAAAACAGCTATGCACAGACAAGACACCTTCAATAGTAGCAAAGTTGGCATAAGTACTCACATTCTGCACTCTTGTCAAAGATGACAATCCCAGTTTCAATATTCACACCAAATACCCTGGAAACAACACTCAAGAAACCCCAATAGTACCCCCTGACACATCGTACTAATTACTATAGGTACTATTTTTTATTATCATCATATCTACTGTACATCAAAAGGTTGAAAATATTATGCAACCTAATAGAATCCTGCTATGCAACCTAATAGAATCCTGCTATGCAACCTAAAATAGCATCCTGCTACGCTATCAGTGTGAAAACACCACTAACATGCCATGCATCAGAAATGTTAAAATTCACTGTGATTCGAGAATCATACAGCACAACCACATTGACACACCTTTGAGAGCAAGAGAAACCACAGATTAACCAGTATGTATGCTTCAGCATTCACTTCTACGAGGCCAAGACACCTTTTCAGCACTTGCACCACTGTACTGGAAAACACTGAAGAAACCCCAACAGTACCCCCCCTCATGCCACAATACAAAGAGAAATATAACAATTATGCATCACAATTAGCTTAGTGAAACGGCACAAAGCAATTTAAATATTAACAAGGTGTCAAAAGATGACATATTTGTTAAGACTTTCAATGATGCAATTATTTACATCAACACTTGGAAAGCATTATCATTGCACATTTTAGTAACAATACTTAATTAGGCCATTATGTATAAATTTTGACAAAGTTCAAACAAATTCCATAGATTTGTTTGTATTAACCACACTTTGAACAGCTATAGACAACTAGACCTTCAACACTAGCCAAGTTGGCATCAGTACTCACATTCAGAACTCTTGTCAGACATTCTTGGTTTCAATATTCACACCAAATACCCTGGAAACAACACTAGAGAATCCCCAACAGCAACCCCCTCCTGACATACCAAAAGTACCATGAGTAATCATATCACACCTTGTACGATTATGCCATTTTAGTACAACTCCATTGATTAGGCTGTGTTTCAAATCATTTCAAATATCTTTATGCAAAAAACTCCTGCTAGTGCTACTGTGCTACAAAAGAATTCTGCTAAGCCATCAGTGACAAAACACCGATTCCTGCATCAGAAATGTTAAGATGAAAATATGTTGAAGGTACTGACCCGAGACTCATGTAGAAGAAACATACTCCTGAGAGCAAGAGGAACAACATAAACCCACATATCAGCCAAACTGGCTTCAGATGTCACACACTTCACTCCTTCAAGGCCAAAGCTTCTTTCAGTAACTCCAACACTGCACTAAAAAACACTGAAGACACCAGTAGTTACCCCCCCCCACATCAAACAGTACAATTGACAATATATTCTTCATCACATTATTTCATATTCATGAATCTTCCATTGAAAACCGGGACTTTCCACAATGATCATAGAAATGTGTTCACATGTATGGCAAAGCACAAGTATAAGAATTCACACTGTCAAAGATGACAAAAAACATGGAACAAAATGTCTGTATTACAAGTAGATGAGTATCAGTGAAAAAACAACAACGCATACAATATCAAACATTATACTGAAGGTAATTACACAGAAGTTCACACATCTGGAGAGCGCAAGACAAACAAACAATCATCATATACCCAGAATGGCTCCTGTATTCGCACCAATGCTGCATCAAGAGGACACTTGTGTGTTTCCTTTAGTCCCAAGTTTTCCTGGAAATAACTAGAGTAACCCAAATAGTACCCCCCCCAACATTAAAATACTATATTACAAGTGCGGCTTCATACCTGATCAGTTATTTATGTCATTGCGAGCCAGTCAGCTATGATCAAGCCAGTCTCAATACCAACAGACCTGCTCTTATGGTACATGATTGCATTACAGTATATCAAACATTTTATGAAATAAAAGTTTTCATTCACTACCTCTTCTCTTACTGACAATCTAAACAAACTATAAAATACTTGTTGTTAAGTTAGCTAGGTAATTTAAGTAGCCTACAATAGTAGTAACTAAGGCTTACTAATTTGACCTTGTGCAGACAGAACAGAATCCACCACAACCACTCATGTACTGAAGCTCGTACCACCAGCATATTCCACATGAAAACCCTGCAACGTAATCACCCGAAACACCCCCCACCAAACTGTTTATACCAATTAATCAACCAATTTATTCCAGAGTGCATCTAATCAATGATTGGATATAGTCAATTAATTGTTGCACAATTATATTCTGTCATATTGAAGCTCTACTTTTAAAAACGCATTGTTACACAAGTTTCTGTTATTGTAAACATATGGGTTATACTAGGTCCCATTCCAGTTTAAACAACACCGATCTACCTCATTGTGACATCTCAAACCATCAAACACCCAACCAGGTTTTCTTCCAGTTAGAAAGCAGGTTACCATCACTGTTCCCTTCTTCAAGCAGTTCTGTTAGCATCACCAAACACGACCAGTCCATGGCATTCCATTATCTTCCACCTTGTCATTTAGCTGTAAAATACCTTCATCCCCCACAACCACATATTTCCAGCGAGTTGACAATTGACTTTTACTACAAATACACATTTGGTTAACTTACAACTATAATGCAGAAACAATTGTATCGGCCAATGCTTATTTTAGTAGCTAGCTGAAGACCACGGAATAAATACAACTACCTGCATGGCTTGTTAACCAGCTTGCTTGTTGAATATAATCAAAGTTCACTTGAAGCAAATGCTAGACCTTCCAACTGTACACTGTAAAAGATGCGTGCAACTCCCAACAAACACCATTTTTAGTATAAAAAAAAACAAACAGATTCTCCAGAGACTGCTATGGTTTACACAGGTAAATATAAAACAAAAATAGCAAGTCAAATTAAGTTCCACATCAACAAAAGCATACCAATCATAAGCACTTCCTAAACAGAAACATCTCTCAAATTATAAAACAATTATTATTACATTACAATTAATTATTGAAATTATGACGGGTTATGCTGCATTTACATCCTGAATATAAGCTGGAACTTTACCACCACTTTTCACTTCTTCAAAAATGCATCATCAAACATGACCAGCCCATTTCATAGTACATGTACTGTCATCCACCTTGTTGAAGATCACTTCAGATGCCTTCAACTGGGTGCTAACTGTAAAAGATACACGACTACCCACGCGATGCACCCGACCTGATTATTTTAAAGCCGTTTCATTTTACTGATAACATCCCACAAAAGATGCATAAATGTTATAAATCAATTCCATTTAATTTTAATAAAAAATACAGAAACTATGCAGTGAATTATATTATTATTAGCTAAAGCAACCACCCAACAATAACATAATACTAGAGATCCGACATATCATAAGTTTTGATTTCCTTAAATGACGCATTTAACTTATTTGGCACAAACACAATCAGTCTATTTCACACCCTTTAATCGTTCAAATTTATATCTTTTGATTAATAAAACTACTGCAACATCCAAAAACATACGTCTTCATACTGGTTTCCTGTGATGCAAGGTGGGGTGCCAGCGACGTATACTTAACAGTTTGTCAACGACACGTCGATTACGACCACTCAATACAAAGCACCACTTGCTTGGCACAAAATACTCGTTTCAACTTGAACTGTAAAAGATGTGCGATATCCCTCCTGGCCAAACTTACTGTAAAGTTACAAGTTCTTTCAAGAATGATTTACTCCAATTCTGTAAATTAATCCAATCTGCCTTCTTTATATGTAATCCACGTCCTTTATCTTGATTTACTCCAATTCTGTAAATTAATCCAATCGCCTCCTTTATATGTAATCCACGTCCTTTATCTAGTTTCAGAATAATTATTAATTCTAGTATTCTTTCAGTTTACATCCTTACACTATGCTACCAGAAATGTTTCCATCAACACAACACATATTTATCCTATCTTACTTCCCATCAGTATCCTTGTGACGCGAGGTGGTGCCAGCAACATCTACTTGCATAGCAATATTGGCATGTCTATCACGTGTGTTGGTTAGGACACTTTCTTGCTTCGAACTACTCGTTCCAACTTGATGTGAACTGCAAAAGATGCGCAATATCCACCTGGCCCTGGCCCATTTATTTTAAAGCTAATTTTACGAAAACCCTTATTGGAATTCTTTCAAAGATGCTTGGTTAAGATCAACAAAATTACTACCATCTGCCTTCTTTATGCAGCTTTAAATAGCCCTAGTATTCTTTAAGTTTATAGCCATGCACCAACAACCAGAAATGTTTTTATCAACACAACACTTATTTATCTCATCTTACTTCCCACTGGTTTCCTTGTGACATTAGGTATCAGCAAAATCTACTTGCATGGAATGTCTATCACAAGTGACGATTAGGATCACCATCTTGTTCCAAATCATTCATTCCAACTTTGTGTGAACTGCAAAAAATACGCGTCATCCCTCCAGCCCATCACTTTAAAAAATCTACTAGTTTTACAAAAAACCTTCTTGGAATTCGTTCGGATACTCAAGACTAGAATAACACAATTATTACAACTTTGTCCATGCGTTTCTGTAAATGTACACATCCACCTCCTTTATCCAGCTATCAAATGGTTCTAGTATTCCTTCAGTTTACATCCACACACCAAACTACCTGAATTTTTTATCAACAACACTCCCTATCTTACTTCCCCAGTTTCCTTCCGACGCGGTGCCAGCAACATCTACTTGCATAGCAATATTGGCATGTCTATCACATGTGTTGGTTAGGACACTTTCTTGCTTCGAACTACTCATTCCAACTTGAGTGTGAACTGCAAAAGATGCGCGATATCCACCTGGCCCATTTATTTTAAAGCTAACTTTACGAAAAGCCTTATCGTAATTCTTTTAAAGATGCTAAGGTTAAGATCAACAAAATTACTACCATCCGCCTTCTTTGTGCAGCTTTAAATAGCCCTAGTATTCTTTCAGCTTATAGCCATGCACCAACAACCAGAAATGTTTTTATCAACACAACACTTATTTATCTCATCTTACTTCCCACTGGTTTCCTTGCGACATGAGGTATCAGCAACATCTACTTGCATGGAATGTCTATCACAAGTGACGATTAGGATCACCATCTTGTTCCAAATCATTCATTCCAACTTTGTGTGAACTGCAAAAAATACGCGTCATCCCTCCAGCCCATCACTTTAAAAAATCTACTAGTTTTACAAAAAACCTTCTTGGAATTCGTTCAGATACTCGACTAGAATAACACAATTATTACAACTTTGTCCATGCGTTTCTGTAAATATACACATCCACCTCCTTTATCCAGCTATCAAATGGTTCTAGTATTCCTTCAGTTTACATCCACACACCAAACTACATGAATTTTTTATCAACAACACTCCCTATCTTACTTCCCCAGTTTCCTTCCGACGCGGTGCCAGCAACATCTACTTGCATAGCAATATTGGCATGTCTATCACGTGTGTTGGTTAGGACGCTTTCTTGCTTCGAACTACTCGTTCCAACTTGGTGTGAACTGCAAAAGATGCGCGATATCCACCTGGCCCATTTATTTTAAAGCTAACTTTACGAAAAGCCTTCTCGTAATTCTTTTAAAGATGCTTAGGTTAAGATCGACAAAATTACTACCATCCGCCTTCTTTATGCAGCTTTAAATAGCCCTAGTATTCTTTCAGCTTATAGCCATGCACCAACAACCAGAAATGTTTTTATCAACACAACACTTATTTATCTCATCTTACTTCCCACTGGTTTCCTTGTGATATGAGGTATCAGCAACATCTACTTGTATGGAATGTCTATCACAAGTGATGATTAGGATCACAAACCATTCATTCCAACTTTGTGTGAACTGCAAAAAATCTGTGTCATCCCTCCTGCCCATCACAAAAAACCTTATTGGAATTCGTTCAGATACTCAGACTAGAATAACACAATTATTACAACTTTGTTCATGCATTTCTGTAAATGTACACATCTGCCTCCTTTATCCAGCTATCAAATGGTTTTTAGTATTCCTTCAGGTTACATGGCAATATGCATGGCAATATTCGCATGTCTATCAGGTCTATAGGACGCTTTCTTGTTTCGAACTACTCGTTCCAACTTGATACAAACTGCAAAAAATTCGCGAAATCCATCCTGGCCGTTACCTCAAATTTTACGAAAAAACTTAATGGAATTCCTTAAAAGCACTCAGGCAAGAATAATTACCAATATGCACTTGCATGTTATAAAAAAAGTCTGTTTACTTTTGTGAACCACTGACAAATTTACAATAATTTGCACTTGCGTTTCTGTAAAAGCATTCATTTGCCTTCTTCTTTGTCCAGTTTACCATGTATATACCAACATCATGCCAATAATCGCCTTACTTCACATTAGACCTGGTGCTACGTTGTCCAAACACAGTTGCTATCTGCATGCCTCATCAACCATTTTCTGGACACACACACGACCCACTTGCTTCAGGTAACTTCTTTGATCCAGTGTTGCATACTGTAAAATATACCCAGCATACCCACCCTCTTCAACTTCTATTTTACAGGAAGCCAACACAATATGTAGACAAAGCTTGCATTCTCATTGCTTGACCTTACAATACATTAATTTTGCAAACACTGCTTTTATAATGCCACTACTCTGAAATGCCCAAATAATGCATTTGTAATGTTGTATAGCCCATAATTGAAATTGCCAGCAATCAGTACTTGCTTGAAATGAAAAATGAATCGATTTGCGTCGCTTGTCTAGTCTGTGTCAAGCTATGCTCTTCCTCATATCGAACTGTAAAAGACGCCCAGAACCCCCACACGATTCATAACTTTACTGCTACATTAAAAATACATTTATTAGAGTTCTTAAATAAATAGTTTCCTTTTCCAAGGATAATTTTTTTACCCAAGAACAAATTGTTCAACGTTACCACTCTGTACTCGCACTTTCCTTCATTTGATTCAACATCAACCATGTATCAAATCCTTGTTTCATGCTTGGAATTATCACTGAAATACAGAATGTTCAACACCCCTCCCTCCCCCAACATGTTCCAAATATCACTGACACTTGTTAAATCATTTAAGTTAGGTTATCACTGCAAGATTATTTACTGCCACATGACCATTTAATTTAACAAAGCATACCTCGAACTTAACATATGAAGCATTATTAATATTATGAACAGGTTTTAATGTTAACATTTTAATTAATGTTCTGCAAGAAGGATTACCATCAAACTTTAATAACGCTGCTGATCTTCTTGTTATGAGCATTCGTGGAGCAATCATCATTCGTCGAGGTGAAGCCAATATCAATCTCGATGTCGTTACTAATCAATTTGCTGGAAATAGACTTATGCGATTGGTCAACCCCCATCCCACCCAATAGCATAATCAATTAACAAACCCATTTACCTAACTTGGTTAAATTATGTTGTTCGCCATTAATACACAATACTTGAAATTGCAAATTTATAAAATGTTCAGTAATATGCCTATACAGTGTGAAGCCACTCGTAGCGAGGACAGGTGGTAGCAGTCTGCTAGACCTATTAGAACATTCAGAAGAAACCACCTGGATCGTCTTATATTTTAAAGAAAACCGAGTTTGAAATAAAACATGCTCCTAGCCCAAAACCTCAACAGCCTAGACAACGCAAGGAATCAAATGACATTTTTCTACTCCACAAGACAAATGGCACAGGAAGGAAAGCAGTGTTCAGTAGCTTGCTACGAGCTTCAAGCTTATTTCAAACCTGACATCAAGCCATCGTTACAAGTAGCTTCCACTGTTCTAGCGATTTAATGTGGAAAATTTAAGTATTTTTTATTTCCTCGGCTATCAAAAAGTGTACTAGTCAGGTATCACTTCCTTTGGACAAAAATTCTCACTTACGAATGACAATCTGCCATACACTGCTGTTTGATCATGTAGCAAAACGAAGCCGTATTTATTTTCATGTAGTGTATCTGCATGGAGTCATCACATTCGGGCAAGTCAGGAACTGTCAGCCTGCTGGAGGCAGTCACCAAGGCATTCGTGATGTGTTGCATCTTGACAGGAGGGGTTTAGCAGTACTTCTAGATGATGCGATGGGGGTATATCAGGAAAGCACTCAGCTCAACTGGAATGAAATTTGTGTGCACCCAAACCCCCCTAATTCAAGTTAGTTGGACATGCAACAAACATAACGTTTCCATGATAGAGAGCACACAACTGACCTTTTCATCCTTATTTCTACAATTAACCTTAATCAAAATGTATCAAATCGAACCGAGTAATATTATTACCAATAAGTAATATTATTACTGATAATCACTCTTCAGCATTATGCTGTACAACTCAAACGCACAAAACGCATTATTTTATTCGCTTATTCACCAGTGTGTGCAATCATCACACTCAACACCGATTCCCCCCAAACCGGAAAAAAATGCACATGGCAAAATACATAAATCAAATTTCACAAAACTTTACTTATCTCAATATTAGTTAGTACAAAACAACACAATCAGAAACTTGTGAAAGCTGCATGGAACTAAGGTACTAGATGGAACTTAGGCACTAGCTTCGCAATTTCACTACTCCAGGAACAGCGTTTGAAATGTATGAGTAACAATAAAATCCTCTTCCAATGTTTCACTTTATATGCGGTCAACAACAAAATAACATATACACCTGACCTGTATAACCAATATAAAACAATTATAAAAATACACACTGCAATAGCAGAATCTGGCATTAGAAAAATACTGTAAATATCATCATCAACATATTCGCTGGACAAGGAACAATTGTCGACAGTGACTTACGACTGGATTACCCGTTGTCGGAAACCAGCTTTCAGTGTTGGTAGGTCTTTGCTTTGACCGTCAACCATCCACTGACTGAAAACAAACCAAAATCAGGCATCACAATTATGATTTGGAGCAAATACAACCAATGAGGCAAACGGCCTCGGTTAGTATTTTCTGACATCTTTCAATTCTCTAAAGAAACTGTCCAATCCCAGCGGATCATCTGCGTCATTAGTTGATCCGTAATCGTTTGTAACACTTTCAACAGCAATTTGGTTCGAGGCATAATCCACGGGCATAGCACTAGAACCATAAGCATACTGTTGTGACCTCCCAGCGGAGGAATCGTCCATCGCGCAGCGACTATGTCTAGAATTATCGGTTACGTCACACATAGTCATAGGCATTGCGTTACGCGAAGTACATTCCAACAGAACGTATATCCGCATACTCGGCGACTTACTCGTTCTGTTTCTAGCTTTCTTGCACATAGTTTGTCCTAGTAGAACTCGCAATTCTGTGTAGGCTGAGCCGCTTGAAATATGTGGCGCCATTGTTTGCACACGTAAGTCGTAACAATGAATTGAAGTAGAACAAGTGAAATATCATCAAATAATCACCTTTTAAGTGAAATCGGCTTGCATCCGCCTCGGCAGTGCCATCGGCTTCGTGCGACCTAGGCCAATAAATGCCACAAAATGCACATCATCGTACAACTTATCTGTCATATACACCACAAAGCTGTTTCGTGATTAATTCGAGATTACAGAAACGCAGCTGTGCTAAATTACGTGTTATCAACAATATGGCGGCAGCGACGATGACGTGGAATCTCTCATTCTCCTTTGTCCCAACGGAAACTTTCTAATGCATGTGAAGTTCAAAGAAACACGGTCATCTGAGACAATCTGGCAAAACAGCTCATAGACTATACGATACAGCATAACAGAACAACGTTGAAGAAACCAAACCGCGACGAATCATCGAGAACGCTCAACCGAAAACTTCGAACAAATCAACACCCGAATTCCACCGCTTCGTAGTGACGCTATAGAAAAGGGCCCTACTTTATATAGCAACGGATTTTTCACACGCTGTAGTATTACTGCGCCACTGTTACGTGTGCTGATCATTTCTTACTGGGGAGATATGGCATATTTGGTATGGGAGGATACAACCTGGTTTCATGTTACATTAATTTCGTAATGTTTCGTTATTGTTATGTTATTTGTGAAAACAATATATTTGTGGTAAATTTGAACTTAACATCTTTCATGCTTTTAAACAAACACGACGAATGCGATTATTTTTTATTTCAGGTAAAAACCTGTATACATAAAACGCAACGACAGACTATTAAATTGTATTAACAACAAGTTTGCTCGAACGAAGACATGTTATGGAGAAAAAAAAATAGTTTCTTATATAGCGCAGTATTCAGTCCTTGGGACTGTTCAAAGCACTTTACACTTCACCCACTGGCAGACCTGTTAATTTCGATGTCATTTGGACTTCTCTGGGAAGCATTCAGCCACGCTGCAATTACTGCGCGAAGACTATTCGTTCACATATCCACCTCTGCCTGTAGCAAGGTACTCATGTATCATATTTTTTGCACTGAGTAGTGTATTTTTTTAATGATTATATATTATATTATTATTATAATATTCCCAATCGTTGAATGCAACTTAATTAAGTTCAAACAAATTCCATAGATTTGTTTGTATTAACCACACTTTGAACAGCTATAGACAACTAGACCTTCAACACTAGCCAAGTTGGCATCAGTACTCACATTCAGAACTCTTGTCAGACATTCTTGGTTTCAATATTCACACCAAATACCCTGGAAACAACACTAGAGAATCCCCAACAGCAACCCCCTCCTGACATACCAAAAGTACCATGAGTAATCATATCACACCTTGTACGATTATGCCATTTTAGTACAACTCCATTGATTAGGCTGTGTTTCAAATCATTTCAAATATCTTTATGCAAAAAACTCCTGCTAGTGCTACTGTGCTACAAAAGAATTCTGCTAAGCCATCAGTGACAAAACACCGATTCCTGCATCAGAAATGTTAAGATGAAAATATGTTGAAGGTACTGACCCGAGACTCATGTAGAAGAAACATACTCCTGAGAGCAAGAGGAACAACATAAACCCACATATCAGCCAAACTGGCTTCAGATGTCACACACTTCACTCCTTCAAGGCCAAAGCTTCTTTCAGTAACTCCAACACTGCACTAAAAAACACTGAAGACACCAGTAGTTACCCCCCCCCACATCAAACAGTACAATTGACAATATATTCTTCATCACATTATTTCATATTCATGAATCTTCCATTGAAAACCGGGACTTTCCACAATGATCATAGAAATGTGTTCACATGTATGGCAAAGCACAAGTATAAGAATTCACACTGTCAAAGATGACAAAAAACATGGAACAAAATGTCTGTATTACAAGTAGATGAGTATCAGTGAAAAAACAACAACGCATACAATATCAAACATTATACTGAAGGTAATTACACAGAAGTTCACACATCTGGAGAGCGCAAGACAAACAAACAATCATCATATACCCAGAATGGCTCCTGTATTCGCACCAATGCTGCATCAAGAGGACACTTGTGTGTTTCCTTTAGTCCCAAGTTTTCCTGGAAATAACTAGAGTAACCCAAATAGTACCCCCCCCAACATTAAAATACTATATTACAAGTGCGGCTTCATACCTGATCAGTTATTTATGTCATTGCGAGCCAGTCAGCTATGATCAAGCCAGTCTCAATACCAACAGACCTGCTCTTATGGTACATGATTGCATTACAGTATATCAAACATTTTATGAAATAAAAGTTTTCATTCACTACCTCTTCTCTTACTGACAATCTAAACAAACTATAAAATACTTGTTGTTAAGTTAGCTAGGTAATTTAAGTAGCCTACAATAGTAGTAACTAAGGCTTACTAATTTGACCTTGTGCAGACAGAACAGAATCCACCACAACCACTCATGTACTGAAGCTCGTACCACCAGCATATTCCACATGAAAACCCTGCAACGTAATCACCCGAAACACCCCCCACCAAACTGTTTATACCAATTAATCAACCAATTTATTCCAGAGTGCATCTAATCAATGATTGGATATAGTCAATTAATTGTTGCACAATTATATTCTGTCATATTGAAGCTCTACTTTTAAAAACGCATTGTTACACAAGTTTCTGTTATTGTAAACATATGGGTTATACTAGGTCCCATTCCAGTTTAAACAACACCGATCTACCTCATTGTGACATCTCAAACCATCAAACACCCAACCAGGTTTTCTTCCAGTTAGAAAGCAGGTTACCATCACTGTTCCCTTCTTCAAGCAGTTCTGTTAGCATCACCAAACACGACCAGTCCATGGCATTCCATTATCTTCCACCTTGTCATTTAGCTGTAAAATACCTTCATCCCCCACAACCACATATTTCCAGCGAGTTGACAATTGACTTTTACTACAAATACACATTTGGTTAACTTACAACTATAATGCAGAAACAATTGTATCGGCCAATGCTTATTTTAGTAGCTAGCTGAAGACCACGGAATAAATACAACTACCTGCATGGCTTGTTAACCAGCTTGCTTGTTGAATATAATCAAAGTTCACTTGAAGCAAATGCTAGACCTTCCAACTGTACACTGTAAAAGATGCGTGCAACTCCCAACAAACACCATTTTTAGTATAAAAAAAAACAAACAGATTCTCCAGAGACTGCTATGGTTTACACAGGTAAATATAAAACAAAAATAGCAAGTCAAATTAAGTTCCACATCAACAAAAGCATACCAATCATAAGCACTTCCTAAACAGAAACATCTCTCAAATTATAAAACAATTATTATTACATTACAATTAATTATTGAAATTATGACGGGTTATGCTGCATTTACATCCTGAATATAAGCTGGAACTTTACCACCACTTTTCACTTCTTCAAAAATGCATCATCAAACATGACCAGCCCATTTCATAGTACATGTACTGTCATCCACCTTGTTGAAGATCACTTCAGATGCCTTCAACTGGGTGCTAACTGTAAAAGATACACGACTACCCACGCGATGCACCCGACCTGATTATTTTAAAGCCGTTTCATTTTACTGATAACATCCCACAAAAGATGCATAAATGTTATAAATCAATTCCATTTAATTTTAATAAAAAATACAGAAACTATGCAGTGAATTATATTATTATTAGCTAAAGCAACCACCCAACAATAACATAATACTAGAGATCCGACATATCATAAGTTTTGATTTCCTTAAATGACGCATTTAACTTATTTGGCACAAACACAATCAGTCTATTTCACACCCTTTAATCGTTCAAATTTATATCTTTTGATTAATAAAACTACTGCAACATCCAAAAACATACGTCTTCATACTGGTTTCCTGTGATGCAAGGTGGGGTGCCAGCGACGTATACTTAACAGTTTGTCAACGACACGTCGATTACGACCACTCAATACAAAGCACCACTTGCTTGGCACAAAATACTCGTTTCAACTTGAACTGTAAAAGATGTGCGATATCCCTCCTGGCCAAACTTACTGTAAAGTTACAAGTTCTTTCAAGAATGATTTACTCCAATTCTGTAAATTAATCCAATCTGCCTTCTTTATATGTAATCCACGTCCTTTATCTTGATTTACTCCAATTCTGTAAATTAATCCAATCGCCTCCTTTATATGTAATCCACGTCCTTTATCTAGTTTCAGAATAATTATTAATTCTAGTATTCTTTCAGTTTACATCCTTACACTATGCTACCAGAAATGTTTCCATCAACACAACACATATTTATCCTATCTTACTTCCCATCAGTATCCTTGTGACGCGAGGTGGTGCCAGCAACATCTACTTGCATAGCAATATTGGCATGTCTATCACGTGTGTTGGTTAGGACACTTTCTTGCTTCGAACTACTCGTTCCAACTTGATGTGAACTGCAAAAGATGCGCAATATCCACCTGGCCCTGGCCCATTTATTTTAAAGCTAATTTTACGAAAACCCTTATTGGAATTCTTTCAAAGATGCTTGGTTAAGATCAACAAAATTACTACCATCTGCCTTCTTTATGCAGCTTTAAATAGCCCTAGTATTCTTTAAGTTTATAGCCATGCACCAACAACCAGAAATGTTTTTATCAACACAACACTTATTTATCTCATCTTACTTCCCACTGGTTTCCTTGTGACATTAGGTATCAGCAAAATCTACTTGCATGGAATGTCTATCACAAGTGACGATTAGGATCACCATCTTGTTCCAAATCATTCATTCCAACTTTGTGTGAACTGCAAAAAATACGCGTCATCCCTCCAGCCCATCACTTTAAAAAATCTACTAGTTTTACAAAAAACCTTCTTGGAATTCGTTCGGATACTCAAGACTAGAATAACACAATTATTACAACTTTGTCCATGCGTTTCTGTAAATGTACACATCCACCTCCTTTATCCAGCTATCAAATGGTTCTAGTATTCCTTCAGTTTACATCCACACACCAAACTACCTGAATTTTTTATCAACAACACTCCCTATCTTACTTCCCCAGTTTCCTTCCGACGCGGTGCCAGCAACATCTACTTGCATAGCAATATTGGCATGTCTATCACATGTGTTGGTTAGGACACTTTCTTGCTTCGAACTACTCATTCCAACTTGAGTGTGAACTGCAAAAGATGCGCGATATCCACCTGGCCCATTTATTTTAAAGCTAACTTTACGAAAAGCCTTATCGTAATTCTTTTAAAGATGCTAAGGTTAAGATCAACAAAATTACTACCATCCGCCTTCTTTGTGCAGCTTTAAATAGCCCTAGTATTCTTTCAGCTTATAGCCATGCACCAACAACCAGAAATGTTTTTATCAACACAACACTTATTTATCTCATCTTACTTCCCACTGGTTTCCTTGCGACATGAGGTATCAGCAACATCTACTTGCATGGAATGTCTATCACAAGTGACGATTAGGATCACCATCTTGTTCCAAATCATTCATTCCAACTTTGTGTGAACTGCAAAAAATACGCGTCATCCCTCCAGCCCATCACTTTAAAAAATCTACTAGTTTTACAAAAAACCTTCTTGGAATTCGTTCAGATACTCGACTAGAATAACACAATTATTACAACTTTGTCCATGCGTTTCTGTAAATATACACATCCACCTCCTTTATCCAGCTATCAAATGGTTCTAGTATTCCTTCAGTTTACATCCACACACCAAACTACATGAATTTTTTATCAACAACACTCCCTATCTTACTTCCCCAGTTTCCTTCCGACGCGGTGCCAGCAACATCTACTTGCATAGCAATATTGGCATGTCTATCACGTGTGTTGGTTAGGACGCTTTCTTGCTTCGAACTACTCGTTCCAACTTGGTGTGAACTGCAAAAGATGCGCGATATCCACCTGGCCCATTTATTTTAAAGCTAACTTTACGAAAAGCCTTCTCGTAATTCTTTTAAAGATGCTTAGGTTAAGATCGACAAAATTACTACCATCCGCCTTCTTTATGCAGCTTTAAATAGCCCTAGTATTCTTTCAGCTTATAGCCATGCACCAACAACCAGAAATGTTTTTATCAACACAACACTTATTTATCTCATCTTACTTCCCACTGGTTTCCTTGTGATATGAGGTATCAGCAACATCTACTTGTATGGAATGTCTATCACAAGTGATGATTAGGATCACAAACCATTCATTCCAACTTTGTGTGAACTGCAAAAAATCTGTGTCATCCCTCCTGCCCATCACAAAAAACCTTATTGGAATTCGTTCAGATACTCAGACTAGAATAACACAATTATTACAACTTTGTTCATGCATTTCTGTAAATGTACACATCTGCCTCCTTTATCCAGCTATCAAATGGTTTTTAGTATTCCTTCAGGTTACATGGCAATATGCATGGCAATATTCGCATGTCTATCAGGTCTATAGGACGCTTTCTTGTTTCGAACTACTCGTTCCAACTTGATACAAACTGCAAAAAATTCGCGAAATCCATCCTGGCCGTTACCTCAAATTTTACGAAAAAACTTAATGGAATTCCTTAAAAGCACTCAGGCAAGAATAATTACCAATATGCACTTGCATGTTATAAAAAAAGTCTGTTTACTTTTGTGAACCACTGACAAATTTACAATAATTTGCACTTGCGTTTCTGTAAAAGCATTCATTTGCCTTCTTCTTTGTCCAGTTTACCATGTATATACCAACATCATGCCAATAATCGCCTTACTTCACATTAGACCTGGTGCTACGTTGTCCAAACACAGTTGCTATCTGCATGCCTCATCAACCATTTTCTGGACACACACACGACCCACTTGCTTCAGGTAACTTCTTTGATCCAGTGTTGCATACTGTAAAATATACCCAGCATACCCACCCTCTTCAACTTCTATTTTACAGGAAGCCAACACAATATGTAGACAAAGCTTGCATTCTCATTGCTTGACCTTACAATACATTAATTTTGCAAACACTGCTTTTATAATGCCACTACTCTGAAATGCCCAAATAATGCATTTGTAATGTTGTATAGCCCATAATTGAAATTGCCAGCAATCAGTACTTGCTTGAAATGAAAAATGAATCGATTTGCGTCGCTTGTCTAGTCTGTGTCAAGCTATGCTCTTCCTCATATCGAACTGTAAAAGACGCCCAGAACCCCCACACGATTCATAACTTTACTGCTACATTAAAAATACATTTATTAGAGTTCTTAAATAAATAGTTTCCTTTTCCAAGGATAATTTTTTTACCCAAGAACAAATTGTTCAACGTTACCACTCTGTACTCGCACTTTCCTTCATTTGATTCAACATCAACCATGTATCAAATCCTTGTTTCATGCTTGGAATTATCACTGAAATACAGAATGTTCAACACCCCTCCCTCCCCCAACATGTTCCAAATATCACTGACACTTGTTAAATCATTTAAGTTAGGTTATCACTGCAAGATTATTTACTGCCACATGACCATTTAATTTAACAAAGCATACCTCGAACTTAACATATGAAGCATTATTAATATTATGAACAGGTTTTAATGTTAACATTTTAATTAATGTTCTGCAAGAAGGATTACCATCAAACTTTAATAACGCTGCTGATCTTCTTGTTATGAGCATTCGTGGAGCAATCATCATTCGTCGAGGTGAAGCCAATATCAATCTCGATGTCGTTACTAATCAATTTGCTGGAAATAGACTTATGCGATTGGTCAACCCCCATCCCACCCAATAGCATAATCAATTAACAAACCCATTTACCTAACTTGGTTAAATTATGTTGTTCGCCATTAATACACAATACTTGAAATTGCAAATTTATAAAATGTTCAGTAATATGCCTATACAGTGTGAAGCCACTCGTAGCGAGGACAGGTGGTAGCAGTCTGCTAGACCTATTAGAACATTCAGAAGAAACCACCTGGATCGTCTTATATTTTAAAGAAAACCGAGTTTGAAATAAAACATGCTCCTAGCCCAAAACCTCAACAGCCTAGACAACGCAAGGAATCAAATGACATTTTTCTACTCCACAAGACAAATGGCACAGGAAGGAAAGCAGTGTTCAGTAGCTTGCTACGAGCTTCAAGCTTATTTCAAACCTGACATCAAGCCATCGTTACAAGTAGCTTCCACTGTTCTAGCGATTTAATGTGGAAAATTTAAGTATTTTTTATTTCCTCGGCTATCAAAAAGTGTACTAGTCAGGTATCACTTCCTTTGGACAAAAATTCTCACTTACGAATGACAATCTGCCATACACTGCTGTTTGATCATGTAGCAAAACGAAGCCGTATTTATTTTCATGTAGTGTATCTGCATGGAGTCATCACATTCGGGCAAGTCAGGAACTGTCAGCCTGCTGGAGGCAGTCACCAAGGCATTCGTGATGTGTTGCATCTTGACAGGAGGGGTTTAGCAGTACTTCTAGATGATGCGATGGGGGTATATCAGGAAAGCACTCAGCTCAACTGGAATGAAATTTGTGTGCACCCAAACCCCCCTAATTCAAGTTAGTTGGACATGCAACAAACATAACGTTTCCATGATAGAGAGCACACAACTGACCTTTTCATCCTTATTTCTACAATTAACCTTAATCAAAATGTATCAAATCGAACCGAGTAATATTATTACCAATAAGTAATATTATTACTGATAATCACTCTTCAGCATTATGCTGTACAACTCAAACGCACAAAACGCATTATTTTATTCGCTTATTCACCAGTGTGTGCAATCATCACACTCAACACCGATTCCCCCCAAACCGGAAAAAAATGCACATGGCAAAATACATAAATCAAATTTCACAAAACTTTACTTATCTCAATATTAGTTAGTACAAAACAACACAATCAGAAACTTGTGAAAGCTGCATGGAACTAAGGTACTAGATGGAACTTAGGCACTAGCTTCGCAATTTCACTACTCCAGGAACAGCGTTTGAAATGTATGAGTAACAATAAAATCCTCTTCCAATGTTTCACTTTATATGCGGTCAACAACAAAATAACATATACACCTGACCTGTATAACCAATATAAAACAATTATAAAAATACACACTGCAATAGCAGAATCTGGCATTAGAAAAATACTGTAAATATCATCATCAACATATTCGCTGGACAAGGAACAATTGTCGACAGTGACTTACGACTGGATTACCCGTTGTCGGAAACCAGCTTTCAGTGTTGGTAGGTCTTTGCTTTGACCGTCAACCATCCACTGACTGAAAACAAACCAAAATCAGGCATCACAATTATGATTTGGAGCAAATACAACCAATGAGGCAAACGGCCTCGGTTAGTATTTTCTGACATCTTTCAATTCTCTAAAGAAACTGTCCAATCCCAGCGGATCATCTGCGTCATTAGTTGATCCGTAATCGTTTGTAACACTTTCAACAGCAATTTGGTTCGAGGCATAATCCACGGGCATAGCACTAGAACCATAAGCATACTGTTGTGACCTCCCAGCGGAGGAATCGTCCATCGCGCAGCGACTATGTCTAGAATTATCGGTTACGTCACACATAGTCATAGGCATTGCGTTACGCGAAGTACATTCCAACAGAACGTATATCCGCATACTCGGCGACTTACTCGTTCTGTTTCTAGCTTTCTTGCACATAGTTTGTCCTAGTAGAACTCGCAATTCTGTGTAGGCTGAGCCGCTTGAAATATGTGGCGCCATTGTTTGCACACGTAAGTCGTAACAATGAATTGAAGTAGAACAAGTGAAATATCATCAAATAATCACCTTTTAAGTGAAATCGGCTTGCATCCGCCTCGGCAGTGCCATCGGCTTCGTGCGACCTAGGCCAATAAATGCCACAAAATGCACATCATCGTACAACTTATCTGTCATATACACCACAAAGCTGTTTCGTGATTAATTCGAGATTACAGAAACGCAGCTGTGCTAAATTACGTGTTATCAACAATATGGCGGCAGCGACGATGACGTGGAATCTCTCATTCTCCTTTGTCCCAACGGAAACTTTCTAATGCATGTGAAGTTCAAAGAAACACGGTCATCTGAGACAATCTGGCAAAACAGCTCATAGACTATACGATACAGCATAACAGAACAACGTTGAAGAAACCAAACCGCGACGAATCATCGAGAACGCTCAACCGAAAACTTCGAACAAATCAACACCCGAATTCCACCGCTTCGTAGTGACGCTATAGAAAAGGGCCCTACTTTATATAGCAACGGATTTTTCACACGCTGTAGTATTACTGCGCCACTGTTACGTGTGCTGATCATTTCTTACTGGGGAGATATGGCATATTTGGTATGGGAGGATACAACCTGGTTTCATGTTACATTAATTTCGTAATGTTTCGTTATTGTTATGTTATTTGTGAAAACAATATATTTGTGGTAAATTTGAACTTAACATCTTTCATGCTTTTAAACAAACACGACGAATGCGATTATTTTTTATTTCAGGTAAAAACCTGTATACATAAAACGCAACGACAGACTATTAAATTGTATTAACAACAAGTTTGCTCGAACGAAGACATGTTATGGAGAAAAAAAAATAGTTTCTTATATAGCGCAGTATTCAGTCCTTGGGACTGTTCAAAGCACTTTACACTTCACCCACTGGCAGACCTGTTAATTTCGATGTCATTTGGACTTCTCTGGGAAGCATTCAGCCACGCTGCAATTACTGCGCGAAGACTATTCGTTCACATATCCACCTCTGCCTGTAGCAAGGTACTCATGTATCATATTTTTTGCACTGAGTAGTGTATTTTTTTAATGATTATATATTATATTATTATTATAATATTCCCAATCGTTGAATGCAACTTAATTTATATTGTGCAACATGAAGACGATCATTGCTCGATAGTAGCATCCACGCGGATTTGGTTCATTGGTAGGTTAATGTAATACTAATGTATAAACTTTGAATCAAACTTTTGTATGAGTCATCATTGTTTTAATCATGTGGTTGGCTAAATGCTACATAAAGCATACAACTGAATATTGGAACCCCTTCTATCAATATACCTGGTTACAGTGAAGTAGAAAATCAAATAAGAGACCCAATGAACTTTTAATGAAGTTATGACTAATAATAACTTTTTATTTGTATAGCGCCATATATATCCGGATATAAAACCTGTTCAGAAGCGCTTGAAATACAACATGTAAAACATAATCGCTACAAAAAGGATATAATAAGGAATTTACATATACATGTATAAAGAAATAACTTATGTCAAATAAAGTATCGGCTAAATACTGAGTAAACACTGCTTTAAAATCAAGTAATAAAAATAAATAAATAATTAATATGCAATAAAAGATAAACCATGTTAGTGACGATATATAATAGTTACTGTAAAAAAAGGTTCTATAAATAATCTTCAAACGCTGTCTTAAAAAGGTGTGTCTTAAGTTGAGACTTTAACAATTCGAGTGAGTCAGCAACACGGATGTATATCGGAAGATCGTTCCAAAGGCGCGGTGCTGTCACGTAGAAAACCCGTCGACCATACCGTTATGATTGTTTACAAGTTAGTGCTACTCAACAGACACGCGAAGCATGGCAGGAGCTGCATTTTTTTTGTTTTACATGCGCTAAGTATTATTAAATGGGTTGATGGCGACATGTGGCCTAACTGATTAAACGTTTTTGTAGACACTCGTTAAGGCGATTACTTCATTGCATAAAGTTGTAACCGCATTAAACTTGGCATCATTGCAACGGACGTTATATCAGACGTTTCAATATATCCATATAAATCCATATATAATGTATAATCTTCATGTGTGCATCCTATAGCCATAGATAACTTGGCGACAACTAATGTGCAGGTTAAGGATTTTCGGGCCATAATATATGTTGATTGGCCAATAGTTCAATATTATGATCAAATAAGTATTGTAAAAGAGTACAAATTTAAGATGGTCATATGGGCATGCAAACTTGCACGCACCACGCGCACATACACATGTTTCCTTTGATATGTTACACTGCTGGTTCGCTTTTAGTCTTTGCACACAAAGCGGGCTGATCTTATTTGGACTCTTTCGATTTTATCTTTATGTTCCTGTGTGTAGGGGTCCCAGACTGTCGATGAGTATTGAAGGTGTGGGTGAACAAGAGTTTGGTAGGCTGTTAATTTGAGGTCTTGGAAACATGAATAAAGGTTGCATCTAATAAATTCCAGTATTTGCTTTGGCCGTAGAGTGTTGACACGATTTCCCCACTTGAGGTTGTGTATGATTTCTACACCCAAGTATGAGTGAGATGTTGTTTCTTGTAATGATGAATTGCCTAACGTGTATTTGAATTGTTTGTGTGACCTAGCATATGTGACAGACGTAATACAAAGCATTTTGATTTTTGATTCATACACAGACACTGGCTGTGGAAAAACACGCGTAATTTTATAGTAATATGTTATTAAATATATCATATATGCATACACTGTATTATAAAGTACGGTTTTATTACAGAATATCTAGCCGTTTTTCGTCAGAATTTCGAGAGGGGCGATACGAAAATTATTTGCCCGATGATTTCACCAAACCTAAATAAAGCAATTTGCACAAACGAGATAGCATGTCGTAGTGGATTGAAGTTTGATTTTTCATGAAATTATTCTAAAACAAGCCGAGCGAAAAATGTAATTCCGTAGAAAAACCTATTAAAATTATTTAATATTTTTTTGTGCCACACGCCCTGAACCATAAGAACCTTGAACGTCTCCCCGTGAAAAGCAAAGACCGAGCGACTATTTAAGTCGATTACGTTGTTTACGCAAACATTTTGCCAATGTGTTATACAACATAGATTACTCTTCGTCGTTGTATTTCTTGTTACTTGTAGTATTTATATGTTTATGATATTTTAGCATAATCGACGACGAAAATGGAATATTATACTATTTTGCAGCGGATTATATGTTTTGTGTGCAAAGGTACCCAGTCAAGTTGTGCTACGCCGTGGGATTCGTGTGAACTGGTTTGAACCGGTTTGAGGTGACGGCCCTTTCGTGTGGTTCTGGGCGTGGGCGTTCAAATACCCACACTAGGTGGCGGGTCGGTGTCTTCTCAAATGTCCTTAATCTATGCAAACACGTCATCGTATAAAAATAGATATTCGTCTCCGCGAACACTCGCAGGAAATGTTCTCGCACCTGACGTGAAACTGCGAGACAAAACAAAATAGTAGTGTACTCCGACGAAAGGCGACTCGATGTTTGATGGATTGAACATTTACTAAAACGTTGCCATTAATGAGTGAAATGAGGGAAAACGGTGTCCGGGATGTAGCATCCAATTTGCAAATGTACGGCGTGCTGGCAAAAAAGTCCTTCACTCACAACTCAAATAAGTGGGCTAAGAGGTAAGATTCTTTGAAGTTAGGTTAGGTAATCAGCCTCACAGGCCTGACTGAGCGAACATGTCAACATGTCAGCGTTGACGTTGCTGCACGGGTCGACACCGCGCCTTTATTACTGAAGCCATCAGCATAAATACGATTACGAAATTGTCATTTGTGCCTGTGGCATTGACATTTGTTGTACGAATTCTTCGCAAGCTCAAATTTAATGACAGCCAGTCCGCTATACTAGCCTAGCTAGGTGACTAGGGCCAGGCGAGAGAACAGCCACGGCACAGGCCACATGTCATGTGTCAGTCGCCTAGATTTCCTGCTTCCTTTTCCCCACGTAGAGTGCGCTGTAGAGCCTACTAGTCTCGATGTCGAGTTGTTGGAATGAACATATATGCCAGGGAGTGGAGTGTAAAGGAGTTTGAACAGTGCCAACGAATGAATAACTACTACACTATATAAAACAACGTGCCTTTCACTGTATATGTTATACTTGTCGCGCATCTGTCAGTTTGGGGGAGGGGCTGGGAGGGTAGGACGAACCAAATTACAGTGCATTTTAAAACAATCCACTGGTATTAAGCCTTTGTCACAGTCATGTGTGACTTTTGTAAGTTGTTATTAATTAATAATTTAATTACTTTAAATGCTCATCAGCAAAGTGGTTATATGGTCAGATGAACTGGTCATTTAAATTAGCAGTTATAGGGTAAAAACATACTTTTCTTGACTATTTGGAACATGATGGTTATTACTTGATTGTTGGGATTTAATATTGTATTTGTAGCAATCATTATGAAGTACAAAGTTGTCAAACCGTTCACACAATTTGAAGTATGTCCACATTCCACCCACTTGAACTCTGACCCTTTTGTTGCATCATCAATATAATTGGTCTATATTATATTGATGCTATTTACTGCTATTGGTAAATATGGATATGACTTCAGTTAACGCTTTTGTGTAGCATACTGCATTGCCAAGTAAGTAGGGCAGTGATAGAGAGAGAACATATGTTAACACAAGTTTAGTGAAGTGCCAGTTGACACAACTGCCCAATTAACATCTAGCTGTGACAGTGACAAATCATATATGTACAATGACATGTGACATATGACATCTTCAACCGGTTCGCTTCAAACAAGCTAGTAGAAATAATGGACACTGCCATTGATATTTTCTTAGTATATTTTGTTATTGAATCAACTGCAGGTGTTAAATAAAATATTCACACACTACATATTTGGACATCAACGATCTTGTGATAAGCTAAATCAGTTGAGGATGGAGTTGTGCAGTATTCTGTTATGCCTATAGTGATACACATGGTGAGAATCTGACATTGTTTGCAGGTTTTTCGTGTTAAAGGATGGCTTCCTGTTCTACTATGCTGACAGTGAGAGGAAGGATTTTGAGCGGCATCAGGTGTTTAATATGCACCCCAAGGTGAGTAGTCTTTGTAGACAGGTACTTATGACATTTAACTCTAAACAGCCTAGCCTAGTCTAGGACCAACATAGGAGGGGTTTAATTTCAGAGTCCCCATCTCTGTCCCCATACCCCCTTTAAGCACCCTTGACATGTCATTGCAATCAACACATTGTCCAATCAATGTAATGGGCCTGGCACCTCACCCTCTACAATTCAGTGAATGACCCATGGCCATTGTTGGTCCCACTATAAATTGTAGGGGCATGTGTGACATTGACATGTTGAGTTATCTGTGTGAGTTTAATTGAATGTATTAGGGAGTGGGGTAATTAAGGAAGGTCAAATAACAACAACCCATAAATGTAATAATTGGCATTTCATGAAACGCCTATTGACAAGACTTGACATGCCCCAACGGAACACCCTTGCCATTTGATGTAAGATCCCCATCAAAAGTAACATCAGTCAGGAGGGCATATGGATAAGGAAACCATTGGATTAGTAATGTTTCATGTATTTAAAAATGACAAAATTAAGGGATTGTAAGTGTCAACAATTTTGTTAAGTTCTATTTAAACACTTGGCACTTGCATATTTTGTAATATATTGTGCTTGTGAAGATTTACATCTACATCATTAATGGAAAGAACCATTCAGTATATAATCCCGTGGTCACCCCATGGATGTGGTCACCCCATAGGCCATGGACGTGGTCACCCCATGGACAGCTTCAGATGATTTAAAATCAAGATAAAAAGAACCCATGTTATTATCAATTTGTTAGAATTAGGTCTGTCCGTTTGGATGCTGACCACAGGGTTTCCAATACCTACACTAATAAGTTATTTTCCATTCGGCATTTAAAAGTTATAATTTTGTCAGTTTGATATTTCTGGGCTAAGGGAGTTCCAGTCATTAAGATGTTTCTGTTTGTAATTTCTGATGTTAAACAACTACCTTAAGCCTTTGTTCTTAGTTAGTTCTTCAGCAGAATTGTACGTTAGCACTCATTCACATAGTCCTTTTTGACTTCAACATTTCTTAACTGTGGTTTTGTAATTTAAAAATGTTAACCAAACTGTTTCTGTTTAAAATTATATATCAGTAAATATTTATATTCAATAACTACTCTGTTCATAATATTTTCACTGACTGACATATTAATTTCCTTTTTTAACTTTTAACTCTGCATTGAGAACAATTTTAATGGAATATTTTAATTGGTCATCATAAGAACTAGTGCAGCTGACCTTACTAAAGATAATACGTTATGTAATGTGATATCCATCATTATGTGATACATTACCTTTGTTCTAGATTATCCACAAACAGTCATTAAAGAAAGTTGTGGCCTCTGGTTATCGACTTTCTGCATTTCATGGATAATCTAGATTACATGCAATATTTATAATGGCTATGTTATTCGACATTATCATATTTGTATAGTAATAGTGTAATAAAATAGCCACTGTAAATATTGCAAATAATTGAAGTTAAACTTTTTCATTAGTAAGTACCGGTATGATATATGTGATATTTTTATGCCTACCAGTTACTTACAGAATACAACTGATTTGTTTTGAAGAAAGTTAAGTTAACTTACATGCTAATACTGATTTGTTATAATTCACCCGAGCTTCCAGAATTACACTGCTGAATATTCTTGGCCAGATTGTTTATTTATATGTTAATATAGATTTATATGTGGGGCATGGTGGTACAGCAATTACAACGTTGGACTCTCTATCAAGAAAACCTGGGTTTGATTCCTCCTGCTGCTGTTTCAAAGCTTTGACAATTTCATTTACCCCCCTGTTGCCACAGTTCACTCAACTGTATGAATGAATACCTCGCTACAGACAGTAGTGGATATGTGAATGAATAGTCTGTGCAATAATTGCAGCATGGCTGAATGCTTCCCAGAAAAGTCGAGATGGCGTGGGAATGAATAGATTCCGTGCTGTATAAGAAAGTACCTTAATTTAAATTATATATGTGTATATGTTAAATATAGTAATTAATATAATGTTTATTTCTATTTCAGGGTGTGATTCCTCTGGGAAACTGCAACATTGAGCCCAGCTTGGAGACAGGTCACCCTTTCACCATAATCATAAGAAATGATACATTTAATGTAAGTACTGTTTAACTGTCCTAGCCAGTCGACAATGGAGTAACAAACATGTTCATGTTAACAGACAAACTAGACAAATATTGCAGAGTAGAGTTTATTCTTGCAGGATGGCAGTGGTAGGTGGATCATTCCACATTGCACAGATGTAAGGGCAGAGTCACTGAAGTTGAGTTGGTGTTCAGTTGAACAGATTCTTCTGGAAGTGAAGTTTTAAGTACCTTGTTAGTTGACGTGAAATGTTTAATAACTACATTGTAATTGAGTGTGTTATAGAGAAACTACGCGTCCTATGAAGCAACTTTAAATTACAAATGAAGTAACTATGAAGAGAAGTAATGCATATTCCAATTTGACACTGGAGAAGTATGGTTGCTGTAGCGTGCAGTATCAGGTTACATAGTGTTCATGTGTCGTCATAATAACATCTGTGATGAATGAGTTGTGGTTGACCGTGTGCCGTTGCACACAAATAAGAACAGATATCACTGTTATAAATGTATAGTGGTAATTATCAGCTTTTAAACAAAATACCTGTTTTCCATGATTAGTTTTCTCAGTGGAAATAATAATTAGAAAAATTCTTAGATAACTGTCAGTTTGTCTGACTTTGTTGAGGCATTATTGAAGCATATTTTCTGTAAGAGTATGGATGTCTTTCAATGTGTGCATGTATGTTCACGTTACATATGCTTGCCTTGTTCATTCTGTCTGAGCAGTGTTAGTGAGTAGGAGGCCAAGGCAGAAGGATAGTAGCTAGTAGGCCTATCAGTTACTGGGCGGGGTTGGTAAGAGACTGATGTATGAAGTGTGGCGACTCCAGGCAGATAATATAACTGGCAGTGAGTGATCTATTCTATATATTTTTGATCTATTCTATATATTTTTTACTTCCGGCTACTTGGACTTGGTGCAGCGACTTGAATTTGGTGTAGATCATTTACAGAAATACGCAGAATATCAAATAGAATAAGTATTACTATTGCATATATATTATACACAAACGTATTGTAGACATATATTAGGAAACAGGTTTTGTTAATTATTAGTCAGAGGGAGTATTTTAGAGTAAGTTAGTTTCGGATTCTGTCAGGGAATTCAGCGAGCGTTAATAGGGTTGTTTACAATTCGAAAATTGAGATAGCATAATGAATAGTCAGTAACATTGAATATTGGTTAGAATAAGCATTAGTATTATACATATATTGTTCACCAACTTCTTGTAGACATATATTAAGAAACCGTTTTTTTTAACAGAGGTAGTATTTTTTCCCGGATTCAAACTCAACGAGTGATAAAAGGGAGTTTGTTTACAGGTCGTGAATTCAACCCGTGCATCGAGCTATCGTTTACATTGGCTAATATATATATATATAAGATAAAGTGATTTATTTACTTAAATTACATACATAAGGTAATATCTGACATAGTGGTAGTAAACGTTTTCGGTAAAAAGGAATTAACAGCAGGATTTTAGCGTAAATTAGTACACACTGACTTCGTTGTTTTGTTACACAGTGTTCTCCGTATTCGCTAGGTGGCAGGTTTTTTTTTCTCATGCGAGTTTAATAGAAGACACAGTTAGCAAGTATATTAGCCTAAAGTGTTCTTTTGATCACAAAAACAGCCTTATTCAAGGCTAACGTAGCAAACTAATTAAAACTAAATTGTATGATGGCGCCGTGCAAACGGCAGTTAAAGGCCACAAGGCACTTAATTTGTGGCAGTTGCAGTAACTGGGTGGACTTCGTCAAGTCTGGGTGCGAGAAGTCCTGGGCTGAGGTCCAGGCAGATAGTTTTAGTTTTGAGTGTAGGGGATGTACGAAGATGAAGGAACTAGAGGTGGAGTTGGAAAAGCTGAGGCTGCTCGTTGTGGCAATGGTGGGAAGGGAACAGGGGGGTTGTGCCAGTAGTTCTGGTGGGGGAACAGTAGACGATAAAGTGAAGGAAAGACACAAGAGATGCTAGGGAGAGCTCACCTCAGCCTGGGAGGAAGCTGAGAGGAGGGAAGGTGACAGGTCGTAGGGAGACAGGACGTAAGGAGACGGGAAGGAAAGGAACGGGAGGGAAGACAACTGGAGTGAAGGAGAGGGGAGTAGGGGAGACAGGAGGGAAGGAGACGGGAGGGAAAACAACCGGAGTGAAGGAGAGGGGAGTAGGGGAGACAGGAGGGAAGGAGAAGGGAGTGGGGGAGACGGGAGGGAAAACAACCGGAGTGAAGGAGAGGGGAGTGGGAGAGACAAGAGCAAAGGAGTGGGAAGTGGGGGAGACAGGAGCGAAGGAGACAGGAGGGAAGGGGTCAGGACAGAATGTGATGGAGGGGATCGAAAGGAAGAGTTATTCTGCAGCAGTGATAGAGGGGGTGAGGAAGAGAGCGAGGGTGTTTGTGGGGGATTCGATAGTTAGGAAGACCGACAGAGTCTTAAACAAGGGAGATGATGTGGTGGTCTGCTTGCCTGGAGCCAAAATAGAGGCGATAACTGAGAGGGTAAAAAACATCGTAGGCTCGGGTAAGGGTGGATCTGTGTTAGTACACGTAGGGACAAATAACGTAGAGAGGGAGGGTACAACTGCCATAGTTAGGAAATATAGGCAGTTGGTCAGAACACTAAAACAGACGCGGGTTGAGCAGGTAATACTGTCAGGGATTTTACCTGTAATGGGCAGGAGGGGTCACAAATATCGAAATTGTCGGGGGATGGCAATTAACATGTTAGTCCAGAAGCTATGTAGGGAAGAGGAAGTTTGATTTGTGGATTTATGGGGAAGTTTTGTTGGGAGGGCTGATATGTACATGGAGGATGGGCTTCATTTAAGTGGAAAGGGGGCGGCAGTATTCGCGGACAAACTTTCAGCAGCAGTAGATAGTGACTTGGGTACAATGACAAATATTTTTGGAAGTAAACATTCTTTAAACTAGAAGTGCAGGGGGGTTACTTAGAGGTGTCTCAAGCAGAACAAGAGGCCACTAGCACAGATAAACTAATATCAAATCATCCGAAAAACATCTCTGAAAAAGGTTATAGATGCGTATGTTTAAATGCAAGGAGCATAGTAAATAAGAAAAACGAATTAAACATTATGGTAGAAGATATTGACCCTCACATAATTGGTATAACTGAATCATGGGCCAACATAGATATAACAGATGCTGAATTAGGACTGACAGGATACGTAATGTTTAGGAAAGATCGAATAGGAAGAAGGGGCGGGGGAGTTATTTTATATGTTAAAGAATCTATTCAGGCTTATGAAATAAAACTAGAAAGGGAAGCAGATTGCGATGAAGCTGTTTGGTGCAAAATTGTTTCAGGAAATTCAAAATTAACTATTGGATTAGTTTACCGAAGTCCAAACATAAACGAAGAGGACAACACAAAAAAAAAAATGCTATAAAGGAAGTTAGTAAAGGGGAATGTATCATAATGGGAGATTTTAACCATGGACACATACAATGGAATTCTCTAGAGAGCACAGGGATTGAGGAACAACAATTTCTATGTTTAATCCAGGATAGCTTTCTTACTCAGCACGTACTAGAACCAACCAGGGGAGAAAATGTATTAGATATAGTTTTGTCATCACAAAAAGAATTAGTGGACAATGTAAAAATACTTGAACCATTGGGTAATAGTGACCATAATCAAATACATTTTGACATCAATGTAAAATCAGAAAGTAAAAATAAGAAAACGTACAAGAGAAACTTCCACAAAGGTAACTACAAAGATATGAGAAAATACTTAGCAAAGCTAGATTGGAATAACATGCTGATGAATAAGACCGCAATTGAATGTTGGAATATTCTAAAATATGAAATTGAGAGTATCATCGATAAATTTGTTCCCTTCCAAAAACAAGGAAAACGGTGTAGAAAGAAACACTTGTCAAAAGAGGCAATTAGAAAAATAATGCTAAAACAAACTATGTGGAGGGTTTATAGGCGTACCAGAAAGGAAGAAGACTATGCAAAATACAAAGAGGCACTTAATGCAGCTACAACTGAAATCAGACAATCTAAAAGAAGCTATGAGCAAAAACTAGCATGTAACATAAAAAATGACAGCAAGAGTTTTTATGCATATGTCAGGAGTAAACAAAACGTACAAGACAAGGTTGGACCTCTAGAAGACAGTGCTGGAAATATAATATCACAGGGGTTTTTAATGGCGGAAGACCTAAATGGTTACTTCAGTTCAGTGTTTACCAAAGAAGATATTAGTTCATTACCAGTTGCTGATGCTAAATTTCAGGGGGCTAAATCTGACTATTTAGGTCCGTTAGTTGTAACTCCAGAATTGGTAGCTAAGAAAATAAAGGCAATGCAGGATAACAAATCACCGGGAGTGGATGGGATTCCTCCAAAATTACTAATGGAAACAGTA
Source organism: Lamellibrachia columna (assembly GCA_963662155.1). Taxonomy (NCBI): domain Eukaryota; kingdom Metazoa; phylum Annelida; class Polychaeta; order Sabellida; family Siboglinidae; genus Lamellibrachia; species Lamellibrachia columna. Next base: position 24,266,516 of record OY759262.1, read on the forward strand.
GAACAAATCAGTATACCACTTGCAAGAGTATTCAACTTGTCATTAAAAGAGGGAGTTGTTCCGTTTGAATGGAAAGAAGCAAACATCATACCATTATTTAAAAAGGGTTCGAGAAATAAGTAAGAGAATTACAGACCAGTGAGTTTAACGTCAGTGATTTGTAAATTATTAGAAAGGTTAATTAAAGACCATATGGTGGACTTCCTCGTTAAGCATAAATTATTAAATTAATCTCAACATGGATTCCTTAAAGCGAGGTCATGCTTAACAAATATGTTATGTTTTTTGGAAGAAATCACTAAGTGGATAGACGTGGGATCGCCAGTAGATATTATCTACTTAGATTTTCAGAAAGCTTTTGACAAAGTGCCACATCAAAGATTACTACTTAAATTAAAAGCCCATGGTATCGGGGATAGCATAACTGACTGGATAGAACAATGGCTGACTGACAGAAGACAACGAGTTGTAGTAGATGGAGAAGTTTCAAATTGGAAATCGGTTTTGAGTGGGGTACCTCAGGGATCAGTATTAGGACCTATATTATTCTTAATTTATATCAATGACTTGGACGACAGTATAACAAGTAACGTACTGAAATTTGCGGATGACACAAAACTGTTTAGAAAGGTTAATACTGATGGTGATAAACAACATTTACAAAACGATCTAGACAGATTAGTGAAATGGTCTGAGAAATGGCAGATGCTGTTCAATTTTGGGAAATGTAAATGCCTACATACAGGACATGGGAACTTGAATGTAAACTATAAAATGGGGGATACTGTTCTGGGTACTACTGTAAAAGAAAAGGACTTAGGAGTTACAATAAGCGCTGATATGAAAGTTTCAGAGCAGTGTGGCATTGCAGCTTCAAAGGGTAATCAAATTCTTGGATTGATTAGAAGAAACATAACATACAAGGGAAAAAAGTTAATTATACCTCTTTATAAAGCAATAGTTAGACCTCATTTAGAATACTGTATACAAGCATGGAGACCATATCGTAAGAAGGATATAGATACGCTTGAACGCATACAAAGGAGAGCAACTAAAATGATTCCAGAACTTAGAGACCTTAGGTATGAAGAACGCCTGAAAGAATGTGGTTTAACAACTCTAGAGACAAGGAGGTTAAGAGGAGATCAGATTGAAGTTTTTAAGATATTGAATGGGTATGAAAATATTGATAGAAATATGTTTTTCTCACTCAAGAAGGATAGCAGAACTAGAGGACATGAGGTAAAATTAGTAAAGGATCAATGTAGATTGGACATCAGGAAGCACTCGTTCTCACAGAGGACAATAAATGAATGGAACAAATTGTCTACAGATTGTGTAACTGCTAGCAGCGTGAATATGTTTAAAAACAAGGTTGACACATATCTCAGGAGGGCGGGTTATAAGTAGTTGACCATTGTTGGACTCTCGATAAGCCAATGGCTTCCTTGTCCACTTGCCATCTGGGCCTTTGGCTTGGATGGCAAATCTTGTTAAATCTTGTTAAATATATTATGTCCCGTGGTTGGCTGAAGACCTCAGCATGTTGTTTCCAAGTTTGCCTATCTTGGGCTGTTTTCTGCCAGGTGGTTTCATTCCAATATTCATCCAAATCGTCTCTCCATCTTTTTGCTGGTCTTCCTCGTAATCTCTTCCTTCCGTATGGTTTCGAGGTGGTAATGCGCTTTGTCCATCTGTCATCTTTGAGTCGGCTGATGTGTTCTGCCCAAGACCACTTCATTCTTCTGGTTGTTTTTATCACGTCTGTGACTCCTGTCTTTGCTCTCACCCAGGTGTTTGTCTTTCTGTCATGGTATGTTACATTAAGCATACTCCTCTCCATTTTTTCTGCGCGGCTGCTAGTTTTTTCTGAGCTTGTTTTGTGAGTGACCATGTTTCAGCACCGTATGTCATAGCTGGCAGTACACACGAGTTGTAAACCTTTCTTTTTAGACAGATAGCAAAGTTACGTTTGAAGATGTCGCGATGTTTTGCATATGCTTTCCAGCCGGCTGTGATTCGTCGTAGGATTTCCTTGTCTTGGTTCTTGTCCTTAAGGCTGAAGCGTTGGCCTAGGTATACGTAACTCTCCACATTCTCTATCTGAGTGTTATTAACGTATATTGGGGTGTTGTCTTCCACCATTACTTTTGTTTTTGAGATGTTCATCCTCAAGCCACTTAGGTTACTTTCTTCACATAGTTCTTGTAGCATTATTTCTAGTTCTTGTGGTGTTTCGGTGCACAGGAAGATATCGTCTGCGAAACGGAGATGGTTAAGATATTCTCCGTCTATTCTCAGGCCTTTGTTCTCCCAGTTCAGTCTTCTGAAGATACTTTCGAGTGTTGATGTGAATAGTTTGGGTGAGATGGTATCCCCCTGTCGCACTCCTCTTTTGATGTTTATTTTCTCGCTCTCTTTGTGAAGATATACTGTCACAGAGCTATCTGTGTATATATCTTTCATGAGTTGTATGTATGCATCTTCTATCCCTTGGTCTTGGAGTGTAGACAGTATTGCCTGGGTTTGTACCGAGTCGAAGGCCTTCTCATAGTCAATGAATGCTATACAGAGTGGTATGTTGAATTCGCGGCACTTCTCCTTCAGTTGATTTATGACATGGATGTGATCTGTCGTTGAGTACCCGCCTTTGAATCCTGCCTGTTCTCTGGGTTGATTTTCGTCTAGTATTTTCTCCAGTCTGGCTGTTAGAATCTTTAGGAATAGCTTGTAGATGTTCGATAGCAAGCATATTGGCCTATAGTTCTTTATGTCTTTTTTGTTGCCTTTTTTGAAGATTATCACCATCTTTGCATTTTTCCAGGTAGTGGGGATTCGTCTTTCTGATATGCATTTTGTATACAGCTTGGCTAAGGCTTTGGCGATGGTATCTTCTCCTGCCTTCAACGTTTCGATGTTGATTTGGTCATTTCCTGTTGCCTTCCCGTTTTTCATCTTCTTTAGCGCGGCTTCTACTTCCCATGTTGTTACTGATGGTACTTCTCTTATGCGTATTGTTACGGTTTGGTCGCTGTCATAAAGTTCGGTGTAAAACTCTTCTATTCGTTCTAAGATATTATCTTGGTCTTGGATTTCTCTGCCCTGATTGTCTAAGAGTGTTATCAGTCTATTTTGGCCTAGGATGTGTGTTCTTCTGACCTTGTTCAAGCTCATTGATGTCTCTATTGTTTTTCGTATGGTGTCTAGGTTGTGTTTTCTGATGTCTTCTTTCACTTTCTTTTTGAGGGTTTTGCATATCTCTGTGTACTCTATGCAGTCCCTAGCGATGTTCTTTACCATTTCTCTACGTTTTTTCATTATTGCTCTTGTTTGAGTTGATAATCTAGACTTTTTGGTGTTTTGTTTGGCTATGCTTGTCACCATCTGTTGGATCATTTCTGTAATGTTTTCATTTAGAGTGTCAATATCATCCAGTTCTTGTAGAGCAGTGAACCTGTTTTTCAGTTCGAGTTGGAATTCGTTCTTTTTAATTCCAATTTCTCTAGTGTCGACTTTTGGTGGTTTCTTTTACTCAGGGGATATACACTGTGGTTAGTACTTGGGCTACACAAAGTGATCTCTTACTCAGGGGATATACACTGTGGTTAGTACTTGGGCTACACAAAGTGATCTCTTACTCAGGGGATATACACTGTGGTTAGTACTTGGGCTACACAAAGTGATCTCTTACTCAGGGGATATACACTGTAGTTAGTACTTGGGCTACACAAAGTGATCTCTTACTCAGGGGATATACACTGTGGTTAGTACTTGGGCTACACAAAGTGATCTCTTACTCAGGGGATATACACTGTGGTTAGTACTTGGGCTACACAAAGTGATCTCTTACTCAGGGGATATACACTGTAGTTAGTACTTGGGCTACACAAAGTGATCTCTTACTCAGGGGATATACACTGTAGTTAGTACTTGGGCTACACAAAGTGATCTCTTACTCAGGGGATATACACTGTAGTTAGTACTTGGGCTACACAAAGTGATCTTTTACTCAGGGGATATACACTGTGGTTAGTACTTGGGCTACACAAAGTGATCTCTTACTCAGGGGATATACACTGTAGTTAGTACTTGGGCTACACAAAGTGATCTTTTACTCAGGGGATATACACTGTGGTTAGTACTTGGGCTACACAAAGTGATCTCTTACTCAGGGGATATACACTGTGGTTAGTACTTGGGCTACACAAAGTGATCTCTTACTCAGGGGATATACACTGTAGTTAGTACATGGGCTACACAAAGTGATCTCTTACTCAGGGGATATACACTGTGGTTAGTACTTGGGCTATACAAAGTGATCTCTTACTCAGGGGATATACACTGTAGTTAGTACTTGGGCTACACAAAGTGATCTTTTACTCAGGGGATATACACTGTGGTTAGTACTTGGGCTACACAAAGTGATCTCTTACTCAGGGGATATACACTGTGGTTAGTACTTGGGCTACACAAAGTGATCTTTTACTCAGGGGATATACACTGTGGTTAGTACTTGGGCTACACAAAGTGATCTTTTACTCAGGGGATATACACTGTGGTTAGTACTTGGGCTACACAAAGTGATCTTTTACTCAGGGGATATACACTGTGGTTAGTACTTGGGCTACACAAAGTGATCTCTTACTCAGGGGATATACACTGTGGTTAGTACTTGGGCTACACAAAGTGATCTTTTACTCAGGGGATATACACTGTGGTTAGTACTTGGGCTACACAAAGTGATCTTTTACTCAGGGGATATACACTGTGGTTAGTACTTGGGCTACACAAAGTGCACATTGCTAATAGTATATCAGTAATAAGGCAGGGCTATCAATGTGAGATAACATTGTCTAGTTGCCATACCACATATACATGGATGAATGCATGTTCACAACTGTTGGGTATGTGTTAGCTAGCGCTAACAATAATGTTCTCCTTGCAAAATACATTGAACCACACAATGTTGCTGTTTCGTGCAATGGCGCATGATTTAATTTTGATAATATTTTGTAACATTGATTCAAAAAGAAATTTTGTACTTCCAAAAAGATGCAACCAATTAGATTCCTGATTGAATGTTCACTATAAAGTGTATTTTTTAGGAATTCTTATTTTCTATCATCACTTGTCCGATTCTAGTAAATAAAGGATTAGCACCTGCAAATGTTAAACTATCCCACAATGGTTGTGTATATCAGAATACCAGAGATTCATGGGTGTATTTTGTTGTTGTAGACAGACGTGATGGTAGCGGCCGAGAGTGAGTACACCAGGGAGAAATGGCTGACACTTCTCAAGAAGTCTTCACTTGTGTAAGTCTTCACACATTGATTTACTAAATTGCCATGGTTTCATTAAAGTTACAATGTCTGATCGGTTTATCATAGAATCATTTTATATAGTATACACTATATCTATTGTAACATCCTTACCGCCTAAATCTGTTTTAAAGAACCACATAAAAAAATTATTTAACCATTACCCATTTATGAAAATCAAGCTTGCCATTCACAATGCATTCACAATGTATATTTATGAAATGTGGTTCACTAAAACACACTTAGCTGGTTCCAGGCAGTCACAAAGCAGGATATAAATTGTTGCTGTTTTATACTACAAATTAAAACTGTCCTCCCCGTTATCCTACGTTGAGATGCACATGTTGTTGGCAAATGGGAATGTAATTCTTCTCGTAGTTTCTTTATCTGTGGCTGTAGACATTTTGAATTTGAAACATGAATCTTTATAAACTGTATTTCCTACAATGTTGAAAACTCGGTGGCAGGGCCTTTATTCTCAGTGAATGGATGCAGTAGTTTTCAAGTGGGCAGGTATTAAATTGAATCTGTGGTTAATATTAGTATACCATAGTGAAATTGGCCCAACTACACATATATCTGCACTGCACAGTGTTACTATAAAGTAATAAATATGTCGTCAAAGTTTATAATAGGTTACCAAACAGCTCGGTTTTATGCATGGCAATAGCATTGTTTGATAGCAGGATATTTTATTTTCTGTTTCTACTCTACACAGGAACACTAGCAGATCCAGTCAACTGTATATAGATGCAGTGTAATCCTGTATTTTTATCCCTGAAATCAAATGTTCATCCCCCCAAATCCTCACCCTGGGTGAATATTTCACATGAAATATTCATCCCCGGGTGAGATCCACCCCCCTGTGAAATTTTCACCCCCCTTCAAATTCATGGCACATTTTTTTATTAATTAATTATTTATATTAAATAATCATATTTATATTAAATAACCATTGCAAGTATAATGTAAACATTTCAACACCAGGGTTGAAAAATTAAAATTTTCTAAAATAAGGCTACGGTTTTTAATTTTTTTTCGGTTTAAGGATCTGCCGACCACATTTTTGGTGAATTAAAAAAAAGCGGTTTATTGTTTTTTAATGTCCGGCCGACATTCTCACGTAACTTTTTTATTACAAATAATCTATTATAATAATAATCTATAAAAAAAACAGATATAATATCTGAAAAACAAAATGTTCACAAAAATCTAATGGCAGAGAAGCATTGCAACACCAAAAAATATATTCACAACGCTGGGGAACACCTTTCACGGTAGCGTTGTACCGCATTAATACGCAGACAACTCATTGTTCTCCAACTGTTAACACCAGGGTTGTTTGATTTAAATCATTGATTTAAATCATGATTTAAATCATGATTTAAATCATGATTTAAATCATGATTTAAATCATGATTTAAATCATGATTTAAATCATGATTTAAATCACTCAAAAAAAAAAAATCATTGATTTATGATTTGTTTTTTGACTTCCGATTTTTTTAATCGCTGATTTATATGAATTTAGCACAAATTATTGTTTACAAGCATTGAGATCAACACAGTTTTGTATGTTTTTTAATACAAAAGCACAAAGTGTGCACCCTTGTGTAGCTGTATTGACACCAGATAGCCTGACAGTCAAATATTTTATGACATTGTGTATGTCTGAGCTATTCCCTTTTTGAATGCAGTGAAGCCACACAAAGTCTTCCAGAGGAAGTATCTTTTCAAGTCAGAAGTACTGAGTTAAAGTCCACTTAGAGCTTGTGCTAGATATCAATTCAGTATGTTGACTCAAGTGAGACAGTCTGGGCTACAATTGTTTAATACTGTACCAGTTTGCAGTCTGGTTAGAGACCCTTAGAATACACAGACATGTGCTAATCCAGCCTCTCAGCAAACAATAATTAGCACTGCTACAGCCACAGACACACAGCAAGCTTTCCTTTCCAAGACAGATTATGCAACTACAGGGGGTGAGACCTTGTGGACATTGTCTAATGTCTTTATATCATGTACCCTCTGCTAAGGCAGGTACCTAGATCGATTTGAATAGAACACATTTGAAAGAGTTTATAAATACATCAACATCTATATAAAATTTATTGATGTCTATACCAGAATAAAAAAAATTAAATAAATAAAAAAATCCGATTTAAATAAAAAAAATCCTGATTTTTTTTCAACCCTGGTTAACACAAAATACAAATGATCAGTCTCGTGCAAAATTGGGGTGAATAATGTTCTGTAAGAGAAATGATTTTCATAGTCAAAACGAAATATAGACGGACTATTTCCAGGTGTAGCCGTAGGCCCCAGGCTGTGGTCAAGCTGTAATGTGTTGCCAACATGTTGCTACGATGTTCAAACCAGCTATATTCGTTCGCTGTGAAAGTGGAACATATCGTCTGGTTACTGTGATTCCAGTACACGTCAGTATTATATTTATCTAACTAAATCATGTTCTTAAACCAGCAAATATCAGCTCTAACGTAGTTTATTGTGCCTTTGACGCTAATGGAAATGGCAACGTATATGTGACCGGGTGACCCCGCTGGATAACCAGGAAATGATGCTTAATTTCTTAACTTAGAAAAACTACAATACTTACAACATTGCTGCAGTTTGCAACACCTTAAGAACAAGAGAACAGATTAGTTTGAATAGTACAGTAGTAGTACATACTGTATAGTACAGTACAATAGTAGTACATATTGTATAGTACAGTACAATAGTACATTAGTAATACATATCATATAGTACAGTACAATAGTACATTAGTAATACATATCATATAGTACAGTACAATAGTACAGTAGTAGTACATATTGTATAGTACAGTACAGTAGTACATGTTGTATATTACAGTACAATAGTACAGTAGTAGTACATACTGTATAGTACAGTACAATAGTACAATAGTAGTACATATTGTATAGTACAGTACAATAGTACATTAGTAATACATATCATATAGTACAGTACAATAGTACAGTAGTAGTACATATTGTATAGTACAGTACAGTAGTACATGTTGTATATTACAGTACAATAGTACAGTAGTAGTACATATTGTATAGTAAAATACAATAGTACAGTAGTAGTACATATTGCAGAAATTACAATTGCATCAATAGTGTTGTTGTTATTAAGAGTTATGTGCATACCGGAAATAAAGCAGATGTCAACGGACAATTTTGACATTTCTTTCTGAGATTTTCTTTTATAATATTATCAATGCTCTTTAAGAACCAAACAAGAATGAATCGGGTGTGCACATAGGTTTGAAGCAACTTAGTAGGGCATGGCTTCTTGCTACAGTTTGAAGCTTCCAAGGTGGTGTTATTCAGTCTCAATCACCTCAGCCCGCTGAACCATATAGTGCCTGGCAATAGACATCATTAAATAAATGAATACCTTTGTGCATGGGTTGAGTAGAAATGAATAGGTCTGCCATGTGTTGGATGATAAAGTGTTCTCCTGTAGCAGACACCAGAGTGTATAAGAACATATCTTTTTCATCTGTCATGCATACCACCTGTAAAATGAACACTCCAGCGTAAATCAATACAGCAAGGTGAAAGTTGATAGAATTCTTAGTCTTTTCTGTAGGTCATACAGTAATATTTATGTTAAGATATATATATATATATATATATATATATATATATATATATATATATATATATATATAAAACATGCATCAAATGTATGCATGGAATCTATGACATTCCCACATGTATACGTGCAATTTTTAACGCCGGATTTCTGGTTAATTATTAATCATTACTAATGTTCGGGCAATTACTTTTGTGCTTGGACAATGGATACCAACTGACAAGTAATGTGAATTCTTTAATAGAGTATGTTTACTAAGCTGTTAGAACTTACTAAAAGGAATGCGAAGATTTGCATGACATACTTCTGAAGATTATCATAATAATGTTTGGACGAGTAAACTCAAGTGACACTTGCTCATTAGAATAGATAATGAGTGGTTCACAAACTTTTATGTTGAGACCTTTTGCTTGTTTGCTAAACAGTTAAAAGGAATGTCTAGATTTGCATTACATACCTCTTGTCATAATAGCACTTAAAGGGAAACAAAAGTCATGGTTTTGGGCCTATGCACCTATAAGAGTTACTAAGACAACCATTTGCAACTATAAATATACTGTTAGATAACCCTACATCACAGGTGTCAAAGTCTACAAAAATGTGCTTGCCAAATGAAAATATATTTGTATACACATTCCTATACTTGCCAATAGGATATGGCTATAATGTTTTTGTCCAAAGTCAACTTATGTAAAATATTTTGGCCTTTGTTTACTAAGCTAATCTTCTTTCTGGCTAAATAACATTTGTTTGACACTTTGAGAGTTGAAATGTACTACAATTGACCATTTGTGCTTTACTGACAACTGTAAATAGATGTTATAAAACTACATTTTTTATATTAATTTTTATACAGACATAGGTCTGACATGCAGTTAGATATAATACACCCATGAATGCATGAACGCACGAATGCACGCACGCACGCACGCACGCACACACACACACACACATGCACAAACCCACCAAAGTGTTTTAGACTTGTACAGTTTATGACAGGTATTGATATATCTAAAATAGATTTTGGATAGTCCAAAAATGAACTGTAGGTCCTTATGCTGATTTACCAATAGCAGCAGTGTGTACTAGAGACAGATTAGTGAGACAGGAGTACTTGTTACTAGAGTGGTCAGTGACAGCTACCCCTTGACCACGGGTGACCACTTGAGGCAATATTACAGAGATATGTCCCTCTTGACACACCTTAAATACACATGAACACATCTAATCTCATGTAGATGACCAGTGTTGTATTTGGTTACGGTCAGTAATGGTCTAGGTGTGGCCAGCCAGTGGCTGCAGTAATGTTGTGTGTGTGCTGTCAAGTGCAGGCAGTCAATGTGTGCTTGGACATGCATGCATGTGTGTGTGCATGCATGCACGTGCATGCATGCATATATAATCTTGTACTGTAGCAGTGAGCCATGACAGAGCAGCCATCGGTTAGCCTATCTGCACAACCATTTCTGGGTAATGGATGCAGCAGTGTTCACAAGCACATTTGTGTGTTCCTTACTACTGGGGGACCTGTGAACTGAAATTGTGCATCATATAAAGGACCTGAGCTTAGCTTAGCTTAAAGGTGCTTAATTAATTTGGCTTTTTTGCTAGTCTCATTTCAAATTAAGTTTGCGAAAAACCAAACCTACCTAGTATCCACTACAACATGCTAGCTCGTTTGTGTAACTTTTGTATGTAGTTTTTGTGAAATCATCAGACAAACTATTAAATTAGTTAATGCTTGTTCAAGCATTTACTGAAGTGAAAATCTAAATGCTGAAAAATCACTATTTTATTCCTTGGTGAAATTTCGTAACTTTGTCATGTGATTGGATGGAGGTCACGCCCATGATCAACACTGACCCACACAGTGTTTACCATTTTGGATATCCTCTATTTTGATCCTTACCAGATCTAACGACTTTTGATGATTTGAACAAAAATAGGCATTTTTTTATTAAATCGACTGCAGATGTTACATAAACTATTCAAATACTATATATTTGGATACCAATGAACCAGATTTGTGATAGGCTAATTCAGTTGAGGAAGCAGTTTTACGTTGCACCGAAAAGACTTTGCAGTTTAAATTGCACCCAAAGAACCTAAACTTGAGGCGCACCAATAGAACTTCAGCTTAAACTGCACCATGTTGACTTGATCTTAAATTGCAACTAGAAAACTGAACTAAAACTGCACCTAGAATAGCTTATTGCTTAAACTGCACCTGAATGACTGGAGCATCAGCTGCATCTACAGGACTTGAGCTGGACTGGAGTTTATCTTGCCCCATGAGGATATGCTAGTTTCTGCTTGGGAGGTCTACTCTAGTCTTTATAAGAAACCCCCAGTTCTCCCTGGACTCACAGAAGCAGGAATGAATCGAAGATATCACACACTTTCTGGGAAAGATTGGACTACCTTCCTGGAATCTACTCACTCAACATTACAGGGCTAGCAGTCCTGTGTTATCTGTTAATTACAATGATATGATCATGTGTCTGCTTGATGGTTTAAATTACCTTCCCTGTGGGGATAAAGGCCCATTGGCCTGTCTAGTGATGGACACCACATGAGTTCTACTGATACTGGTGGCTATCTACACATTGCATAATATTTTTATTATATGCTCTTTCAAGGTAGCTTCAAAATATTAAACCATTATCATTCTCTCATCTTTATTTTTAGGGTTCTACTTTTTATACTTTGAAACATACCATTTACACATTAATTTGTTTAAATTATAAAATATTTCAGTTCATTATGACATGTTAGTCCTAGAAAATTTAATAATAATGCTCATAATAATCTTTCAGCTTTGTTAATGATACCATCAATGAAATCTAATGTTCATCTGTATAGAGATGTTTAGTCAAACTAAACCCACACTTCTGGGAGCATTTAAAACGTATTAATTTGTACAAATTTCATCTCCTTCGTCCAGAACAATAGTTGTCAAGTGATGTTATGGTTGAGTTTTTACAACATACAACAGCCTAGTAGACCTCTGTATACTTCACCTCCGGGCAGACCTGTTCATTCAAACACCAGCACAGTGTCTCTGTCACAACAAAATCTTTTATACAGCTGAGTATGGGAGGGGGAGGGGGTAGGGGGAGGGTGTAAGAGGGGTAGGGGGAGGGTGTAAGGGGGGAGGGGTAGGGGGAGGGGGCAGGGGGGCAATGAATGATGGCAAGATGGTGGAACCATATGAGAGGTAACCTAATCAGAGTTGAAGGAAGGAATGCTAGTCAGGAAGGGTGACTTGTATCTTGTCACTGTTTCCCAGAGAATGTGTCATCATGTCATGAGTGCTGTGGTCACAGATAAGCGGCCCTGGGCTTGGAGGGTGACTGGGAAGGTCTGATAATGTCAGCTCTCACTATTTTTAACATACCTGCATTGTTAATAGAGGTGGAAATCAGTTTCTGTGTTCAAATTTACAATGTGATCACTTGTTAATGCTACCATGTCAACCATGTTTTGAAATCATGTATTGCATGGTAGCTGTATAGATACAAATCAGTTATGGGTATACAAGAATTGACATAAGGTTGAGAATGTTAAGGGACGTAACCTGAAAATGGTTGTCTGCTAAGAGAAAACAATACCTGTCAAGTTGCAGTAACAAATGCAGTCAACTAATTTGTACAGATACAGTTTGTTTATCTCAGTGTTACATTTTGGTGGATATCAGAATCTCACTGATGCAAGATTGTTGGAACTTCAAATTTGTTGAAGGGCATGCACCATTTTCAGGTTACGTCCCTTAACTTTCTCAACCTTATGTCACACCTTGTATACCCATAACTGGTTTGTATCTATACAGCTACCATGCAGTATATGGCTTCAAAACATGGTTGACGTGGTGGCATTAACAAGTGATCACATTGTAAATTAAAAGAATTTTTTGGCGAAACATTTAGCTGTGTAAATATATTTTCATATACTCGAACTCATTGACAAAGATATTTGAACCAAGTTCTTCTGACAACACTTATTATCAAACCTGACATGACCAGCTTAACTCTTGGCACTGACAGCACTATCTACTTCACTAGTCATTGTCACATAATTATTATTTCTATCATCTTCTTGTCCTTATTAACAGGACGTGGCACAATGTTCAGCTAAGTGACAACATCATCCATCAGTACGAGATCCAGGGACTGCAGATGGCCAATGAGAAACAACAGTACTTTGGTGAGTCTACAAGTACTGTACTCTATTGAGTCAACATACACTGTACTTTACTGAATCAGCATGCACTGTACTTTAATGAGTCAACATGCACTGTACTTTACTGAGTCAACATGCACTGTACTCTAATGAGTCAACATGCACTGTACTTTACTGAATCAACATGTGCAGTTCTTTGGTGAGTCAACATGCACAGTACTGAATTGAGTCAAAATACACTGTACTTTGGTGAGTCAACATGGATGGTACTGCATTGAGTCTAAATACACTGTACTTTGGTGAGTCAACATGGATGGTACTGCATTGAGTCTAAATACACTGTACTTTGGTGAGTCAACATGGATAATACTGCATTGAGTCAAAATACACTGTACTTTGGTGAGTCAACATGGATGGTACTGCATTGAGTCTAAATACACTATACTTTGGTGAGTCAACATGGATGGTACTGCATTGAGTCAAAATACACTGTACTTTGGTGAGTCAACATGCACAGTACTTTAGTGAGTTAACATATGCTGTATTTTGGTGATTCAACATGAACTGTACTGTATGGAGTCAAAATACACTGAGTTGGTCAACATGCACAGCACTTTGGTGAGTTAGTGTACCCTGTACTTTCGTGAGGCAGAATTCACCATCCTTTGGAGGGTCAACAGCCCAAGCCCTGAGTTACATGGCTAGTGTGAACTATTGCTCTGGTTGAATGCTCCGGTTGAATGCGCTGGTTGCCCCAGTGTTGGAACTAGATGTTCCTTCCCAGGCAGCTGAGAGCAGGACAGAGGCCCAAGTAACCCTAGACTCTTGTGGGGGCCCTCCAGGGGTGGGGAAGTGGTGTTGTCTCAAACTATATGTGACACTTGGAATGCTCAGCATCATCTTGTGCCCCTCTACATTATACCCCAATCTGGGATTATCACTACTCGTCACTACCCCCCCTCATTTATGCCTAACAACCAAACCACCTGTTGTTTATGTCAGACATGTTTTTTTTTTTTTGAAGGCAGTCTCAGGTGCCATGTTGTAAAAGAACACATTTCTCAGAAAACATAGTTATGGCCTTCATCAGCTATGCAGAGTCCAAGCAAAGCCACATTCTCCACCCAATCTGCACTTTTCCCTGTTATACTTTAGAGACAGGAGATTCCCACAGTCTGTCATGCTGTTAAATCAAAGCCAACCCAAGTAGACAATGGTGCCCCCCCCCAATATCTATTTCCATATATGAAATATATATACCCGGTAATCACTTTAATTGTGTTTAGATCAGCCAGTAAAGTTTAATTTTTCACTGGAAATGTGGCTTTTGTACCAAAATATAGTTATTATATGATTTCTGTAAGGGACATGTTGAGAAAAGTTTGAGAATGCAACCTGAGGCGCATGTTCCTGAGACATCATAACATCCTATCAGAATGCATTACTTCCCAGAATAGCAGCACAAATTTCCTGTCTTGAGCTTTCCTTTGGGAAGTACTATCCCTGCCAGAATTTCCCCAGGAAGTGTTGGTGTGGGTAGACGTTTCCCTCAGCTTAAGACTTCCTGTTGGAAGGACTGGCCCAAGATTGAATTTTTAACACAGTTGGTTTCAAGCTAGTAACACTAAAATAGGCTTTTTTATTTACTTTGTTGCACCAGTTCTTATGAGTTGTATATATGTGTGATATGTACATAATAATGCCACATGAATGTACTGCTAATTATATGAATGATCGCTATGATGATTGTTTCTCTCTGACCACTTGTAGTCTACACAAGAAGTCAGGCTACCTCTTGCACAATAAATAACTTATCAATTACAATGCAACAATATTACATCGTGTACTATACTGGATCAAAAACTCTCATACTAGACTTAATTTGGCTCACTGACTAATATGTTTTATATTAAACGTTACAAAAGTCCATCAAAATGTTTTCAGTGCAATGTCATAATGGTTGTACCTTTGGTGTTACCTCTTCCTGTAATTTAGTGTATCCTGACAATCTTAGATTTCTTACTATCATAGCTTTGTGTGCAGCTAACTTTACTATAAAGTAGTGTGTGACTCTGTCTGTCTGTCTGTGTCTGTCTATCTTTCTGTCTGTCTGTATGTCTGTCTGTTCCCTCGTTTCTCCATCAGTTTTGCATGTATGGGGCTGACGTTGTGTAGGCGTGGCCGGGGACCCATGGGGCTGGTTCCTACATTAAACAATTCTAAATCCCCTGGGGCATGGGGATATTATGAAGGAACCTATTTGGATGTTTGATGTAGATTATGTTCTGGGTTACATGATCTATGTCAAACGTCAATGTAAGTTTCGTGAAACCGGCAGTTGTACATGATTTTTGGAGCGTGAACTTGTCATTGCCATTGGCCTTGCCCTACGAAAACTTGTCATTGCCATTGGCCTTGCCCTACGAAAACTTGTCATTGCCATTGGCCTTGCCCTACGAAAACTTGTCATTGCTATTGGCCTTGCCCTACAAAAACTTGTCATTGCCATTGGCCTTGCCCTACGAAAACTTGTCATTGCCATTGGCCTTGTCCTACAAAAACTTGTCATTGCCATTGGCCTTGCCCTACCAAAACTTGTCATTGTCATTGGCCTTGCCGTACGAAAACTTGTCATTGCCATTGGCCTTGCCCTACCAAAACTTGTCATTGCTATTGGCCTTGTCCTACGAAACCTTGTCATTGCCATTGGCCTTGCCCTACCAAAACTTGTCATTGCCATTGGCCTTGTCCTACAAAACCTTGTCATTGCCATTGGCCTTGTCCTATGAAAACTGAACTGAGCTGTGCAAGGAGCCATAGGCTTTTGCAGTGGATGCCTTTTCTGCTGTGCAAAGCTGGGCTTCTCAGTTAGTTTACAATAATTGTGTTTATGACTCTCTCGTGGTTTTCCAGTTGTTCACTTGAAACTGTTTTCTAAATTTATTTGTTTACAAATAAAGGTGTGGGGCATTAAGCAACAGTTATTGTGGTTATGTTGGTGTGGTGCAATTGAAATAACCGGATCAAACTTAATTGGCCAATGACGACAACACACAACACTGCTTCTTTCAAAAAGTAGGAAATGTGTTCCTTTTGAGTAAGCATTCTGAATAGGTGCTGATAACCCAAGTTGACCTGTATTCCTAATTTAGCAAGCCTTGTTCAACCCGTATAATGCTTTTTTCTCCAGTTGAGTGACTTCATGTAAATGTTGAATGCTTGAATAACATTCACTACGCACCCAAACTATAGTATCTGGTCAAGTTTTGTTACTTTCGATTCATTTATCAGTATCTCTATTCAGAACGTTCAAGTTTCTCACAGGTTGGGAGTAGCAGATATGATTTATCTATCGTAACATCAATAATCATTGCAACAGCAAAGATAGTGGTAATGGCATTGAGTGTAGCTTTGGCCCTCTGAGACTGTTTCAGGGTGTCTTGATATTATGATTATTGCCACTAAAACATGTGCCATTGTTGCCAGTTCAAGCATTTTTTTAGACATGATCATGCATTATGCCGTTTTGAAACTTAGGCTATTTCGTTCACCCCACTTTGCTTTGTGTCTTTCAGAAGAGACACTAAAAGTCGTTGGTCCCTTCTACCTGGTGTCTATGCCAGGGGAAGTAAATGACACGGGTAAATGTAACCTGCTGTGGACTCTGCAGAAGCCTCCATGACATGGCTCAATCAATTCTGCTAACTACACTGAATTGAATGAATGGTTATGCAACAGATATTCTGTCTAGAAAGCTTGGTGACTATACAGACAGGTTCACTTTTTTATTCAGTCAGAGTCCGACAAACTACATAATAATATTAGGTAGACCTGGCTGTATGCAAAACTATTCTTCACAACTTACAAAATTTGCATCATGTTATTTTTAGCTACGTAATGTGGTCTTGTTGCTAAGAGTATCCAGGTACAGTCACTGAGCATAAACAAAAACATTAAAACAGTAGTACATACTGGAATAGCACTTCTGAAAAAGCCCTGCATATTTTTGTAATGGCAATGTTTATTATGTAGCAGTACTTGCAGATGTGCTGAAGTTTTTTGTGATAGAAATAGTTCTTATGTTATAAATTATAATAAAAATACTATTAATATCTCTGTCATGTGCGTCTTAATGGAGGAAATAAATGCTGCTGTTTACACATAGTTTGGGCCACCCTTTAAAGACATTGCACATACTATGATACCTGGTCCTAATTAGTATTACTGACAGATTTACCTGCTCCGAGAGGTGTAGGTCTTGAGCCAGCTGAGGTCTCCTCAGTGACTATGTGGAGGGAACCTGTAGTTGCTGCTGCCACTCTGTAGTATGGCGTGGCAGAAAACTGTATTAACTTTACCCTTTACACCTATGATATCACATACATTTTGTCACCTTGCATTGCTATAATGTCACATAAGTTTTGTCATCTTGCATCGCTATAGTGTCACATAAGTTTTGTCATTTTGCATTGCTATAATGTCACATAAGTTTTGTCGTCTTGCATCGCTATAATGTCACAGAAATTTTTTCATCTTGCAGTGCTATGATGTCACATATAAGTTTTGTCATCTTGCATTGCTATAATGTCACAGAAGTTTTGTCATCTTGCATCACTATAATGTCACATAGGTTTTGTCATCTTGCATCGCTATAATGTCACATAAGTTTTGTCATCTTGCATAGCTATGATGTCACAGAAGTTTTGTCATCCTGCATTGTTATAACGTCACAGAAGTTTTGTCATCTTGCATTGCTATAATGTCACATAAGTTTTGTCATCTTGCATTGCTATGATGTCACATAAGTTTTGTCATCTTGCATTGCTATAATGTCACAGAAGTTTTGTCATCTTGCATTGCTATGATGTCACATAAGTTTTGTCATCTTGCATTGCTATAATGTCACAGAAGTTTTGTCATCTTGCATCACTATAATGTCACATAGGTTTTGTCATCTTGCATCGCTATAATATCACATAAGTTTTGTCATCTTGCATAGCTATGATGTCACATAAGTTTTGTCATCTTGCATTGTTATAATATCACAGAAGTTTTGTCATCTTGTATCACTATAATGTCACATAGGTTTTGTCATCTTGCATCGCTATAATGTCACATAAGTTTTGTCATCTTGCATTGCTATGATGTCGCAGAAGTTTTGTCATCTTGCATTACTATAATGTCACAGAAGTTTTGTCATCTTGTATCACTATAATGTCACATAGGTTTTGGCATATTGCATTGCTACAATGTCATGTAAGTTGTGTCACCTTGCACTGCTATAAGTTGTGTTGCCTTGCTTGCTACGATGTCACAGGTTACACAGCACTGTTTGCATGGCTTTCTTTCTCTCTTGCTGTCAGATAAGTTACAATCGGAGACACTGGCACTGCATGATGAGAAACAGAAAACAGAGGTCAGTCTAGAACGTGGTTACACTTTCAATATTTCCACGCATGAGGTTTGATGTCAATTATAATTTACATTTGGTTATCTGTAGATAATTACCTTTACAGACATGTCGACAATTACAATTTAGTCAAATTTATTAACTCTATAATTTACATTTGTCACCTGAAATCCAGTTATGTAAATGTTTATATGTCCTTGTTTGTATGGTACCCTACTTAATAAGTTTTGTTTTAAAGCAGCAGAGCTTTTGTGTTAGTAAATATGTATTTCTATTTGAAACAGTTCTGACTAATGTAATTTTAAATTTAACTGTAATTGAAATTTAAACGCTGTACTTGTATTTGTTTATATAACGCAAGAATGTAGTTCAACATGTGCCTTGTGAGGCTTTATTTGTGCATGAATCTGTGCTGTGAGGGTTGTTGAATGAATTGTGATGCCATCCGAATACACAGTTTTACTTGGTCACTGTATATTTGTTATAGTTTCTCCTCCCATTGGTCCCACAAGTGTTGGAATTATCAATCACAATCAGTGGTCATTAGAACTTACTTACAACTGTATATAAAAATTAGGACAATGATTTATAATACGTTCATACTGCATTTAACTAGTATACAACAAAGTTTAACTATGTCTATATTGTAGTGTGCACAATCATGACTATTTTTGTTCTCTTTCAGCCCCCCCCCACCTTCTGTACAACAATATACAAACAAATACACACTTTCATTTCAAATCATGTCTACTTGGCCTGTGTCAATCAATAAATGAATGGAACAAATTATATACAGATTGTGTAACTGCTAGCAGCGTGAATATGTTTAAAAATAAGGTTGACACATATCTCAGGAGGACGGGTTACACATCGATGATAATGGCTTCCTTGTCCACTTGCCATCTGGGTCTTTTGCCTTGGATGGCAATCTTGTTAAATGCATCTTGTGTCTCTGTAGCTGTTCTGCAACTGTGCAACAAGCCTTCCCATGAACGTAGACAAAGATTAAAATTTTTATGAATTATGACCAGTAATGATATTTAACAGGAATTGGAAAGATTGAACGACGAACTGGAGAAGGAGAAGCAGAAGATGGAGGAACTGATGGGAGAGATGAAGACAGAATATGAAAAACTCAAAGTGTAAGTGCTTCAAGAGTGTTTCTAGAGAGCCTCAAGATAATAACGGGAGTCTGTACTGTCGTTGTATTTATAAAGCCTCAAGAGTGTTTCTAGAGAGCCTCAAGATAATAACGGGAGTCTGTACTGTGGTTGTATTTATAAAGCTATAATGCTATAATATAATTGCCAGAATATTTCGAAATGTTTCAAGTTTCCATGTCAAATTGTATTAAATACCGCATCAGGTTCATGGACAAGATAATAATTATGTAGGCATTTCTTATTTGTTTTTTAAACAGTCATAATTATGTGTGTTTTTATTGCAGTTATGCCAATAAAACTGTAATAACAAACACATAGGACTTATGACAGATGATGAAAAACCTATTCATGTATAGAATATCATTTTATTTTTAAAACCTTTGGATAAAAGACTGAAATTACTATTTTTGGTAAATAATCAAACCGTGTATTGTTTATGTAGCCAACACAGCCACCTGTTAAATTCTTTATAATTACTTTTTTGTTTTAATCTGCTTCGTGACAAGACAGCTCAAACAAATGGGCATCAGTCTCAACATATAGTTGTGCATACCGTGAACAAAACTATGGCTGATAAAATAAATTAAATGGTCAGATGTGCCGGTAAATCAATGGTTGAACCTTTTGACGCAGCCGTTTTCATTATGGCCTTTCGGTAAATGAATTATAATGACGTAAACCAATGTTCACACAATACTAGATTTAAGAACATTAAAAAATATGCCAACAACCGCATATTAATGTAGTTTAGGAGCAAAGCCCAATACAGAATAAAATAATAGATCAATTTTCACCTCACATTGTATAAATACTATTTTAGCCTTTGTGTAAAAATATTCCTATTTGTGTAGAGAACTGGACGAGACGTCTCAGCTGATGAGGACGGTGGAAGAGGACAAGAAGACTCTACATGACATGACTGAAGGACTGCAGAAGAATCTGGAGGTCAGACACGTAATTACGTTTAGTCGTCTTACTAAACTCTAGGGGTGACTATCAGAGATAGGTTAACTATTTCGATCGTATTGTGATAGCTGGATAACTATTGCAGTGCAATTGCGATAGTTTCAAAACTATCGTGATAGTATTGCAAATTTGCAATAGTATCATGGAAAGCAAATAGCGAGGAAAACAGTCCCAAATTGTAATAGATGGGTGGCGCTATCATATCCTTGGAGGTAGTTGAGTTAAAATGATGAATCTGAGAACGACACTGCTCTAGTCAACCATTGTTGATATTAGGTCAATATCTAAATAACATCCTGTATAGTTGAAAAGACATGTTTATTTCTATTACGGAACTGTTTTGCCAACTATCATTACTATCGATAGTTCAGTGCACTATCAATGATAACTATCGATAGTTAAATTTACTATTGATAGTATTGCATCGTTACAGTGACTATTGCAATGCATGGATAGTTTGATGCAATGTTACACACCTACTAAACACATCACATGATCAGCTATTAATGTGAAAATTACCAAAAGTGTGAGTGAATATGTAACAATGTTAGAAACCTACTTAATTTAATAAAAAAATTACTTTTATTTTATAGATTTTACAGGTAGTTGGTTACTTGGGGTCAAGTACTTGTACTTAAGTATATTTACATGTACTTGACCCCAGCCCTAATGAGGCAGGACAACACTTTTATACAGTTTCTTTTTCTAGCTATATGGGTAGTTAAAAAATTATATTACATGAGTGGGCTTAATTCAATTGCTGATGTGCAGGCGATGTTTTTATTTTTTTTTCGGTTTACAGATCTGCCGACCACATTTTGGGGAATTGAAAAAAATGAAAGTGGTTTATTTGTTGTTATGTCCTACCAACATTCTCACACAACAATTTTCTTTACAAATAATCTATTTTAAAACAAAAATGAAAATGAAATGTTCACAAAAATCAAATGGCAGAGCCAGAGACACATTTGTGACACCGAAAATATATTCACAACATTGGGAATGCTTTTCACGGTAGCGTTGTACCGCATTACTATGCAGACAATTCATTGTTTTCCGACTGTTTATACAAAATACAAATGATCAGTCTTGTACAAAATTGATGTGAATAATGTTCTGTAAGAGAAGTGATTTTCATAGTCATGAAAGTTTCAAAATGAAATATAGATGGACTATTTCCAGGTGTAGCCGTAGGCCCCAGGCTGTGGTCAAGCTGTGACGTGTTGCCAACATGTTGCTACGATGTTTGAACCACCTATTTGTTCGCTGTGAATGCGGAACATATCGTCTGGTTAATGTGATTCCAGTACATATCAGTATTATATCTGCCTAACTAAATCATGTCCTTAAACCAGCAAATGTCAACGCTAACGTGGTTTATTGTGCCTTTGATGCTAACGGAAATGGCAACATATATGTGACCTGGTGACCCTGCCGGATAACGGGCCAATTAAAATGACCGTAAACACGCCCTGCCACATGTTTTTCAGATGGCTGACGTAACCTAATACCATAGACGACAACACGTTACAGATACAGATTCAAAGGCCATTGTGGTGGCAAATTAAGGGGACGTATCAATGTTATAAATGGTCATTATGTTTTTTCAACAATACACAAAACGCCATTGAAAAATCGTAAATTTCGACACAAAAACAAGCATTTGTTGAGATTGTGTTTTCATTAATAACCAGGAAATTAAGGTCAATTTATTATTTAAAAAACTACAACACTTACAATGTTGCAATTTGGTGTATGCACGCGTTTTATGTGTGGGCAACATAATACGATATTGAATTATGATTGGTGAAGGGTTTGTGTCAAAAATGCACAGCAATTTTAGGCTGTCATTCAACTTTTGCTTAATCCATTCACGGTGGTATAGCAGACGTAATTCGTTTATGTTAACCAAAATCTATCTTAAAGTTATCAGTGACACTGTCATACTTATATGTATGCCATTTATTTCTTTGGGGATTTTCTCAAAACGATATAATTTTGCATTTTGTGGCTATTTTTTACATTGACAAATATGTTGAAAAAAATCTTTAAAAAAAAATTCAAAACTGAAAATTTTATTAATCTGGAATATTATATAGTATTTAATCTACAATCTGTGAAGAAATGGTTAATTTATCTTTAAAACTTCTACTGAAACTAATCAATTCAAGACAAGCGTATAATAGCCACCCCAGCTACCTTAAACAGTACTGTAATAATCCATACAAAAACTTTTAAAAAACAACTGGCCTTGATTAACCTTTTTTCCCCTGCATCTCCTCTCTCTTTCACCCCTCTGGTGTTTGACATGACAGTAAAACTTTTTTCCCCTCCTCCGATGCTAGAAATGACTGTAAAAAGTCTGTAAACATAGAAATAAAAAACTGGCCTGACTGGTAAAGACATTGCATTCACACCCAGCATTACTGTTGCAGTCTTTGGAGCAGGAGAAAAAGAAAACTTTGGCAGAACTACATGAGCGACAGACCGAAACAGCCAAACTGTCACAGGAAAAGGACAGCCTCTCTATGGCGACTGAGTCACTGACGGAGAACCTGCGACAGATTGAACAGAAGACACAGAAGTTGCTACAGGAGAAAGCCGAGACAGAGACAAGGTGGGACACAGACGACACTGTGGCAATACAGGGAGATCACTATTGTAGCAACACAGGGAGATCACTGTTGTGGCAAAACAGGGAGATCATTATTGTAACAACACAAGGAGATCACTATTGTAGCAACACAGGGAGATCACTATCGTGGCAACATAGGGAGATCACTATTGTAGCAACACAGGGAGATCACTATCATAGCAACACAGGGAGATCACTATTGTAGTGACACAGAGAGATCACTATTGTAGCAATACAGGGAGATCATTATTGATCACTATTGTAGCAACACAGGGAGATTATTATTGTAGCAACACAGGGAGATCACTATTGTAGCAACACAAGGAGATCACTATTGTAGCAACATAGTGAGATCACTATTGTAGCAACACAAGGAGATCACTATTGTAGCAACACAAGATCACTATTGTAGCAACACAGGGAGGTCACTATTGTAGCAACACAAGGAGATCATTATTGTAGCAACACAGGGAGATTATTATTGTAGCAACACAGGGAGATCACTAGTGTAGCAACACAAGGAGATCACTATTGTAGCAACACAGGGAGATCACTATTGTAGCAACAGGGAGATCATTATTGTAGCAACACAAGGAGATCACTATTGTAGCAACATAGTGAGATCACTATTGTAGCAACACAAGGAGATCACTATTGTAGCAACACAAGATCACTGTTATAGCAACACAGGGAGGTCACTGTTGTAGCAATATAGTGAGATCACTATTGTAGCAACACAGGGAGATCACTATTGTAGCAACACAAGGAGATCACTATTGTAGCAACACAAGGAGATCACTATTGTAGCAACACAGGGAGATCACTATTGTAGCAACACAAGATCACTATTGTAGCAACACAGCGAGGTCACTATTGTAGCAACACAACATGATCATTATTGTAGCAACACAAGGAGATCACTATTGTAGCAACACAGGGAGATCACTATTGTAGCAACACAGGGAGATCACTATTGTAGCAACACAAGGAGATCACTATTGTAGCAACACAAGGAGATCACTATTGTAGCAACACAAGGAGATCACTATTGTAGCAACACAGGGAGTTCATTATTGTAGCAACATAGGGAGGTCTCCATTGTAGCAACACAGGGAGATTACTATTGTAGCAACACAGGGAGATCACTATTGTAGCAATGTTGGGTGTTAGTAGAGTAAATCTATGATGTTAAATCTCCACAAATTCTCATTGCAAAACAGCAAACGTTTCCAGACTTGCATACAGTTGATGACCCAACATTGGTTGCATAGGAATCATAAAACAACAACAAAATAAGAAGACTAATATTTCCACAACAATAAGACTAATATTTACAAAATAATAAGACTAATACTTCCAAGATAATAAGACTAATACTTCCAAAATAATAAGACTAATACTTCCAAGATAATAAGACTAATACTTCAAAAATAATAAGACTAATACTTCCAAACTAATAAGACTAATACTTCAAAAATAATAAGACTAATACTTCAAAAATAATAAGACTAATACTTCAAAAATAATAAGGGTAATACTTCCAGTGGTAAAACTTATACTTCCAGTGCCACTTGTGTCCTGTGGTTGGTAAGAGATTGATTGTGGTTACTTGTATGTTTTATTGTGTAATTCATATGCATCAGTTTGATTATGTATTTGAATGGTATGTTGTCACAAATAAATTTCTATATAATCCAAATTCAGCACCATTTGGATTGCTAATAATGTAATACAGTATGTTAGGAAAGAGGCAACAGTACTTTCAAAATAATACATCAGCGTTCCTCTTTCTCTTGAGTCAATTTTTATATGAAAGATCAGAAAGCACATTAACCTTTAGACCGATGTGTCAGTAGTCAAAATATTTTCTGTGTCAATTTAAGAAATTCAGCCACTGGAACATTCAGCCACTGACACACGAAGAAGCCAACTTTCTGTCATTTTTACAGGATGCAAGAAAACAAGGAACACGCTGAGCAACTGGAAGAGGAGAAGAAAGCCATCACTGATCACGCCTTGGGGCTGAAAGAATCAATGAAGGTTTGCTGACAATAGTAAATACCAAACTATGCCTGTGTGTCAAATTGCTTTCCCCTTTTGAAAATAATGATGCATTTTTAAAAATTCACTTCCTACCCACTTCCTGTTACAAATGTATTAGCATTATCTTCCATCTATTTAGAGCCACCATCTTCTGCCTGTCTGCTACTTCTTGTTATGTAGAATAGTTGTTTACAACCTCTGTAAGCATGTCAGTTAAAATGAGGTTGTCATCTGTACACTGTACAAAATTCACCATAATTAAAAATTGGCATTTATCCAGAATTGCTGAGTCCTGTATGGTTGTAAGCAATTGGTAGACATATAATCACTGATGAATTTGACAGTAATTTAAATATGAAGGTTTCCAACATGTGGTCTAGAAGCATATTCCTCCACCAAATGCTAAATTCTTGGTTATTCCATTCTACTCTTCACAGCAAACTTATGATTTGACATTAGGGCTTCAGTCCATCCAGTGTTATTTTGTACTCTCTGTATTCACTTGTGATTCTATAATGTTTTAATTCAGGATTAGTTTATGCCATGCACTGGTTATTATGCACTCTATCTGCTACTACATTTTGCTGTTGAGTAACATGTTCTGCTATCTGGTGTTCATTTTTGCAATCAGTTAACATTTAATATACAGTGTAATGTAGAACTGTTTCCGTCCATTTGATATTATTTTGACCTTACACCTTCTTTCTCTCTCTATCTCTCTCTATCTCCCTCCCTCCCTACCTCCCTCCCTCTCCCTCTCTCCCGCTCCCTGTCCCTCTCTCTGTATTTAATATAACTTCTACCTTCCTTGTTCTGTCTCCCAGCATAAATAACTGTTTGTCTTGACATTGGTTGTACTTGCTCCAAGTATTCTGGAGAACAATAACCCTCTTGCATGTGTTTCTAGGACCTGGCTGCCCAGAAAGCTCTCACAGAGGCAGAGTTAAAGGTAATATACACAGGCTGCATGGAAAATGTTTGTGGCACACTCTAAGAACTGTTTATCATCATACAAATTGCATCTAAGCTGTAAGGGTTTCTTCATATTAACTTATCTATTTATGACATGCAAAGAATATTTACATTAAATAATAACCGCTGTGATCAACTTTTCGCATGAACAGACTGTGATAATTGCTGCAGTCACTGCTGAAAGGTTTTCCTCAGTAAGCGAGATTGGTCTTAATTACGAAGACACACACTAAGCATTCCACAGAACATATTCATATATCTGATGTTTTCTAGATCAATTAAAGTTTATTTATGCCATAGAAAAGTTGGCAATAATTCAGCATAAACTAATTTCAAAAGGCATGTGCCAGCCAGTATGAAATATGTCCCCTGTGACTTTTTAAATAACTACTAATCAATGATATTTCATCGTGTTGCTAAGCCATCTCAGAGGCACCAAGCTTACTGCTTTGGCAACAGAACTACCACTTTTTTATCATTTGTTTACAGAATTGCACAATCTGCTGATTTCGAATCAAAATCTACCACCAAATTGCAGTTTCAAGGTTAAAAAATAATGTCCCGATTTCTAATCCAAATATGCCGCTGAACCACTATTTCATATTTATATAATTAAAGTCTACATGTGTATTCGCTAGGTGGCTATTTAGTCCACCAGTGAGACACTTTGACTCGGAAATAGTTTCCAAGCTATGTTTAGTTTTTGTCAGCTGTTATGGCTCATTTTGATTGGTCAGTCTGTCAACATCTTGGGGGCCAATCTTTTGGCTTGTGACACCGAAAACGAGTGCGAGTGTGAATTGGCTCATGTGTTGCATGTGCGATGCCCACGAATCTTCATCTACTGCTGTCACATCATGAAAAGTGGAAGATATATTGGTTCTTGTGCTCTGTACCTGGCACCTGCCATCTATTGTTGACTTGCTGAGCTGTTGTGGTTGACAGGAGGAGATTCTTGCGAGACTTGACGCGGAGAGACGACTGACAAATGCTGGAGCTTCCCTCGGGCGGATAGAACATGGCATCTGTAGTGAGAATCAAGACGGAAAGATTGCCGAAGAAGTGAAGGAGGAGATGATGGTTGATGTAAAGTCATTAAAGCGTAAGTTTTATACACAGTTTTACACAAGTATATGTTGCAATGCTTCGTTCACACCACAGAAGCACTTAATTGATGCTCTGTTCATAGGAGCATCCACCCTTAGTGAATCAGGTCAACTGTTTCTGTGCATAATTGTGTTAATAGTGTGGCACCATATGGACCAGCATATGTTGTCATATTGAATATGACATTGCCTAATTATGATTATTATTTAGACCTAATGCCATTATAACTGGATGCCTATCTCATGTCATTCCATATACAACAGTCACTTCTATGCAACATGTTGTGTGACCAAATTACCGCAGCAAACTACATGCATATGAGAAAAATAAAAATACGCATTTAGCAGTTTGTTTGTACAAACAGACAAACAAATAAGCAAATAAGCAAGGCAGAAAGACAAATCACACTGAAGATTCTCTTTAATCCTAGCTGTTTTTTTTTTCTCAAAAGAGCAAGATGCAATTAAGTTTGATGTCAAAACCATATTCTGTGCAGATTTTCAAATTAAAGACTAATCTGTACAGATTTTCAAATTATATTTTCCTCTCTTTTGTAGAATTTTTTGAGAAACTTGCTTTTGAGGCGAAACTGGATTCAGACAAGCCAGTCATGGTGAAAAACACAATCCATGCTCGCAAGACAATGGTGCGTCGTGCAAAAACAATGAAATACGAGGCGTGTATGAAAAACAGGAGGTCAAAAGGTTAGTTGTTTTGAAGTTTTATCACTTGAACATGAATTTAGGTGTTGTTGTTATTGGTTAAATAAATGGAGTTATATAATGAACACATAGTAGAGCATTTTGTTTAGCATTATAGCGATGTTGTGGAAGTAGTTTATCAGCTGTAACCAACCAATGTGACAGAACACTAAAGACAACTCATAGCTGAAACAGTGTCTGCCTGTGACTGTTGCAGCTTGTGTTCTGTACAAAAAGAACAGACTTACACATGCGTTTTAGTCAGTGATCGATACTGAATTTGGTGCATGTATTTGATATAGACTAATAAACTAATTTATGCCAATTAGTCACTATTGTGATAATGTTTTAGCATTGACTTGTGCTGTTTGATATCGGGGTTGTCATTGTCGATATACCCATTTTATTGTCATGATATTGGCAGGTTATGATTATTGATAATACGACAACTCAGAATATGAAACTTAGAACGTAAAAAATTTCTTCTTATGCAAAACCTAACTGAGATCAAATAAAACTAAATTATAAAACCATGGTTTGAAATAAATGTCACTTGCGTTTTCAAAGAAGATTATTTAAATGTTTTTATAGCAACATCACCATGCTAATGCTAATAATTGTTGTTACATTAATGGTAAAACGGGTAATGAATAATTCATAGATTTTAATCGGCATGTGCACTTTGTGTCAGGTTTCCAGCATGAGGTTTGTATGAGATTAATTCTGATAATTTTGCCAAGATTTTCTACAGATTGCACCTGTGAATTTTGCATCAACTCTGACATGTAGTAATGGTAATTACAAAAGACATTACTAACTGGAGTAACATTTTGGATTTTACACAACCAGAGCTATTGTTGTTTGTGTCAGAACAAAACTTTACTCCATTTTATCTAAGATTAATATTAGTGTGTGTCTACTTGTTTGATGATTAGTTCACTCATTATTGGATTCATATCATGAAGTTGAATGATGATTTGTTTGAAATTGATACTTAAATGGTGGCCTACATTTGGTTTTAAAATAAATTCTGGAGCACTGGAGCAATGTGAAGAAGATCTTGGTATATAATATCTGGGTGCAATTTATTATATACATCACAACAACAGTAGTAGTGTGTTTAACATTAGATATATTTTAACACATCGAAGCATAGCCACGGTGGGTGACTTAGCAGCACAATATAATTAGTATAAACTTTCTTACACTTGCGGTCACTTGTAACATGCATTTAGAAGCTATTCAAGTTTTCTTCTGCTTTTAACATTGGTGTCGGGAATACTAAGATATGTGTACAGCAAGTGTCGGGAATACTAAGATATGTGTACAGCAAGTGTTGGGAATACTAAGATATGTGTACAGTAAGTGTCGGGAATACTAAGATATGTGTACAGCAAGTGTTGGGAATACTAAGATATGTGTACAGTAAGTGTTGGGAATACTAAGATATGTTTACAGCAAATGGTTAAGCTTGATTGTTAATTTTTTTAGATTGAGTTCCTCCTCAATTTATTTAACCCCTGAATTGGGTTTGTTTATATCCATATTTCTAGTGTGTGAATAGTTTAAGTAATATGTGCAGTCGATTTAATAAAAGTGTTTGTACTTTTGTTAAAATCATTGAAAGAATTTAATTGTTAGTTTGCAAAAGTGTGAGCAGCTTTATGTTATTGTATATGTAGTTGGACCACCTTTTTTGCCAATTTCTTTGCCAAACATTTTACTAGTTTGTCCAATGATTTTGCCACAACCTCAACAAATGTGTACAAATCAGCTGTCCTGATGTAGTGGATACTAGATATGTTGTAGTGGTACTAGATATGTTGTAGTGGATACTAGATATGTTGAATTTTTCGTGAAATGAATCCAAAACGAGATGAGTGAAAAATTTTAATGAGGATGAAGCTTTAAGCTGCAGCACTTGGTGAATCAGTGTTTCAGTCAGGTTCTGTGTCATATAGGTGAATGTATTATTTGTAGGACATTTTCCAACTTTGCATATTTTCTTGAATCTTCCATTTTGTAGCCAGTTTGTTGTGTTATTTTAATTGACATTAATTCATCGGAAATAATCTGAAAGGAGGTCATCACTAAATAGTTTCAGCCATGTTGTTTGTACTAAAAAAGCTTCGTTCCAGAGCTTGGTTTTCCATGATAAAAATAGTTGGAATATTATAGTTAAAAAACAGAAAAAGTAGCTTAGTGGTATATATTTACAGTAATAAAAAATTTAATTAACCACTTTAATAAAAAAAATCCATAGACCATAAATGCAGCAAAATAAATTTTTTTAAAACATTTTTTATGCACTTTTCTGATAGCAGATTACGCAAAACATTGAAAGCGTTTGTGTCTTATTTGCAGCAAGGACTGGCAGCTACGATACACTACAATCAATATTTGAGGAACCCAGTGCTGTCTCAAGGTCATTGAAATACCTCTGAGCGGGTTGTTGGTGTTTCGGCAAAGCAGAAGTGCTTAATTTTCTTGTTGGCATGATTTTCAGCTTTCTTGTTTTCCTGCGTTTTCCAGAGCATGGCTTTGTTGAAGGCTGTATTTCCTATTCATGTTTATAAATAGGTGTGTTTCTTTTTGGGTTTGCATGATGTTGTTTCTGCTCATGTTGTTTCAAGTTGATGAAGTAGAGTGAGAGCAGAATATGCAGTGATATACATTAGTGATGAGAGTGAGGCATCTTTACTTCAACGACATTTGCTGGAGGAAGTGACATATTTCTATTTCAGATTTGACTGGCTAAATACTAATCAATATCTGTGGTGTTGTTAGATGTAGTGTGCGTGCGTGCGTGCGTGCGTGCGTGCGTGCGTGCGTGCGTGCGTGCGTGCGTGCGTGCGTGCGTGCGTGCGTGCGTGCGTGCGTGCGTGCGTGCATGAGTAGTTTTGTAGTTGTAGCATTACTAATAGCAAATGTTGGGTTGGTATATAATTAATGTGTTTATCTTTTCCATTAAAGAATTGAAATAGTTGAAAATGAATTGAAATAGTTGAAAATAAAGAAATGAGCTTAATATTTTATTCCATTAAATCTACTCTAGTTTGAATTACCATGCAGAAAAAAATATTGTAGAGTAGAAATGAGTTGCATAAATGAACTGAAATTGGAAAATAGTATCATATTTATTTAAAATATAAGCTGCTTTAATTGCATGTTGTTCTGCTAATGTGAAAATGGCCTTGTTTGTTCAGATGTCAGCTTTCTTTCAAAGATTAGGTCAATGTAGCAATGCAGGATTATTTTCAGGTCATAGAAACCTGTTTATTATATGAACACATGTCACAAACAATGAATATAAAAACATTATTTTTAAATAGCTCTTAAAAGCAGAAGTTATAGACATAACTTTAAAATTGCTTGTCTGTTTCATGGTGTGGTTAAAACAATCCTGATAAAATGTATGAATTTCTCATACATAGGAACCTTCCATGCCTGATTAGACAAAACAGTACATACAAGAATGCAGATTATAGAAGCATGAATATTAAGACCAACACGCAAAGGCCCTCCTAAAATGTATTTATTTGTTTTTGCTTGTTTTTTAACTTGACGTGTAAATTACTGTTAAAAACGTTAAAATGTAACTTGGTAGTCCTTCGGTCTAAGCAATGTCTTCATGTGTATTTGTTGCTGGTTGTAGACACTGATTCCCTGCCTGCTCAGCCAGCAAGCTGTCATGGTGTAGGCAAGGTTCCTCTTCTATCGACTGCGCCCAACCAGTCGGCATACAGTGATGCCATCTACAGGCGGTTCCAGTTGGCCAATGACGGCAGCGATGACACGGCTCTGTCATTCCGTCACAGCTCAATGGATATAGCGACAATTGATGAAGAAACATTGCTCTTCTAACTGTACCCTATATACAGAAATGGCTTGCGCAATATTTCATGAATTTACAGTATGTGCCAAAGTGAAAAACTTGCAATTTTGCCAGTCGGTTTCCAAGGAAACACATCATTTTGTATTTGAAAATGTCTCAAGGATGGTATGTTTCCTTGGAAACTGGCTGTAAAACAATTTCTGTAAATTATGGAGCATTTAGTTTGTATGTGAAAATATTTCATGCTGGGCATGGGTCCATGAAACTTGGCTTTGGATGGAAGGCTCCATGTTGGATCATCTGTGGGCAGAGCCACATACCTCAGTCCTTTGTACAAAACGCTCATCAGTATGCAGGTTATAAAAATATCCTAGCAGGAATCATTTGGAGACTGAACTACATAGATACTTGCTACTTCAAACATGAAGTACCAGGTATGCCAGCCGATCTTGATGGCACGTCCAGATGTTCAATATTGTTACTGAATGGTAGATGTTGTAAATATCATGTAAACTATTTAAGCATAAGTCTATTAGAGATGCTTTGTAAACTGCACATGACAATGTGACTTCCTTGGCACATCCTCTGTTGGCTGGGTTATCTCTGGTCCCTTCAAACACCCTGCCTTCCCAGCATTGGTTTGTGCCAAGCGTCCGTCCTACCTACCTACTACCATCATTCCTCCATACATACTGTATTACACTCTCATTTTGAGAAACACCTGGGTTTTTTTTTTTAGTGCATTTCATTAAGTTCTTTAAACAAATTTTGAGGGCTGCAAAGATGACCAACAATCTCTTTGATGCAGAAAATTTTTTTGTAGTGGCCAGTTCCCAGAAACTGACTTGATTCTGAACAAACCTTTAGGAAAAACAACGTAGTGTGTAATGTCGTTTTTATTTGTATCGTTTCCGTGTTGGGAGATGCAAATGTAAGCTATCTTCATGGTGACAGGTCCTGTTTAGAGATGGTGTATAATGGTGATCTTATTGCCACTACAAACGTCTTATCTCTTCCTGTCACTGACATCTCTGTAATTGTAGATGTGTCAAAAGAAACAATGATATCTTCTACGAAGATATTAGACATAGTCTGTCTGGATAGGATCTGAAATGCTTTATATTTTTAGTACATTAGATGATTTGTTTCTTAAGCACCATTGTGTCTCTCTGCAATATGGAGCAGCCACCCAATTAAAGGGACAAGTCTATGGTCCACTGTTGGTCCGTATAGGGACCAGTTTACTAAGACTGTTATGACCTCATAAGAACAGTGTGTTTTAAAAAACATATTTCTATCAGGTAAGAAACTTTATTATGGAAAATATTCCCATAGATTGTGATGAGATTTATCAAGTATGGAGAATAGGCGAAGGCAGTCATAGCTGATGTGAAGTCCAGTGCATTGGTCAGATTTATCAAGTATGGAGAATAGGCGAAGGCAGTCATAGTTGATGCGAAGTCCAGTGCATTGGTCAGATTTATCAAGTATGGAGAATAGGCGAAGGCAGTCATAGCTGATGTGAAGTCCAGTGCATTGGTCAGATTTTGTGTATGGTCTAGAGCTTCATTAACTAGTTATAGCCTTGTAGGGAACTGTTATTTGTAATACTAACTGGACAAATTGTACTGCAGTGGTGAGTAATAGTACTGATTATACAGCAGTGCTTCTTAACCACTGTAGTACAAGGTTATTATATCGAGAACACCAAAACAATGGTTGTACAAAATATGCTAAATTATGTAAATAGTATGCACCTGAATCTATAATATAATTGTGTGGGGTAATTGATGTAGGGGTGGTTTGGTTTGTGTACAAGGACAGGAATGAAGGGCCATAAGAACATACAGCCACCACAATCACCCAATGTATACAGGGAATGTAATATATATATATATATACCAAAGCAGCAGTACTCGAAGCAGCGTCGATGAACTGTCATAAATGACTAGAGATTCTAGTGGGAAAAGAACATTGCTGTTAATATTACAGTGATTTCCTTTGAAAGTGTAACGTTGTGAAGTATCAATGATCTGCTGTCAAAATGTCCAATCCTAGGCATCGTATAACAGCGAGTTTTGTTATATACAACATACTTTATCTAAATTCTCATTGCCAAGGTTTTAATGCCAACATTTCTTCCTAATTTATTGCGGTCTATCCCTTCCTCTGGAAGTAACCCAGGTCTATCACTAGGGAGAAACATTGACAATTTCAGAACATTGAATGCAGATATTACTGTTGAACCAGGGAGGGTACATGGCCCTGTAACAACTGTTACTGTATCTGCCTTATGCATCTGAAGAGGGTTTCAATTGAAAACAATTCTTTTTTTCAGGATTAAAGTATTAAATAGTTCAATAAGATGCTTGTCAGGCATTGATGTTAATATCGAGGTACCAAGTTGAAGAATTGGAAGGAAGAATATTCTCCAGCTATATTTGAAATTGGGAAAGGATGATATTGTGACAAACAGGATAATATAATGTTAAAAGATTTAAGGTCTCAGGTGTGCCACTTTTTTAATTATGTAGCCACTTTTGTGGAATTATTATAAAAAGATTATTTTTAAAAACGTTAAACAATTTTCAAAACGTATCTCCATCCCAAAACAGGAGACTTGGCACCCTTGTTAGTACATTTCCTTGATTTAAATTTATTATACATTATTAATTAGGACATTATGAGAATGGATCACAATTATCTTCCTGAAAGTTCAAGACTTAAAAGTTGCATGGAAAATGTTTATGGGAGACATTGTAACAGGTGTAAAGAGGAGAATTCTCTCTTGGTTATACAAGTCATTGTATGCTGATGTTATTTATATGATGTTAATAGAATTACAATTTTCTGCACCTACGTCACAAGTATTAAACAACCAAAGTCTATTATGTATGTTTTGTGTTTTTCACTAATTTTTAGAACAGGACAATACATCGACAGCATTAATCTGACAAATTACGAGAATTTTATTTCATGTATTTCTGCACCATCTATCAACATGATAGGTGTCATCTATATTGTGCATGGCACAGCATTAATACTATGACATAGTGAGCCTGGTATAACATATTTATGTTTCTTAGTTAACAATACTTAAATATATCAACAGTGGAGACACAGATTTACACATCTATGTATTTTATACCACAAAATTGGCTAAAATCTCCCAAGATAGACAGACTACCGGTAGCTACAACCAGTCAAACTATCACAAGTTGCACAAAAGTTAACTGATAATCTTAGTTGATTACAATTCCCCTTCGGCCTTGAAAAACACCAGACAAATATTTGGCAAAAACATTTAAGATGAGTGTAGCATGAAACGAACAACTAAGAGGTCATTTAATTTAATCATCATCATTTAACCAACCTCAGTTGGCTAACTAAACTTGTCGTCCATTCATCAACTGTGAGTTAATCATCACATGTCGCAATTTTAAACTATTAAATATCATTAATAATAATAATAATATAGGAGTAAAATGTCTTAAATGACAAACTGTCAAAATGGGTTTAGCTAAAATCTTTCCCATTTCAGTTGTTCAAGAATATTGCTAAAATTGGCAATGAAAAACAACCATTATAATACACTGATGTAAATAATTTACACAGATAATACTATAAAAAAATTATGCAGAGAAACAAATAATGTGCCAGGGTTTACTTCTGGAATTAGAATTTCAAATATTCCAACAAGGCAGAATTAACTGCAATTTCATCCACATTAATAAAGAAAACAGAAGATGATGACCCATATAAATACAATTAACATTTAAAGTGATTCTAACTTGTACTCGCACTGTCATGTTTCCTTATACACAACATTTCTGTTCTTGCTTACTTTACTGTAAACATCTTTGTCTCTCCACTGAAGTAACAGTTTGAGAGAGAATTTGTTTAACTGTAAAATGTTTCAGAAATCATCCCAGAAATCCCAGCTGATTGTGTATATGTGAAACCCCCTTTACAAAACCCTGAGAATGGTCCCGCAGTTATGCAGGACAATTATTTATCACAGTCAGAAAACATGTCCCTGAACATTACAAATGTCATTAAGTAAGAGAACAAAGCATCAACTTGTGGTGCGGTAAATGTTAACACCTATATATGTGCTAATTCTTGTAACTTATCACCTATTGTTTGTACCATACAAGTTACCTATTTTAGAGAACTAAATGTGCTCTGTGCACAGTCAGACAGTCGGAGCTCAGTGCACAGTTCATGTAAAAATAAATATCACACACCTTACAAGAGTAAACCTCAACATCTCATCAAACACACACATATATATATATATATATATATATATATATATATATATATATATATATATATATATATATATGACTTATTGTGTATACATATAATTATAGATTACAATATTATATCAATAAACAAGATCACAATGAGATAAGTTGCATATCAACTAACAATAACTGACAATAATTGTGGGCATTACGCAGTACAGATGTTAACAATTCATTTGTGCTTAACAATGTGGGATAAGGATCTGTTTTTGAATGTGTTGTTGTGTTGATAAATGCAATCGTGTTTCGGGTTACACACCTGTCCCCATGCGCAATCACACCCACGGTTCGTACTATGACTACTTTGTGCCTGTATAGCTGGTATGTCTAGAGTACAGTGAAGAATAAACACAAATACAAGATCTAACAGGAAACAAGTACCTTCTACCTCTGCATGTAGACATCCACGCATGTAGGCATCCACGCATGTAGGCATCCACGCATGTAGGCATCCACGCATGTAGACATCCACACATGTAGACATCCACGGATGTAGACATACATGCATGTAGACATCCACACATGTAGACATCCACGCATGTAGACATCCACGCATGTAGACATCCACGCATGTAGACATCCACGCATGTAGACATCCACGCATGTAGACATCCACGCATGTAGACATCCACGCATGTAGACATCCACGCATGTAGGCATCCACGCATGTAGGCATCCACGCATGTAGACATCCACGCATGTAGACATCCACGCATGTAGGCATCCACGCATGTAGACATCCACGCATGTAGACATCCACGCATGTAGACATCCACGCATGTAGACATCCACGCATGTAGACATCCACGCATGTAGACATCCACGCATGTAGACATCCACGCATGTAGACATCCACGCATGTAGACATCCACGCATGTAGACATCCACGCATGTAGACATCCACGCATGTAGACATCCACGCATGTAGACATCCACGCATGTAGACATCCATGCATGTGGGCATCCATGCATGTGGGCATCCACGCATGTGGGCATCCACGCATGAACACATGAATGCACAAATGAAAACACCAATGTTTTGATTCCCAATGTTTACTTTTTTGTGGCTACAGCGTCCTCGAGTGTCCCCGCGTCCTTGTGCTGCTGGATGACATTCACCAAGATGACATCTTCAATGGACATATTATGAAGTGGCCTAAAACACGAGACATTCAGTCATATTGACTACTAGTCTTCTAAAGCTATATTTACTACAGAGACTCTAAAGCTAAACATATTATAAAGTCATCTAAAGCTATACGTATTACAAAGTTGACCAGAGGTCTTGAACGTTTGATCTTTGTCTAGTTAGTGAGTCCAAGACAGGTTACACATTTACCCCAGTGTGGTATATTTTATTTCCCCTGGCATAGACACCAGATAGAAGGGACGTTGGTGTCTCTTCCGAATGACACAAGCAAAGTGGGGTGAACGAAATTGCCCGAGTTTTGAGACAAGTTTTTTCTCCTGAATAGTGATTATGATACCAAAATAAAAAATAACTAAACATTGTAAACTTCACATTACCATATAACAATCTAGGGTATTCTGACGCATGCACGCATGCACACACGTACGCACCAGACATAATGTGCACATACAACAATTATCTATAATTTTGGTAATGTTATGTAGCAGCATGAAACAGCATCATGGGAATAAATAAACATGAGTGGACTGTCCATCACAACTGGGGACAACCAGTTGTGAGAGTTAAGAGACAGAGGTCCCTAGGAAAGTCTGGATTGCATGCGAAGTCTGAATTGTTTTTATTGCACTTTTGCATTGGATAAATGAGTAAAGTTAATATTGTCTGTACTACTGTATCAGATCTTTCAACTGATGGTAATGACCAGATACTGTCCATTTGCATATTAACACAATGGCTATTAGCCCAAACACACCCAGATTTGAAAATCAAGTCACGGGGACTGGTCGAAATTAAGGGGTGTCAGCATTGGGTGTTTTTCTGAAAAAGGATTTGTCATTTTCAGTTCAGTTAATTGATGTTTACGGTGCTGTGAAAGTTTGAAGAAATTGTTGGAAACCCTTTCCAAGGGGCCGAGGATGTGGTACAATGATCACCAATGGCAAGGTCCTGTGGTCTCACCCAACTGCTGGAGAAAGCTTTGACTGACCTGCTTGAGCTGAGC
This sequence comes from Lamellibrachia columna, assembly GCA_963662155.1. NCBI lineage: Eukaryota > Metazoa > Annelida > Polychaeta > Sabellida > Siboglinidae > Lamellibrachia > Lamellibrachia columna. The sequence continues at coordinate 24,304,935 of OY759262.1, forward strand.
ATGGCCAAGACATCACAGCAGACCTTGAGCAAGGCCAACACATCCGAGTCATCCAGTCGTCCAAACTCCTTTTCCACAGCCTCCTTCACCGATGCCACCTGCGCAAACACTTTGTCCGCACTCCCCGTTTCCCTCAGCCGACCAACGGACACCTCCCAGAGTTCATCAGTGAGGGCAGTGTCGCAAGGCACCAGGTGGATGTATGTTGGCTTCGGTGGAATGTAATTGAGCCAGATGACGTACATGAACCTGCGATTGTGGCTCATGCGTTCCTTGGAGAGAATCAGGTTGAACTCCTCCATCTGTTTCTTCGACTTCAGGTACTTGGAGGACAGGAACACCACGATGCATCCTGCAGCCTCAATCAGTTCCGCCTCATCGCCCTTGCTGGGGGTATTGATCACAAGATTCGGCATCTTCTTCCGCAGCATTTTCTCGAGAAGCGACACATATTTTTGGTCACTTAGTGTGTAGCTGAGGTAGAGTTGACATGTGTCAGCTGGGGCCGTGGTGTTGGTTCCATGTGTTTCCACTTTTGGGGTTTCCTCCTTTGGGCCTGCTTGCCCATTTTCATTGCTTTCCGTTTTCTCCGTTTTCTGTTTTAGGATTCCTTTCTTGGTCTGTAAATTCTCCTTTGTTGTTTCTTTTTCCGTCTTGGATTCCTGTTTTGGACTGACTTTCCTTGTTTGGCGTTCATGTTTTGGAGTGACTTTCTTAATCTGGGTTTCCCATTTCTGGGTGCCTATCTTTGCCTGGGTAGCCACTTTTGGGGTCATTTTCACTGCACTGCTCACCAGTCTTACGCTACTTTTCCTCCTCTGGCTTTCCTGCCTTGGGTTATCCTTCTTCACCGGCGTCTCCTGTTTCGAGACACTTTTCTTCCTCTGTGTGTCCACCTTTGGAGCATCCGTCTTTGTTTGCGTCTTTGGGTTTGCGACAACCCTCTGTTTGCCCACTTCATTTTGTGCCCTTGGCTGGGTTTTAGGGTTTGTGACAACCCTTTGTTTGACCATTTCATTTTGTGCAGCATCCTTGCTTGTTGCAGTTTCCTGTTTCTGTGATGTTGGTAACATAATGAGCTGACTCTTCTCAACTCTGTACATCTTGTGATACAGTAGTTCCCGACTCCTCTCTGATATATCATCAATGTTGACTGGGTCCTACAAAACAGGCAGAACTGTGCAAATGAGAAGATCAGTAAAATATAATGGAAACAGATGTGGTTGTGGAGTAATGATTTTCTTCAAACTACAACTATTGAGATTACTCACTCTCAACATTTCAGGAATTCTGGGACGACTAGTTCTTCCTCTTCTTGCCAGTTAACTTGGCAAGCAGGCCGCCCCATACGTAGCTAAGTCGGTATCCCCCTTATCTTGATTCATGATTGGAGTCGTTTTTCTTACCCATATGGCCTCTTTAAGATGGCCGATTACCCAGAAATAAAAGTAGTTAAACTTAAAATTTTAAGGGTGGTTTAAAATTCATTAGACCCCAAAAACGGAAGAAACTTGGGAGGTCCTGTGCAATTTTTTTATATCTGACATAGCAACAGTTACGTCACCTGCAAAATGGGCAAAATACTGTACTCTGATCATGATTAGTTATAAGACAAGATTTATTTACTGTTCAAATATAAAACTTGCAGGAATATTGCAATTTAATATGTTCTTATTATCTTATATAAAGCATATGTTAAACTCGCATAAAAAAATTTCGCATAAAAAAATTGTAAAATTAATTATTTTATGTATTTGATTAAGTTACAGTAAAACCACTTCTTAGGTAAATTTTTTCAATATTCAATATTTGACCCACAAAGAGTAACACCACTTCAGTAAAACTTGGCAAAAATGTTCGTTTATTTATTTCTATAAAAGGGCAAAAAAGTTGAGGTTCCCATGGAAAATTTTTCGGACTTAGGAACAGCTACGTCAGCAGCAAAATTAACAAAACTGTTATCAAAAGCCAAATTTTACCCACGAGGGTAGTAGTAATGTAATTTCAGTAAAAGTTAGCCGAAATTTTAATTCATTATTCATATCTACATACATAAAAAAAACTAATGAAGTGCCTGCCAGAAAATCAGGGTTTGCTATCTTAAAATCACACGAGTTCCAAAAAAAATTTCTGTAAAAATGTATAACATGCTTTGTCTGCCGGGGGCTCTATTGGTAATATGCTAAATTTATACTGTTTTCGGTCATAATTTAATGTTCTTTTATTAAAACATGTATCATTCATGTTTATCATTGGCATAAAGGACTGTGAGCGGCGGCAGCAGCAGTCTGGGCCCCATTGTACCCAACCTTCGTCTCCCCGAGGGACAGCCCCGCAAAGCCGAGCGGGTCGCTGTGCCAACGTGTCGACTGCGTGATGAAACAGTCTAGCCGGTACTTGGCCGAGATGGTGCTGCCACCGAGATGGTCATTGTTGGGCGCCAAGCAAGAGCAGCTCGGCTGCCGATAGATGTTCTTCACTTGTGGCTTTGGGTCCACAACTGGTCGGGTCCACAACTTGTCTCCGTCCCCAGCAGAACATACTCATGATGGATGTCAGGAAGAGGCCTGTGCCATTGCGGCTGGAATGTGCGGGGATGCGCGGCTGTTGGCGGTGTGGCAAGGACAATGTCTGGATGCTGACAACCACAGACATGCTACGTTCGGGCGGTCTCATTCAGGGATCACGGCTCGGACACTGAAAGCAGGTTCCTGAACATGCCTGCAGCAGTGAAAGTACATTCGCAATTCCCATCCCAGGGTCTGGTGAAGGCTGGCTCCCGAGTATTTTCCCTGTAACTAGTGATAATGGTGCAGAGTTAACTTCGTAGCAGTGTCCAATGCGACCAAAGCGCTATCTATAACTCTGAAACTCCAGCAGTTTTACTGCATGATGAGACTGTTCTGCAGTTGCTGACTGATCAATTGAAATTGAGTTTCACTGTTCCATCCTCCTTTTGTATCATAAGTGTGTCTACGAAAGGCAGGGAGCTTCGTTCTCTTCTTCATATGTGAACTTAATGCTGCCTGTCAGTTCCCTTCCTCACTACTTCCATCACTTCATCCACATATCTCTTCCATAGTTTCCTCACTACTAGTTATCCCAGGATTCCTGATGAAGGTTGCCAATGGCTACCGAAACGTTGAGAGTAAATAATCTCAATAGTTGAGGTTTAAAAAATTTTTTTATTCATATATATCTAGCAACTTTATGAACAGTTTCACAAATAGATATGGTTGCATGTAACAGATACCAGAAAGCCACAAGAAAGTCACAAATCATAAAATATAAATTATGCAATGACATTTTACAATACAGTACCATTTTATTCCTTGAACAAACTGATGTTCCAATCTCTTGGAATGAGAAATTTGACGTTTTACCCCTGAAGAAACTTGTCTTATTGCTATGGATATATCGGCCGAATCTAACGAAACATGACAACTGACGAAATATCCAGAGATAAAAACAAGTTTCTTCAGAGGTAAAACAATGTCAAATTTCACATTCCAAGAGACCGGAGCATCGATTCATTCAAGTAACAAAATGATGTCCCAAACCTAGAAATATCCTGTTGTAGAACTGTTGTAGATATTGCATGGTGTCGCTTGCTAGTAAATGAAAATCTCTAACAAATACTGTGGCATGACAAGGTACCTGTGCAATTTGGACAAGACATTGCCAGAATCACTGACATACATGATAGTTTTAAAGTTGTGAATACAATATGTTGTCTACTGATTATTTGATATATTTGCTGACAACTCACCACAGCTTCACTGAACACTTCGGTCTTATTTCCTGTCTTCAACCAATCACAAATTGCTTTACATGTTGTCATGGCAACATCACCAAGCTCCTTTCCATGTGCTTCGACTGGTTGGATGTAATCACCCAGCACCAGGTGGTGTACTGGTTCAAGACTTACGGCCACCAGCTCCAACTCCTTCTCCTGAAAGGTCACAAGGAAAGTAGGTCATCTTGAGGTCATAGACAAGAAACACTTCCACAGAATGAAACAGGCAACATCTTGATCTCTACAGCAGATTTGTAGGTAAAGTCACATTACCAAAATTTCCACATTGCTAATTATTATTATATGTCTTGTTCAGGGATGAGAGTGGCGTTTGATCAAAACTGCTGAAAATTTACAAGATTGAGTGGAGCAATATAAGAACACAAGGAGTGCTTTCAAGCTGGGGGTTGGGGGGCACTGTAAGCCCCGTTTTTTCTTTTATTGGGTGCTCTCAGAGTTGGGTTAGATTCTCAGTCATTCTAGCATGATAAGAAGTAACATCTCAGATATTATTTCCATTTTTTTCTCAAACATTCCACCTCCAAAACATATAATCAGTACTGCTGAGCTGTTGAAAGTTTATACAGATAAACTTCATAATTATTAGTATTTCAAGAGCTTTGGAGCTCTTTTGGAATTATTCAATGAAGTTGGATCAATTCTTGTAAAGATATTTTTAATTTGTTGGTAATGAAATCAGTTATGTAACTGGCAATCATAAGATTCCCTGTTCACAAACACAATTGTAGTTAACCTTTTGAGAACGGTTGGGCTATGTTCACAAACATAATTGTAGTCAACCTTTTAAGAACGGTTGGGCTATGTTCACAAACATAATTGTAGTCAACCTTTTAAGAACAGTTGGGCTATGTTCACAAACATAATTGTAATCAACCTTTTAAGAATGGTTGGGCTATGTTCACAAACATAATTGTAGTCAACCTTTTAAGAACAGTTGGGCTATGTTCACAAACATAATTGTAATCAACCTTTTAAGAATGGTTGGGCTATGTTCACAAACATAATTGTAGTCAACCTTTTAAGAACAGTTGGGCTATGTTCACAAACATAATTGTAATCAACCTTTTAAGAATGGTTGGGCTATGTTCACAAACATAATTGTAGTCAACCTTTTAAGAATGGTTGAGCTGTGTTCCAACCTTATAATGAGATTAGTGTTTTCTAAGCAACTATCAACAATGTTATAATACAACCAGGCATTGTTAACTTTTTGTCAATGTTAGCGGTAATAAAATAACACGTGTTACACCTAATAAAGTACTACGCAAATGCAGAAATTAAACTGTAAAACTGTAGTTTGCATATCACTAAAATGGACTAGTTGTAGCTTGTCTACATGTACAGTAAAGCAAAGAATCACATTTCCCCTAACTAGTGCTTCCTTACCATTTAAGACATGCATAAATGCCATAATAAATTATATAGGACTTGTTTACAATAGATCACATGATCTGAAACAGGAATGATTGGGGCCTGCATGGTAATGCTGAATGTAACCGTTGAAGTAGGCGGTCCAAAGGCACTAGAAATAGTGGTGTTCGTCCGCTGCAAACACGTTACCGTAAAGTGTTTATCAGTAAAAACTAGGGCCGGAACAATACACCGGTGCACCAGTGTAACGTGATACACACCGAATGGTACAGTACATGATACACAATATCCGTATCGCTGTACACTACGATATGCGATAGCAGTAGACAAAACAATATTCGTATCACCATAGTGAAGCAATAAACGTTCAATGTGAACCACACCTACTTGTGTATCGATAAAATAGCGAAATATAACATGTAGTACGTTTCCCACATGTATATCTAACTATAATCTATGTAAAATCTTTACACTATTATTTTTCCAATGCGTGTGTGCAATTTGGACCTCAAGTGACGATGTGACGTCTGCTGTAGCGTTGCCTTGTCCACGTGATAAATAAACGTGTGTTTTACTGTTGTTGTATCATTCTAGCCAGTGTAATCTGATTCGCGATATATATTGCATCATGACCTCTGAATCATGATACATATCGTAACGTGAAGTAGTGTATTGTTCCGGCCCTAGTAAGAACCATGCCCACCCACTTCACTGTGTCAGTACAAAACACACAAAACGCGATGCCTGGCTGATCTGTGTTTTTGAGAAAGTCCTCAATTGTCAGTAATTTTGTTGCCACTACTGACATCTATTTTGACAGTTTTCTGTAATCAGTGTGCTCGAAATCTGTTCCTAAGCTTTTCATCAGTTTCCTAGAAACGAACCTTGTCGATATTGTCAAGAAGCTTCATGATGTATATGCTTAATACAGGCACAAGGCCTACAACAAGCACACCATTCCATGGTTCCTTGCCTATCTGCTAAGCGAGAACACTATGTTTGCACCTAGCAGGAACATCAGAAGGCAAGAAACGATAGAGCGACACCAAAACCTGTATGAAAGCTAACTCTTCCATAAAAATATACGTATAAAATATATGCATTATTTGTATGTAGGTAGTCACTGTCAAGTCAGGAAACGATCTGATTATTAGCCAGCAACAAAGTCGCCTGATGAATGGGGTTCCCAAATGAAAACTAGATATATTGACGTCATTAAATTTGAATTATCCAATATGCTTTCGTAATGCTAATGCCAGGCAATTGGGGGTTTCCGGTCGAATGATATCTCTTGATTAAGGGCAAATAATAGCACTACGTTTGGAACAAGAATGACGGTTCACGCTCGAAGTAATTGTTTTTGATGTTTACTCAGCTTTGCCCCCCCCCACCCCCATATATATATATATATATATATATATAAAATTCTCCTCGGATCTGGATGAATTACATGAATGTAACAATTTGATTCCCAAAAAACAGAAATCCATGTTTTCCACAGAACTCTCTCATATCTGCTTGTTGCAACTGACCTTAGCGAAATGCTTTGCGAGGGACAAATGGAACTCTTCCGTGCACATGGCTGAGGCGATGTAGTCTGTTGAGAGTAGCGACACCACACAGCATGAGGCATCAACAGAGTGGTAGAGCGTCTGTTGCCACGACACTCCTGAATCAACAACACATCGTGGAAATGACATCTTTATAGCACAGAAAACTTATTTGAGTTAAAATCTTACAAGACAAATAAATACTTTGCTGAGCAGTTCTTATGGTGGCTGGGGCGGCTAGCATCAGTTGATTTTTTTATTTTTTTCTTCATAACATGCACTGAACTAAACATCGACACCACAAAAAATCACCCGACACTAACATCATATTTTGCCAATCCATCCTTTAAAAATGCAGTCCGTTTGGAGAATCCCCTTGGGTTCCCGGAAAAGCGACAATGTTTCCATAGTAACGTCTGCGTGCACTACGATGTTTGAACCAGCTATATTCGTTTGCCGTGAAAGCGGAACACATCGTCTGGTTACTGTAATGCTAGTACACATCAGTATGATATCTACCTAACTAAAGCAGGTACTTAAACCAGCAAATATCGGCGTTTAACGTAGTTTATCGTGCTTCTGACACTGACGGAAATGCCAACACATATGTGACCTGGTGACCCCGCGGGCCAATCAAATGACCGTAAATGTTTGTTAGATGGCTGGCATAACCTGATACCGTAGATAACAACACGCTACAAGTACAGATTCAATGGCAAATTAAGGGGACATGTCAATATTACAAATAGTCATTATGTATTGTCAACAATACATAAAATGCCAGTGAAAAATCGTAAATTTCAACACAAAAACAAGCATTTGTTTAGATTGTGTTTTCATTAATAACCAGGAAATTATGTTTCAAATATTGTTTGAGAAAAACTACAACACTCACGACATTGCAATTTTGCATATGAACACGTCTTACGTGCACGCAATGTAATACAGCAGTAAATTACGATTGGTGAAGGGTTTGTGTCAAAAATACACTGCCACTTTAGGCTGTCATTCAACTTTTGCTTAATTCATTCACGGTGGTGTAGCAGACATAATTGATTTGTTAACCAAAATCTGCCTTAAAGTTATCAGTTACACTGTCATACTTACATTTATGTCATTTATTTCTTTGGGGTTTTCTCAAAATTATTAAACGTCGTTTTGGTGGTTATTTTTTTAACATTTAAAAAAAAAATTTAAAACCTTGTAACATAACCAAATAAATGAAAAACTAAATTTTTTTTAACCTGGTATATTATATAGTATTTTAACTACAATTTGTGAAGAAATTATTAATTTATCTTAAACACTTCTACTGAAACTAATCAATTCAAGACAAGCATATAACAGCCACCCCAGCTTCCTTAATATGTAGTATGAGTAGCATAGAGGTTAGAACGGTAGACTCTAAACTAAAAGAAATGGGAATCGAATCCTTTTGCTGCTATTTCAAAACTTGAGCAATTTTTTTTACTCCACATAGCCCCCACTGTATAAATGAGTATCTGACCACAGACAATAGTCAATGAACAGTCTTCATGCAGTAGGCCTAATTGTAGTGTGACTGAATGCTTAATTATCAAAGAGTCAAGTTGATGTTGGAATGAACACGTCTGTCAGGGGTGAAGTGTAAAATGCTTTGAGAGGTCCAATAAGGACTGGATACTGTGCTATGGGAGGACTGGATACTGTGCTATGGGAGGACTGGATACTGTGCTATGGGAGGACTGGATACTGTGCTATGGGAGGACTGGATACCGTGCTATGGAAGGACTGGATACCGTGCTATGGAAGGACTGGATACCGTGCTATGGAAGGACTGGATACCGTGCTATGGAAGGACTGGATACCGTGCTATGGGAGGACTGGATACCATGCTATGGAAGGACTGGATACCGTGCTATGGGAGGACTGGATACTGTGCTATGGGAGGACTGGATACAGTGCTATGGGTGGACTGGATACCGTGCTATGGGAGGACTGGATACCATGCTATGGAAGGACTGGATACTGTGCTATGGGAGGACTGGATACTGTGCTATGGGTGGACTGGATACCGTGCTATGGGAGGACTGGATACCATGCTATGGAAGGACTGGATACCGTGCTATGGGAGAACTGGATACTGTGCTATGGGAGGACTGGATACTGTGCTATGGGTGGACTGGATACCGTGCTATGGGAGGACTGAATGCTGTGCTATGGGAGTACTGAATGCTGTGCTATGGGAGGACTGGATACCATGCTATGGAAGGACTGGATACTGTTCTATGGAAGGACTGGATACCATGCTATGGGAGGACTGGATACCGTGCTATGGGAGGACTGGATACTGTGCTATGGGAGGACTGGATACTGTGCTATGGGAGGACTGGATACTGTGCTATGGGAGAACTGAATGCTGTGCTATGGGAGGACTGGATACCATGCTATGGAAGGACTGGATACTGTGCTATGGAAGGACTGGATACTATGCTATGGGAGGACTGGATACCGTGCTATGGAAGGACTGGATACCGTGCTATGGGAGGACTGAATGCTGTGCTATGGGAGGACTGAATGCTGTGCTATGGGAGGACTGGATACCATGCTATGGAAGGACTGGATACTGTGCTATGGAAGGACTGGATACCATGCTATGGGAGGACTGGATACCATGCTATGGAAGGACTGGATACTGTGCTATGGAAGGACTGGATACCATGCTATGGAAGGACTGGATACCATGCTATGGAAGGACTGGATACCGTGCTATGGGAGGACTGGATACCGTGCTATGGGAGGACTGGATACCGTGCTATGGGAGGACTGGATACCGTGCTATGGGAGGACTGGATACCGTGCTATGGGTGGACTGGATACTGTGCTATGGGAGGACTGGATACCATGCTATGGAAGGACTGGATACCATGCTATGGGCGGACTGGATACCGTGCTATGGGAGGACTGGATACCGTGCTATGGGAGGACTGGATACTGTGCTATGGAAGGACTGGATACTGTGCTATGGAAGGACTGGATACCGTGCTATGGAAGGACTGGATACTGTGCTATGGAAGGACTGGATACCGTGCTATGGGAGGACTGGATACCGTGCTATCGGAGGACTGGATACCATGCTATGGGAGGACTGGATACCATGCTATGGGAGGACTGGATACCATGCTATGGGAGGACTGGATACTGTGCTTTGGAAGGATTGGATACCGTGCTATGGAAGGACTGGATACTGTGCTATGGGAGGACTGGATACTGTGCTATGGGAGGACTGGATACTGTGCTATGGGAGGACTGGATACTGTGCTATGGAAGGACTGGATACTGTGCTATGGGAGGACTGGATACCGTGCTATGGAAGGACTGGATAATGTGCTATGGGAGGACTGGATACCGTGCTATGGAAGGATTGGATACTGTGCTATGGGAGGACTGGATACCGTGCTATGGAAGGACTGGATACTGTGCTATGGAAGGACTGGATACTGTGCTATGGGAGGACTGGATACCGTGCTATGGGAGGACTGGATACTGTGCTATGGAAGGACTGGATACTGTGCTATGGGAGGACTGGATACCGTGCTATGGAAGGACTGGATACTGTGCTATGGGAGGACTGGATACCGTGCTATGGAAGGACTGGATACTGTGCTATGGGAGGACTGGATACCATGCTATGGAAGGATTGGATACTGTGCTATGGGAGGACTGGATACCGTGCTATGGAAGGACTGGATACCGTGCTATGGGAGGACTGGATACTGTGCTACGGGAGGACTGGATACTGTGCTATGGAAGGACTGGATACCGTGCTATGGGAGGACTGGATACTGTGCTATGGAAGGACTGAATACTGTGCTATGGGAGGACTGGATACCGTGCTATGAAGGACTGGATACCGTGCTATGGGAGGACTGGATACTGTGCTATGGAAGGACTGAATACTGTGCTATGGGAGGACTGGATACCGTGCTATGAAGGACTGGATACCGTGCTATGGGAGGACTGGATACTGTGCTATGGGAGGATTGGATACCGTGCTATGGGAGGACTGGATACTGTGCTATGGGAGGACTGGATACTGTGCTATGGGAGGACTGGATACTGTGCTATGGGAGGATTGGATACTGTGCTATGGGAGGACTGGATACTGTGCTATGGGAGGACTAGATACTGTGCTATGGGAGGACTGGATACTGTGCTATGGGAGGACTGGATACCGTGCTATGGGAGGACTGGATACCGTGCTATGGGAGGACTGGATACCGTGCTATGGAAGGACTGGATACTGTGCTATGGGAGGACTGGATACTGTGCTATGGGAGGACTGGATACTGTGCTATGGAAGGACTGGATACTGTGCTATGGGAGGACTGGATACTGTGCTATGGGAGGACTGGATACTGTGCTATGGGAGGACTTTGTTCCTTTGTGTACAAGGTCTTCTTTGGCACATAAATTTATGTTAATAATGATTTGAGAATTACATTTATTTGCATGTCATCTGCTAAGATGCTTTGACATATCACAGGGCATGAAAACCAAACAGCTAGCATTACTGACAACTTTTGTGTATATATGTAAAAGAACTATCTGCAACATTTGTAGATAGAAATTTATATAAATGGCAACTTATCTGAAAAATAAACTTTGAGTTACACGAATCTCCACTGATCACTGTAACTACAGATACATAACCATGTTCAACGTTAGACGATAATAATTAAAAGATTTGAGGTGTCACACATTACCTGTTTTCAGTGCATCATAATCGAAAAAGACCTTTAGATCAGGATTAAGCTTCTGGAATGTGTCAAGGAACATTTTCGCTGCTGCTAGATTTCTGTGGGAGTAGGAGATGAAGACATCATAATGAAGACTGACTTCCATAGATCTGACTGAGATCTGTTCAATCAGAATCATACTCGCTTTCTCCAACATGCCATCTTCAGGTCTGCAAGCAAGGATAATTTTATGGTGTTTCAGTTAAAATGATAAAACAACACTTTGTTATTACTAATCTCAATAAAATAATTAAGATAAATGTATTTTAAACATCAAAGAAGTGTACAAAGAAAATAACAAGTAGTGAAGCAGTCAACCAGAACTTATCGATTATGAACTGCTTAACCCCTTTTGTTTTGGTGCACTGCTGAGCTTGGATCTCCCGAGGATCTTAGTGCATTGGAAGTAGTGTATATATTATTGTCATTATTATTATTCTGTAAACAAATTAACTAAGCAAAGTTTTTTTAATTGATTTCCAAATTTGGTCTATAATTGTGATCACTTTTAGTGAACTGAACAAATATTTGGAAGCAGTAATAGTTAGCAACCTGTGCAACTCTTGCAATGAAATTTTTTAAACATCTAAATATTAAAACCCAGATGATATTTTGCTTGCAACTTGGTGACATAATGAATAAAACAAAATCAGTGCTTTAAACAAAACACATTTTATCGCAGGCTAAGGAACCCATAATTGGAAGTCATTATTCAAAGAAAACCGAGAAGAAATCAATCACGATTGAGAATCTATATATTTATGTTGCGAAACGTGTGGAGTGAAAAGAATAGACACGGGTTGAATGGAGGAGCCGAGGGAGGAAGTTGATGTGTAAGAGAGTTTCAGGAAGAAGCTGGGAGGAGCTGGTTCAAGTGGACTGGACATAATGGAAAGGAAACGGTTGATGAAGAGAGTGGTGGGTAGAAGAAGAAGACCAAGACTGAGATTGGTGGAGTGCCTGAAGAAAGATTTGTCGGGAGTGGGAGGGAGTGGAAAACAAGGGATGGGGAGTGGAAAACAAGGGATGGGGAGTGGAGACGGCAGGGAAACGAGATCAGTGACAGAGAAGGAAACATGTATTTCAGGGATAAAGAGGAGAGCAACATATTTATGCTGCTTTTGACTGACCCGCAGCTGATCCACTGAACCATGCCCATGTAGAGCGGGAATGTGGCGCGCTGGAGCCGCAGCGGTGCCAGGATGTGGCGGTGCGTGTAGCGGTTACAACAAAGGGCAATGTTGTACTGGTCGATGCAGACGCTGTTCTCAAGGAATGCATTGTCCAGCAGAGGCACCACACTGAAACAGAGGCATGGCAATACTACGATGCTGGCATAGATAATCGTATTTCAATGAAATTATGTTCTTTATCGGCAATATAACTGGCCAGCAAATTACAATTTAAATCATTCTGCGGTTAAATGTCACTGTTTACAAAATACCTATTTCCCTCTTCTACAATCATGTTTTGAGACTGAGAGAGCATCCCTGAAAGAGGACGTCCTTTAATAGATATGTAGCAATATGTTCAATCCCTTAGATGTAAATTTTTATGACATTTAATTTGTGTACATGTGAAATATACACAGCCTGACAATAGCCTATAAGCGGGTTAGTATTGGAAAACTCATTGTGCCAAAATTATGAGATCATGCTGTGTGTATGAATTATCTGAAGATGAATGTTGTGCTTGAAAGTAATACTGACTAAATCTGTGTGTCAGTAATTTGAGTATTATCATTTTATCAGGAAACATTGAGATAAATTGTAATGCATGTCCATGTTTTTTGTTGCCTAAACAACAATAATCTGTAAATGGCTGCAAAAAATACGTTACTATCCATTGACTACTTGTGTCTAAAATAAAGATAACTTCAATATGGAAATAAAATACAGATCTTTCCCCCAGCACACAGCCAGATCTCAGTTGCTATCATACCGAATGCAAGATATCATTGCCATGAAGATATCATGCTGCCAAGTTTCCTTTTTGGTTGTCATTTCAGCAGCAGACAATATCTTCAGGGATTTCTTGTAGGTTTTCAGTTTCTCCGTGACCTTCCTTGATAAGTCGACATCCTGGTCACTATAGACCAGGAACACGTCGTACTTTATCTCAGGATTCTACAGGAATGACGGCACAAGAAGTGATCAGGGGATCATATAGAAATCACGATATTGCAATATAAGACATTCCTTCCAATATATGTCAATCTTAAGCTCTTGTAAAAATAACTTCAAGTGTAAGATTTCTCTGTGACCTTGACTTAGGTGAACGTGCTGTACAGACTGGTTAATATTAACATATAAATTAATCAAAATCATGCGTAATTTTGACCATACATTTGTGACCATATTCTATTCTCAATTGAGAGTCCCATGTTCTAACCATTTTGCTAGGGCACCCCAGTGCTAACAAGTTTTTTTATTTTCTACTTTGCTGTCAATAATATTATAAATTAGTTTAATTATTATAACAATGACAGTTCAATATTTTTCATCTCTAGGCTTACTCTCCTATCAAATACCTTTGGTAGAAACTTTTTCGATTCGACTGATAGTTTCCATCCATTAAACTTGGAGATGCACTTCAAGTCATCGGAGGTTAGTTTCTCAGGATCCCGTGCATAGATGACAACCTTCATAGTTTGCAAGCCCAAACCCATCCGCATCCACTCGACAGCAGAAGTCACCAGTGTCTGCAACATCTTCACTGTCTCCACATCCTACAAAGAAACTCATCTAAATTCTCACATTTCACAGCATCATTTCGTGTACTCAAGCCCAAGCAGATAAATAATTCACTTTCATACATTGCTTCATTATCATTTAAAGTTTATGTTAAAGATGTGTGAGCGACTAAATCTACCAAAATGTCTCAAAGTAATCACTTTGATAGCCTAGAGTTGTTACACAAGCAAGCATAGGTTTGAATTTTTTTTTTTAAATAACTACGCAATCATAACTATTATAAAACAAAGCAAAGGGATCAAACTATTGCTTTGGCTTACCTATGGCATATTAATTTTTATTTACATACATGTATAAGAGAACTATTTTTATATGCACTTAAGAGGCCTCGACCAGCATAGTCTGATCTGAACTAATAAAGCATTACTTCAACTTCTACTGTACTACCACAGTGAACAATTAAGTAATTCAGGGATTCAGCTTACCTGGAATCCAGTTGCCAATAGAGGGGTAATGATGGACTTGTTCTCATTGTTAAAAATTGGCATCATTGCCCTGAAAATCTCCTTGACAGCATCCAGTATCTCCACTGTACCTCTATTTTGTCTTTCAAAGCATAGTAGCTGTCTGAAAAAAAACTTACTGTAACTTAAAAAATACACTAGTTTCAAGCTGTTTCTGTAAACGTCACCAGATGGTAGTATTGTTTTGACTAATTGAGACATATTGTTAACATATTTCTTTATAGTATACAATAAAAACTGAAATTCCATGAAAATAAAAAATGGTACGTTTCATTTTGTATTTTACTAAATCTACATATTCAACCAATGAACATTAAAAAATAGTTGAAACAAATCTAAGATTCATTTTAAGCACTTGCAGTTTTACTTTTTAAGACAAAATGAGTTAAATTTCAACCTGAACCTCAGCCGAGTTTCAACTGAAATTCAACTACAGCCTGTATTCCTTCTGTTTAGGTAGCTATGCATCTAGGTTACCTATATAAGGTAGTTACCTACCCGGCAGCTAGGCTATCTCTAAGGCAGCTAGGTTACCTGTAAGGTAGATGACTTGGCAACTTCTCTGATATCCAACAGCTGAACTGGCGGCGTAAATCTTCTTTCTTGATCTTTGCCAGCTCTCTTACACTGATGCCCAAGTTATGCTTCAGTGCCCCAATGACACTGGTTTTCATAGGTATATAATCATCTACAATGCACAGTGGTTGTACAACAATTAACAAGCAGACACAGCATAAGTCGATGGTTCAATAATCCAATTTTCATCAATTAATACAGTTAATGCCTTTTGGCTTTTGCATGGCAGAGTAATTTAATGCATTTTTGAGAGCATAGTTTATTAATCTTGTAAATACATATTTATCTTGTCAGAGTTGTCATTAGTTGCACTTACTTCACTGATTGCCAAATTAAACCATAGCTAGCTATAAAACATACAAAGTGACAATAATAGGCCTAATTAAGTTCTATAAAAAACATACAAAGTGATACTAATAGCCATAATTAAGTTCTATAAATTTATAATTTTATCCCTCTTTCTTTCCCACCTTCCTCCATCAAGTTGACACTTGTCTAACTATATTTTTTAACAAGATTTAACAAGATTGCCATCTAAGGCAAAGGCCCAGATGGCAAGTGGACAAGGAAGCCATTGGCTTATCGAGAGTCCAACATTTTTAATCTATGTGTAATCCGCCCTCTTGAGATATGTGTCAACCTTGTTTTTAAACATATTCACGCTGCTAGCAGTTACATAATCTGCAGATAATTTGTTCCAATCACTGATTGTCCTGTGCGAGAACAAGTACTTCCTGATATCCAATCTACACTGATCCTTTACTAATGTTACCTCATGTCCTATAGTTCTATTATCTTTCTTGAGTGACAACAAAATATTTCTATGAATATTTTCATACCCATTGAATATCTTAAAAACTTCAATTTGATCTCCTCTTAACTGCCTTGTCTCTAGGGTTGTTAAACCACATTCTTTCAGTTGTTCTTCATAACTAGGGCCTCTCAGTTCTGGAATAATGTTAATTTCTCTCCCCCATATTCTTGTATCTATATCCTATTTATGATATGGTCTCCAAGCTTATATACAGTATTCTAAATGAGGTCTAACTATTGCTTTATACATAGGTATAATTAGCTTTTTTTCCTTGTCTTTTATATTTTTCCTAATCAACCCAAGACAACACTGCTCTGAAACTTTCATATCAGTACTTATTGTTATTCCTAGTCCTTTTTTACAAAAGTACCCAACAGAACGGTATCTCACATTTCATAGTTTACATCCAAGTTCCCATGTCCTGTATGTAGGCATTTACATTTCCCAAAATTGAACATCTGCCATTACTCTAATCTGTCTATATCATTTTGTAAATGTTGTTTATCACCATTACTGTTAACCCTTCTAAACACTTTTCTGTCATCTGCAAATTTCAGTACGTTGCTTGTTATATTATCATCCAAGTCCTTGATATATATTAAGAATAATAAAGGTCCTAATACTGATCCTTGTGATATCCCACTCAAAACTGATTTCCAATTTGAAACCTCCCCATCTACTACAACACACTATCTTATGTCAATCAGTCATTGTTCTATTCAGTCGATTATGCCATCCCCGAAACCATACATACATACATACATACATACATATATATACATCCTCTTCAGCTCTTCTAGGCTATTAGCCTGGAAAGTTGTCATTTTGTTCAAAACTGTAAGCGCACCAGAATTTGTCTAGTCTTGATTTGAAAATATTTAATGAGGGCGCTGAAACTACATACTTTGTGAGGGTGTTCCACCAGTTCACTACCCTGTGCCTGAAGTAACTCCTTTGCTATCTTGCAGTCATGCATTCCTTCTTGAGCTTCAGGCTGTGTCCCCTGGTTACAGTATTGTTGTCCAGCTCAAGTGGCATTCTATCAATTTTATAGATTCCATGGAGGTATTTGTAGGTTTCAATCATGTCTCCTCTTGCTCTTCTATAGTAGAGGCTTGGAAGCTTAAGCACTTTGAGCCTGTCACCATATTCGCGGTTCTTCAGTTCTGGGACTAGCTTTGTTGTTCGTCGTTGAATGTTCTCAATCATCTGTTGGTCTCTCTTGAGTCTTGGGGCCCAGGCTACATTGCCATATTCAGGAATAGTCTGACCAGACTCTTGTATAATTTTTTCATGGTTGGTCCATCCAGGTGTGTAAATGATCCTACAAGGCGTAGCATTTTGTTGGTTTTTTTGCTACAGAAGTCAGAATCATATGGCGGTATTTTCCTGGCAAGTGTTTTTGGCCCTTCTTAAATATTTGGGTGATATTTCCCTCTTTCCAGTGCTGTGGTAAAGTCTCTTCAGCAAGTGATTTGGTGAATAATTTTTGGAAAGGTTCTACCAGCTCATCAGTCAATTCAACCAGAAGACATGGAGGGAGCCCATCCGGTCCTGGTGGTTTTGTAGTCTTTAGTGTCTTCAAAATCTTCTTGCCTTCCTCGTTTGTGGGCTTTTAATTTAAGTAGTAATCTTTGATGTGGCAATTTGTCAAAAGCTTTCTGAAAATCTAAGTATATAATGTGTACTGGTGATCCCTCGTCCAGCCACTTAGTGATTTCTTCCAAAAAACATAACATATTTGTTAAGCTCACTTTTAGGAATCCATATTGAGAGTGATTTAATAATTTATGCCTAACAAGGAAGTCCACCATCTGGTCTTTCATTAATCTTTCTAATAATTTACAAATCACTGATGTTAAACTCACTGGTCTGTAATTCTTTTACTTATTTCTTGAACCCTTTTTAAATAATGGTATAATATATTTGCTTCTTTCCATTTAGCAGGAACCACCCCTCTTTTTTGACAAGTTGAATATTCTTGCTAGTGATATATGTTGGTTTTGAGAAAAAAAAATTTCAACCAATATACACAATGCGTTTTATCATTACAAACTATCACTTACTAGGAAATGCTGATATCAGGATAACATCGACCTTGTCTTTCACTGGTAATGCTGTGATATCACCGACACACAATTGAATCTCCCGTTCGCCGTTAGATGTCAGCACGTACATTCGTGATACCACTTTCAACATGATAAATGATAATTCAGCACGACCGATATCCGCGATTCAACGACCACATCAGTGTACAAATCGCATATCCAATTATGACGTTGCAGTCCCGATGCTAAAGCGCAACGTTTGAACTAATGGCTTGTGTAACGTTAAAACTGGTTAAATAACGGGCACTAGATACCTACAGTTTACAGTGGCAACCTGCGTCACGGCGGTGCGAGTTCTCACATGAAATGTTTGACGCATGAAATTTTCAAGTAGCTACACGCAGCGCCGTGTGGAATAGGAGTCGGACCACTGTAGAGAATTGCATTGGTGGCCATGTTAACGTTTTGTCTGATTATAATAAAACGTGACCATCAAAAATTCTGAAAATTTTTCACAGCAACTGCCATCATCTCTTTGACATGCTGACCAAATTGTGTCAAAATCACATACCTCCAGCTCTTTTAAAACGCCCCGACGTGCGATGCCCACCAATTTGTGGCCCATAGGCATAGCAGAAAAATTCCCATAAATCCCTCTGCCTGTTACACTAAAAAAATGCACCATTTTACAGCCAATAGCTTCTACAAACAAACCTGTGAATATGCCTGCACAATTGCACTTATGTCACATCATATGAATTGTTTAAATTCACATATCGCAATTTAATACGCCCTACATTCGGAATAAACAATAAACAGGAGGGTCAATAGTGGTCTTACCCCAATAGCATACTGGCCAACACTCCTAGTGAGTCAAACAAGCTTATGTGCGCATCCATGGATTGATTGCTGATTAGTCGTGTTTACTTGGAACTGAGCGAAACATAAGTCATGGTTTTGGCCTAGCCCAAGGGGAAGGTGGGGCATGTCTGCACGCTAAGGCATGTCTGCACACCTCATTATTGACCAAACTGCATAGTATTGCCTATTGGGTTTCAAAACTGTCGTCTATGACTCATAAATGACTATGGTAGCATCTAACACATACATCAAACACTCGAATCAGCGAATTGAACTCATTTACGTCAGTCACAATTTATAAACTATAATTTATAAACTAAAAAGTTGTTTGTGCATATATTGATATGCACCTCAAACCTACAATAATATATTATGTAGATCAGTGTGCTTATGCAGTGTGTGTTATTATTGTCGTTTTGGGCATATCTGCGGGTATACCCCAGTGGACTCAGTTCATTTACATAGCGTGTCGTGACCTCATGTTGTAGATGTTATTAAAATATATATTTAATTTGGTTCGCCTGGATATTTACGGATGCATGGCTCATTATACATTTGATATATATATATATATATATATATATATATATATATATATATATATCCATATATTTATATATTGATATATATGGATATACCTAACAAGACATGATGTTCTGCAGCCTTACATTTACCACTGCAGTTCGTATTCTGCTGAAATACGTAAGGTATGTTAACAACTTAGCACATACCTGTGCGGTTATGCCCCAATACCCTGGGGCATATCCGCACATCAATGATCAATATATATTAATTACATATACGTTTTTCTTAGTGGAGTTGAAGTTTGGTAACTGGTAGTTGTAAACTACTAAATGTACAGATTAACACTGCAAAATGTTACCCTTCTGGTACAAACAGTCCATTAGTTATGGCACATTATACCTTAGGTGTTCGGACATGTCCCACCTTCCCATATATGCACCTATTATAGTTAATAATTAAAACATAACCATTTGTAACTACAATTAAGAATATCACACCAGTGGTTTACTAAGAAAACTTTGTTGAACACACAGCATCTTTATTTCCATACTGTTAGGTGGCCTACATCAAGAATGCTTGTAGTCTAACAATATTCGCTCACCAATTGAAAATCTATTTGTAAACACCTATAGTCTCATATATGCAAATAGGATGTGGTCATGCCGCTTACATCTAAACTCAACTTATGCAACATATTTTGGCATTTGTTTGCAAATTTTTTCCCGTTCTAACTTAGCATCTAATGATTTAACATTTGCATTGCTTTGGTCAGTGACGACGGCAAAGTGCCACTGGGGGTTAATCAAGAGAAAAAAATGTCGCCCCCCCCCCATGCAAAGAGCGCAGTAATGGAAAGGAGGGTGCCCAGTTTCCAAACAGGACACCAGGGGACAGCACGTTTATCTACCTGAAATCCCACGTGTGTGCGTGCGTGTGAATGAAATCGCATACTACTTTTTAATTTTACAGCATGATTATACATGTATATAGAGCACCTGAGAGCAATCTTGATTGATCGGGCGCTATATAAAATATATTTATTATTATTATATACATGCACATGTGAATTATTTATAAAATTCATCATGTTGTTTTTCCAAATTTTGGCGTGAACATCTCCAACAGGCCATCAAGGTCCGTCAACTTATTGGTGCAACTTGGCATCGGACATCAACTCTTTCGCCATGTGTTCACGTTTCCATTGCCACTTTGAGGAGAAATTTAAGAAACTATAATTGATGAAATCATGGTGGAAGCCTTCTCGATACACATATTCAGTACATGAATCTGCATCTTCCGGAAGTCTAAGCCGAACTCCATTACAAAATGTAGAAGAAAACTCCACAACCATACACAATAATTAAGCTGGGGATTTCTGAAAAATTTTACAGTTAAATCATATTCTCTAAAAAATGGAGGTTCATTCGAACCCCCCCCCGCCTAATGCCTCATCATCATTTCGACATCACAGTAGCAATCAGATACCGAAATATTGACAATGATTCAGCCCAACCACACATCAACCCGAAATGCACACCTTAATTCAACAAAACTCCAACAAAATCCAAACAGCGATCTGCCAACAAATGACTGAATAGATGGTGGCAACGGAGTAAAAGTCAATGACATTGCCACATTGGTAAGCTCGATCGACAGGAGCGCCAGACTACTCAATCGCTCGTCCCATACTTAAACGAAGGTACGTCCTGGTGAAGCTTCAGTTTCAAATGCATCCCAGATGCCCGCCGAATCTTTTGTTTGAGTTACGTAGCTCTTAGTGTGATGTCGCACACTCCCCTTTCACTCCCTCTGTGGCGATGTAAGTTTGGGTGAGTCGATCGATGGCATCCATCCATCCATCCATCCATCTATGTAATGAAATATATTTAATTAATTTAATTGTGTGCATGCGTGCGTGCATGCGGGCGTGTGTGCGTGCATAAGCCTATATAAAGTATATTATATAATTATAATAATTTAACATTAGCATCTTTGCATTGCAAGTACTGACATGAGAAATTACCAGCGAAAAAACTTACAACAGTCGTGTGGCACACGAACGTGTTATAAATGTAGTGCGCAAAGTCATCGACAAAGGTCGCCCATGTCACCATATTGTGAATGAATATCACATTCCTCATTGTACTCTGTAGATAATGCATAAAATTATGTGGGAATGGGGGTAATGGAGACATGCGCATCGGATATTTTAATAACATGTCCGTTTTTCCCTACTGCTGGCTGAGGTGTACTAATATAAATTTTGTTAATTCCTTTTTAAATTGAGATGCACAATTGTCGGAATGCCAAAATCTCAGTTGAGAGAACCAGGGTTCGAATCCTCTTGCTGCTGTTTAGACAATTTAATTCACTTCACATGGCCTCAGTTCACTCAAGACTACCTCGCTATACACAGTGGTGAATACATATGAATGAATAGTCTTCACATCCCAGAGATGTCAAGTTGATGATGGAATGAACAGGTCTGCCAGGGGTGAAGTGTGAAGCATTTTGTATGGTCCATGGACTGGATACAGGGCAGTTTAAAATATAGTTCTACTCTATATCTTAACATTTATATGACACCAAAGTGGTTGTCATAGTAGTGATCATATTTAGTTTAGTAGCAGACTCCCTGATCCATTAAAATAAGCTTAACAACAGTTAGAAGTTGGTGAATTTATAAATGCCAACAATACATTTTTGTTCAATTACAATGAATTAATTAATGTCATGCTTGTTTTACATAAGACATAAGAATTATATTTATATTTGTTGTCAAAAGATGGTGCTTTGAATGCTAACTGTGACTGTGTTATGCAATATCTTTTTTGGGTGAAATAAACACTTCCGATAATGAATCAAGCATGTCCAAAACTAGCATTATTATCAACTGACCAGTCCACAGTTGATAGAGATGCTCTCCTTGGTGCGGTGGTCCGTCGCTCTGAGCCAGTGAGGTCAATGAAGTGGAATTTGGCAGTCAGAGTCTCAAAGCCAGTGAACATCTCTGTTGTGTCCCGTTCCTTCCTGTCGTCTGCCATCTGGGAGCAAACAGGGAGGAAACTGAGATGTCAGTCACTCATATTTCACTAAAACTTTGCAGTTGCTATGGTAAACAAAAATTGATGCAATGAATTTGAAAGCATGGAGTTAACAATATCATCATTTGAATGGAAAGTTCATAATGGACATTCTTCTGAATGGCCATACGTAGCTTTGAACAAACAAAATTACATTTATATTAAACATAAACCACTATTAAGTACTGGAAACTATTCATTAATACAGTCTAATACAGAAATTGAACATTTTGTAGTTCAGTAGCAGCAAATACAAAGTTTATGTTATTTTTGTACAAACATGTTAGAGAAATAATAATTATTGTAGACCACCGCAGAATATGTGTTAACATTAGTCTAGCTGTTAATAATTGCATGAAGGTAGGTGTTTGAGAGTTTTTTCTTCTCTTCCCCATCAAACTTATAAATTAAAGTCTATCCATCCCATTCCCAGATACATCTTCCTATGTTCTAAAACTGACACCACACAATTTGATGCACTTAAGCAAATCAATGAGGTGTACAACATTGGATTTTGAGAAAATGCCATTCTTTCCTTAGCATAATCAGTGACATCTTCTATGAGATTAGCTATACGTCTGTCAGTAACTCAAAGCATCATATGCAGTTCATCCATGACTCCATGAGTGAAGGGAAGACTCACAAATGGTACAGACCTATATCCGTACGAACTACTACGTGCATGTTTAGAAATGTCATGTATTGGCCTTACCACGTCTTCACCGCAATAAGTCTTCATATTTAGTCACATCCCCTCGGTCATTTGAATGGACTCTGCAGTAAGTGCATGCATGATTGGATATTGCTCCAGTCATGTCTAGTACCATAACGAGACATCTATAGTCTCCTCCCAGCAGATTATTTGGTAACAACGTTTTGTTTGCTTCACACATGATGGGAGTTTTTAGTTTTACAAAATCAGATTATATAATAATATTATCAATAATTTATTTATTTATGCAGTTCACAAGATAATTCATTTGTATGATGGTAATAGTGTACATTGCTGATAATCCTTGCTAACTGCTTTTGTAACGAATAAATGCAGTCAATATTTGTTTTGTAGGTATTTCCCCAAAATTCCACAACAACACAAAAGTCAAGGCAGGTACTGTGAATAGCATAGTTTTAAGTATGCATTTAGTAAATATTTTGCACGAGTATGCATAATTGCATTACTTTTCGACAGCTCCAAAGTTATCATAAATGTTTGTTTACCATAGCAACTGCAAAGGTTTAGTGAAACATGAGTGACTGACTCTCAGTTTCCTCCCTGTTTGCTCACAGATGCCAGACGACAGGAAGAAACAGCACACAACAGAGATGTTCACTGACTTTGAGACTCTGGCTGCCAAGTTCAACTTCATTGACCTTACTTGCTCGGAGCGACTGAAGTGCACTGGAGCGACAGGTAACTGCACCAAGTAGGGCATCTCTATCAACTGTGGACTGGTCAGTTGATATAACATGCTAGTCTCGGACATGCTTGATTCTGGATTGGAAGTGTGTATTTCACGAAAAAAACAGCATAACACAGTCACAGTTAGCATTCAAAATACAATTTTTAGACATAAATTACAAATATAATTCTTATGTCGTATGTAAAATAAACATGACATTAATTAATTCATTGTAATTGAAAAAGCTTAATTGTTGGCATTTATACATTCACCAACTTCTAAGTTATTTCAATGGGTCAGGGAGATTGCTACTAAACAAAACTTGATCGCTAATATGGCAGCCACTTTGACTGGGGGGTAAGGCCAAGAAGGGATGCCACCTTTCCTAGAGACTCCAAGCTCACCTGTCTGATACATGACTCGCTCAGAGGAAACAGCTGAGTCCCACAGTGGAGAACACACAACCTGGGAGCTAGCACTAGCATGGGAAGAGGAGTATGTATATTGCTCAGTGCCACACAGTTTCTTTCACTCATTCACAGCAGAATTCAATTTATTCAGAATACTAAATAATAAAATACAATAACTTCCATTGCGCTGAAATCTTCTGAAACCCAAGCTCAGAGGTGCATCAAAACTAGGCAATCTTCAAAGTCATATACAGTTTTAAAGTGGTAAACATATGGATGAATATATGCTAGGAGTTAAGGAACTAAACGTGGTTGAAAGGGTAAGTCTTCAGATGTTTCCTACTGACCTAACACTAACAGAGTGAATTCCAAAGAGTTGGTGCGGCAACCGAGAAATCCCTGGTTACAATCTTTGTTTAAACTCTGGGAACAAAAAGTAGGTCAGAACTTGATTATTGAAGCTTTCTGGGCTTTCTTACAACAGTGGGCAATAAATATAAATATGGATTGTGATTTGTTTAGGGACACAGGAAGCTGATTGTTCAATATTCATAAGATGCAACCATGTACACTCTCATGACTGAAATTATTAAATGGCATAGACATTTTAACGATTTATATTTAATACCACTTGAAAGTCTCACTTCAATTGTTCAATCATTGCATGTTAGGAATATTCATTGCATATCAAGAATATTCATTAGTGTGATTTTAGTGCCCGTAAATTAGCCACCACCAAATTCATGGTCTGGGTGGTTCACATTAATAGGGTCATCTCGTGGGTGGATAAATGGTTATTTAGGGTCTCATGTTAAAAACATATGAGTAGGTCTTAGTAGTGTATTTACTTACCTAGTTGGTGCACTAGGCCACCATCTCAGTTGAAATAGGGTTTTGTATTACACTCTATATGGTTACCTTGCAATCTATTGTATAATTTGTTATTTCGTATATATTGTAAATATTGAATCGGATGCAATCAAGCCAGTTTCTGATTACTTCTGTTGTAACAGTTGCATTGAAACTGATGATTGGCTAAAGTTTAGCCAATCAGGATCCAATGATGAACAAGCTTCCATCATGCTAAAAATTCCAATAATAAAAAAAATTATATATAGGGGTGAGTCAATGTGGGTGGGTCAGTGGTCCGCATTGGCAATGCGTGTAGAGTGCTTGCAATTTGTTTTGTTTTTAAATATTGGCATGGGTGGAGGGGACAATTCTGTCCAACAGTTTATTGGATTACTGGAATTGTTTTAAAACAACCAATTAGTGCAGAAATCAGTCGTGAGTAAATGCTGTGTTCTCCACATCTCATGAGTAAATGCTGTGAACTCCATATCTCATGAGTAAATGCTGTTGACTCCAACCCTCATGAATAAATGCTGTGTACTCCATATCTCATGGGTAAATGCTGTTTACTCCATCTCTTTTGAGTATATGCTGTGGACTCCATCTCTCTTCAGTAAATGCTATGGACTCCATATCTCGTGAGTAAATACTGTGTATTACATCTATCATGAGTAAATGCTGTGGACTCCATCTCTCATAAATAAATGCTATGTACTCCATCTCTCATGATTAAATGCAGTGTACTCCATCTCTCAAGAGTAAATGCTGTGGACTCCATCTCTAATGAGTAAATGTCATGTACTCCATCTCTCATGAATAAATGCAATAAACTCCATCTCTCGTGAGTGAAAGCTATGGATCCCATCTCTTGGTGGTCAATGCTGTGGACACCATATCTCGTGAGTAAATACATTGGACTCCACCTGTCATGAGAATATGCTGTGGACTAGTGATGAAGAATGGGAAACAAAATTGGACGACCAGTATCTGTGCCAGCCTCACCACGGACTACAGGGAACAGCAACAATTCCATCTCTTGTGTAAATGCTGTGGATTCCGTCAGTCGTGAGTAAATGCTGTGGACTCCATCCCTCACGAGTAAATGCTGTGGACTCCATATATTATAAGTAAATGCTGTGGACTCCCTCTCTCGTGAGTAAATGCTGTGTACTCCATCTCTCCTGAGTGAAAGCTATGGATCCCATCTCTTGATAGTCAATGCTGTGGACTCCATGTATAGTTAGTAACTGCTTTAGACTCCACCTCTCAAGAGAATATGCTGTGGACTAGTGATGAAGAAGAATGGGAAGCAAAAATGGACGAACGGTATATGTGCCAGCCTCTCCTTCCCCGCCCGCCCGACCGCCCGCATTGAAATCACACGTACATTTACAGCAGAACACTGAATTCACACAACTGATGTGTACCATTGTTTTTTTGCATAAAAGTGCTGAGAAAATTGTTGTAACCGGAATGATTACGTGTCCTCGATAGAACAACATGCATGTGTCGTTACAATTAGGATACCAGAATAATTGCGACATAGAAACTGCGCTTCTAAGTGAGGATTTCAACGTCGTTGATAAGTGTCAATGAGTGGAGCTGCTAAAGATTATCTTATGCAAACAGGACAACAATGCCTGTCGTGGTTCGTTGCCAACTCTTCCAGCACAGACAAAAGACCACATTGCTTAATTGCTGTTTACGAGCCAGCATGCGGGCAGTTCTTGCATTTCGCATGTGTTACATAACAATCAATGCGAAGTGGTCTGTTTCAACACACATGGTTTGTCTATAGCACACTGCGTGCTTCACGTGGACTTCTCTGTGACAGCTGATTTAAGCTAAATCGGTTGAAGTGCGTTGCGTTGACAGCCAGTCAGACGAAATAGGTGAAAAAGAGGTGATACGAAACAGCTACTACGAAAACAAACGATGCATCATAAACAGCGACTTTATGACCTAACAGAATGCGGAATACCACCGAAGAAGTGTCACTGATTTGAACACAATTTCGGCCTCGATTCTTTAGGTTTGTGAATAAACGTTATTTGGCTTTGTAGATCAATAATATATATTCTGTGGAATACACATATTTGATAAAGTATTAATGTTGATACATATGCCGTTTCTGCTCGGATTCTACAAACAATTGGACATTCATATGGAGTTATGATTAATGTATTGGGACACGTTAATTACTAGTGACAACTATATTTCTCTTCTTCTGATGCAACTCATGATTATGTATTAACCGCTTCCAAAATGTGATTAGATTGTGGCCGCACTGGAGAGTTCTAGTAATGTAGCCCTAGTTCGAGTCTATATTAGGTAGAATGTCGGATTTGTGTAGTTTAGCAGGTTAATGTCGGCCCTATGTTGAATGGATATATTATTTGTTCTTCAACTGGATGGAGACGACACACTTTCTAAGCATTTTGACTGATTGTTGGCTAACGTAACTGTTGTGCGCATTTGTTCCACAAAGTAACGGCGATGGGAATGGTTATATTCATAGATATTAAACAGATAATACCATTTAATACAACTGTTCGATGATACTGTAGACAAAATAATACACTTTTTCTACGTGTAGTGTGTTGCCTTCCCAAGGTGCTGTGCTGGCTACGACGGGGACTGTTGTTTTTTACACTTTCTAAGCGTTTTGACTGACTATTGGCTAACGTAACTGTTACGCGCATTTGTTTCACAAAGTAACGGCGATGGGAATGACTAGATTCATAGATAATAAACAGATAATGCCATTTAATACAATTGTTCGATGATACTGTTGGCAAAATAATAAACGTTTTCCACTTGTCTTATGTTGCATTCCCAAGGTACAGGTTATTGATGACAGTTAACGGGCCGACGTTGTTGTAGGCACCATCTTAGAGTGAGCACTTCCGGCGCATGCGCGTAATTTCCACCACTGAATCTGCATAATTCAATATCAATAACATAGACTAGTAATATTACTGATGCATGTTATACATTTTGCTGTATTACAACTTGAACTAGGTCATATAAGAAACATTCTAATGAATAAATTATTTATTTAAATGTTGTTATAACAGAAAAAAACGTAAAGTGAACATGTTTCAAGAGTTCACACCACAAATTCAGTTAAAAAGGGTGTACATACTATATAAACGGGTAGACGTGTTGTCATAAGAGGTTGCTAGCTCAACACATAGGGATTGTCAGTAGTTTGGGTGGAGAACTACAAAATGGTCTGGGGGCCGACAAATCTCTCCCCTGAGAGCTGCTTGATACGCAACTATAAGAGACTCGGTGACTGTGGATTGGTCTCTCCACCGACCGATAGGAGGTGCAACCAAATGGCTGATAATGGCTAAGTGTCACTCACGTCATTTGTCTCTTATTTTTTAAACAAAAGAATATCGATCATTACATATTCAGTTTATTATTCTCGATTCGCATTAGTTGATCAATCGGCATCAGTTTTATTGTCATCGTACCAAACGTCTGTCAATCATTAATCAATTACATGTAAATTATTATGTTGATGTCCTTCCTTGCATTTTAGTAACTCAATGCTTTCATTATATCACTCTACGTCACTCCCAAAACAAAAAGGCTATATAATGTTAGTGTTTTATGGCACTCCATACAGCACTATGTGATGATGGCGCTATGTAGATATCGTATTTTATTATTATTATTTTGGTGGTGACATTCTCGAAACACCAGTGCCAGCAGCATATTAATATTTTACGAAAACTCCCAATTTGTTGGAGGTATGTGATTTTGACGAAACTTAACTTGTTCACACATTGGCAGCATAGTAACAGTGAATGTCATGAAGTTGTAGGATTTTTGATAGTCACGTTTTCTACTAATCATGCAAAACGTTAACGTGACCACCAAGGCAAAATCTGCAGTTGTTCTGTTACTACAATTTAATAATAGGACAAAACTGCTGGCCTCGACAATTTGAGAATGTGGCATGTTTTTAATTAATCCGGCGCCAAATCATGTGTGACATAGTTTTAGTTGAGGTACTTAGTCGTTTAACTATGCGTTGTGTGGCTGATGTGTTGTGTTTCGTGGTGAGACCGGCTTCTAACAGGGCACTGGCGGTAAAGATGGCCCTCCTGGCGGACAGTTCAGAAGAACCGCAATTTATCCGGTAGGTGCACGCGCGAGGTTATGCGGAGACGCGTAAAGAAAGTTATTGCTCAATTTTTTTATTGTTACTGCGAAATTCGTAGGTTGATTTCGAAAAAAATGACCTGTTTCGCCTTAGTAAACTTACATAATGTGTCTCTGCCTACAACACATAGCTTGAATTAATTGCTGTTAGTTGTAGCCAATTTACATTTACCAGATTTGTTCACACTTACTGATGAGTCTATGTCAGAAGAAGTGATTTTTAAAGTCCATCACGGACTTGTAAAACTTGCAAATAAGGATATTGTAAACACGTAATAGGACAATCCACCATGGCCAATATTATGAAAATATTGAAAAAAAATGTTGTTCTCCTATACATAAACAATTGCTAAGCATAATCTAATATTTGATAATGTATATTTGATCAAGAAAGTGGGCACTGTTATTTCTCCACCTGTGGTTCTGTTGGTTGAAGTACAATTGGGGTCAGTTTCTGGCCCCTCGCAGACTCCCTGGTTCATGCATGGGTTCTTCAGAATGTATACTTTGATGGTCAACAAATCATAACCCGTCCCGTCTTCTGCTGTCATCTGTGATATTAAGCAAAGTTCTTTAATGTCACTTGTAATGTCAATGTAACTTGCTCTTAGAGAAATCTGCATTATGTTCACTTTCAGCTGTCAAATCCCTTGAATCTTGAGTGTCGACCACACACAGACTATAGTTGGAGGCACCACACACAGACAGATGGCTGGAGGCACCACACACAGACAGATGGCTGGAGGCACCACACACAGACATATAGCTGGAGGCACCACACACAGACATATAGCTGGGGGCATCACACACAGACAGATGGCTGGAGGGGCCACACACAGACATATAGCTGGGGGCATCACACACAGACGGATGGCTGGAGACACCACACACAGACAGATGGCTGGAGGCACCACACACAGACATATAGCTGGGGGCACCACACACAGACAGTTGGCTGGAGGCACCACACACAGACAGATGGCTGGAGACAGACAGATGGTTGGAGGTACCACACACACAGACATATGGCTGGAGGTACCACACACAAACAGATGGCTGGAAGCATCATACACAGACAGATGGCTGGAGGCACCACGCCCAGACAGATGGCTGGAGGGGCCACATACAGGCAGATGGATGGAGGCCCCACACACAGACAGATGGCTGGAGGCACAATGGAATTGGTCAAAGCATAAGATTTAGTGTGCACATTTTCCATTCTGACCCACCCATTTGTACAACATTATGCATTACATATAATGGTGATTAACTGATGGTAAATATACTGTTACATTTTATAAAACAGGACCATAACCAGTTAGTTGGACCACACAAAGTCCAGTTTTGACAACTGCTCAATGTTACATTAATGGAAGTAACGCTACCTTTTGACAACAGTATGAACATATGTGTATGTGGTTCTCTCCCAAATACAATTTTCAAGAATTCATGGAACACCTCAAGATGTGCCTTACCATAATGACATCTTCAACAATGTAACCTACAAATGGCCTGTATTTCAACACTGTGACAACCCAGGCTAGCTTGCGCATCACAAAATCCGTTCCACATGGGTTTGGCAGTGACACCTCTGTCATAGTGACCGAACCAGAAATTAGTTTGGTGAGTTCATCCCATTGAGGGTGCCTTGTATCCCAGGGCTGTGAGCAGTCTTGTTCAATGAGGTTGACGATCTTTACTTGGCGGTACAGTGTCAGATTACCATGTTGAGGTGGATCAAATTTCAGTGATATATCATCTGTGTAATTGGGTTCATAAGCAGCCAGGATGTAAACCATATCCAGGGATGCAGAATTCTTCCCACCGTTTTCCTCCATGGTTACCTTGGTGACAGATGACGGGAATGATATAACGTCCCTTGTCGAACATCTAAAGAGTTGGAGAATCTGGTGTATTCCTTATATTGACTAGCAACTTGCCTTCAACAAACAGTGGTGGCTCTTCATCCATCCTTTGTTCCCACACAGTGAAGTAGACTGTGTCTTCCCCATAGCAGTCGGCACACAGAGTATAAGTCAACATACCATCAAGAGCCAGGCTCACATTGCCCATCGATGCTGGCGCAGTCTCATTAGCCAGGAATGAGAGGTTTTTATCCTCTGAATCTTCTACTGATATTTTGAATTGAAACATTTGATCTTCAAATACTTCCACATCAGGCTTAGATGTTATGCGTGGTGGTGTGTTGACAAGTTTGTTATTGGTGCTAGCGACACTGTATGTAGCTGAGTCACTGTTGACTGGTGCATCTGTAGCCCGTTTCCTTCTGCCTGGCTTCTTGTCTGTGAGACCACACACACTTGGGTTGTGACACACCTGTCACACAAACACAACACACATAAGCTGTGACACACCTGTTACACAAACACAACACACATGTTGTGACACACCTGTCACACAAACACAACACACATCAGCTGTGACACACCTGTCACACAAACGCAAGAGCTGAGATACACCTGTCACACAAACACAACACACGTCAGCTGCGACACACCTGTCACAAACACAAAAGTTGTGACACACCTGTCACACAAACATTTGGGTTATGACACATCTGTCATACAAACATTTGGGTTGTGACACATCTGTCACACAAACACTTGAGCTGTGACACACATCACACAAAGACAAGACTGATAACAAAGTACACAGAATACTGAGAACATTTCTCATGTGAAAACTATTATGTTGGAACTTAACCAATTACTTTTTGAACCCCCTGACCGATGAACTGGTCGAGCAATTTAATGGATGAGGAACCCTCTGGACAACTACTTTAAAAATCGAACATTACCATAATCAATGAGTTCTTCCAAAAAGTTATTCATTAATGTATTCATCAACGTATTAAGCCAATCAACCATTGAAATTCCCCAGCCTGTGTGTGATTGAATGTATGAGAACCTCTGTTAGTGGTTAGCTATAACTGTTCACAAGTTTCACTTCCAAGTCTCTTACACACTGGGAGTTGTATGTCTTTTTGTAATGTTTTATTCTCATTTATTCTGACATTATTTAAATCTACTTGTCAAAGAAACGTCATCACTGATTTTAGTTACACTCGAGCAGCCACTTACTTTGACAGTGATGAGACCTTTGGCCCAGTCGATCTGTCGGTTGTTGTCATCCGTGTCACACGTACGACCAGCATCTCCTCGTCTGTGTGACAGTCATGCAATTAATGTTTCCTTTGTTACTACAGTGACAATACTGAAACGCAATTGTCTTTTAACAAGATTGCCATCCAGAGCAACAAGCTTCAGGTGACAAGTGGACAATAGTGCTATTGGCTTACCAAGGGTCCAGCAATGTGTCATCTATGTGTAGCACCCCAACAGATATCTATCAATTTTATTTTTAAACATATTCACACTGCTTGCGTTAACACAATCAGTAGATAATTTTTCATTAATTTATTTTCCTCTGTGAGAACAAGTACTTTCTCGTATCCAACCTACACTGTTCCTTTACTATTTATATTTTGTGACCTCAAGTTCTACTACATTTTAAGTTTGAAGAACGTCCAGGCCAACATTATGCTGTCACAAATATTGAGATGGCGCTTTGACTAGAAATGTATCTCTCAGTTGAACTGAGCTGCAGGGATGAATTAATTTGTATGGAGCATATTGACTGGAACTGACTCAATAAGACAGGCCACAACAATGACAGTCACAGGAGATGACAAGACAGACATTAACGTGTCATTATGAGACAGGAGATGACAACACAGACACTAACCTGTCATTATGAGACAGGAGATGACAAGACAGACACTAACCTGTCACTATGAGACAGTAGATGACAAGACAATCACAAACCTGTCACTATGAGATAGGAGATGACACGGCAGACCCTAACCTGTCACTAAGAGACAGGATATGACAAAATAATCACAAACAGGTCACTACGAGACAGGAGATGGCAAGACAGACACTAACCTCTCATTATGAGACAGATGACAATACATACACTAACCTGTCATTATGAGACAGGAGATGACAAGACAGACACTAACCTCTCATTATTAGACAGGAGATGACAATACATACATTAACCTGGCATTATGAGACAGGAGATGACAAGACAGACACTAACCTGTCATTATGAGACAGGAGATGACAAGACAGACACTAACCTCTCATTATGAGACAGGAGATGACAACATAGACAATAACCTGGCATTATGACACAGGAGATGACAACACAATCACTAACCTCTCATTATGAGACAGGAGATGACAAGACAGACACTAACCTGTCATTATGAGACAGGAGATGACAAGACAGACACTAACCTGTCATTATGAGACAGGAGATGACAAGACAGACACTAACCTGGCATTATGAGACAGGAGATGACAAGACATACACTAACCTGTCATTATGAGACAGGAGATGACAAGACAGACACTAACCTGTCATTATGACACAGGAGATGGCAACACAGTCACTAACCTGTCACTATGAAATAGGAGATGACAAGACACTCAATAACCTGTCACTATGAGAAAGGAGATGACAAGACAGACACAAACATGTCACTTTGAAACAGAAGATGACAAGACAGACACAAACCTGTCACTTTGAGACAGGAGATGACAAGACAGTCACTAACCTGCACACCAGCGCAGGATCCATGGGTGAATGTCTTGCACAAAGTCTTCCAGCCGAGTTTTGTCAAACGGCATGGTGATGCTGAGTGGCCCATCGACCGTCTGGTCTCGGAGAGTCGACACAAACACAGTTGTTCCATCCCATCGGTGTACCCTGGAGACAGTCAGTGATCTTACATTGTGGTGTATGATAATTATGTTACTTTTGAGGACATCTGGTAATGCTATATTGGTAACATAGTAGATTTAGACAAAATGTTACATATTGAAATATCAACATAAGAAAATAAATTTTGAACAACACTGTGAACTAAAACCCAAAAGTACTAATACTAAGTCACTTTCACAACCCTATCTCCCCCCCCCCATTCTTTAAGGTAGCTGGGGCGGCTAGCATGTCAGTTGGTTTTTTCTTCTTCTTCATAACATGCTAGGAAATATTGAACTGAATGTCGACACTACAAATTATCATGCGGCACTAACGTCATATTTCGCCAATCCATCCTTTAAAAAAACAGTCCTTTTGGAAATCCTTAGAAATGCCGACGATGTTTCCATAGTAATGACCACGAGTGCTACGATGTTCGAACCAGCTATATTCGTTCGCCATGAAAACGGAACATATCATCTAGTTACCGTGATTCCAGTACACATTAGTATTATATCTACCTAACTAAATCATCAACAAATATCAGCACTAACATAGTTTATTGTGCCTTTGAACCTATATGATGAGTAAAATGGAAACAGTCTGTGACCCCAATCTGGTGAACGCGCTGGATAACAGGCCAATCAAAATGATCGTAAACACGCCCTGCCAATGGTCGTTTGTTAGATGGCTGTCGTAACCTGATATCGTAGACAACAACACATTACAATTGCAAATTTAAGGCCCATTGTGGCGGCAAATTAAGGGGACATGTCAATATTACAAAATAATGGCTATTATGTTTTGTCAACAATACGTAAAACGCCAGTGAAAATTGTCACTTTTCAAGCATGATATGTGTATCGGCAATTCTGTTATCACTAACAATCTGGAAACGTTACCTGATTCAAATTTTTTAAAAACTATAACACTTACAATGCTGCAGTGAGTCTTACATGTAGGCAACATGACGCGAATTCGAATTACGATTGGTGAAGGGTTTTGTCAAAAATACACTGCCACTTTAGGCTGTTATTCAACTTTTTGCTTAATTCATCCATGGTGGTGTAGCAAAATCTACCTTAAAGTTATCAGTGACATTGTCATACTTATATGTATGTCATTTATTTCTTTGGGGATTTTCTCAAAACGATATAATTTCACATTTTGTGGCTATTTCATGCAACATAACCAAATAAAAAACTCAAAATTTTATTAATATGGAATATTACACAGTATTTCAACTACAATCTGTGAGGAAATGGTTAGTTTATCTTAAAAACTTCTATTGAAACTACTCAATTGAAGACAATCATGCAATAGCCACCCCAGCTACCTTAAGAAAGAGCCTATAAGTACAATATACTAAGTGACCTTTCACAACCCAATCTCCCACTTGTTCTTCAAGTAGAAGGAGCATACAAGAACAATATACTAAATGACCTTTCACAACCCAATCTTCCACTTGTTCTTCAAGTAGAATGAGCATACAAGAACAATATACTAAGTGACCTTTCACAACCCAATCTCCCACTTGTTCTTTAAGTAGGAGCATACAAGAACAATATACTAAGTGACCTTTCACAACCCAATCTCCCACTTGTTCTTTAAGTAGGAGCATACAAGAACAATATACTAAGTGACCTTTCACAACCCAATCTCCCACCTGTTCCTCAAGTATCTGTCTGTCTTGTCCCTGGTTGACTCTGGGTCGACAATGAATGACTTGAACATGTCCGACGCTCCTGACTGGTACTGAGCAGTCAAGTCATCGACTGACAGAAACCCCCGGTCAGCATCTTGTGACTGGTCTGGTCTGTGAGTGCAAGAATCACTTTACACTTCAAGTCAGCTGTAATGTCTGTGTAAAGAGTGACTAGGCTGTGAGTGCAAGAATCACTTTACACTTTAAGTCAGCTGTAATGTTTGTGTAGAGACTGACTGGGATGCTAGTGCAAGAATCACTTTACACCTCAGATCAGCTGTCATGTCTGTGTAAAGACTGACTGGGCTGCAAGTACAAGAATCACTTTACACTTTCAGTCAGCTGTAAGGTCTCTGTGGAGACTGACTGGGATGTGAGCGCAAGAATCACTTTACACTTCAAGTCAGCTGTAATGTCTGTGTAAAGACTGGTTGGGCTGTAAGTGCAAGAATCATGTTACACTTCAAGTAAGTTGTAATGTTTGTGTAAAGACTGACCACTTGCAAAACACGCCACTTATGTGCATTTCCAACACATAAAATTGGGTAAAAATCATCCAATTTGTACAGTATGTGAAATTAATTACTAAATTGCGAACTACGATGTATTATTAATATATGTGACTCTGATATATTTGTGTACACTTGATGATCCTAATCAACATAGGAACTGATGATCTCACTGAACCGGTCCCTCCCAGCTGATGACTTATGTTTTGTTGTCTACACGGTGACAGTGTTCTTTGTGTCACCAAATGTCACCAACTTGAGTGTCAGATCACCTGCCTCAGTCTTAGCCACAGTGTCAGTGTCACCTGTAGACAATAACAGTCAACCACATGATATTCTGATCAGATACATGCAACATGACAGTTGACAGTAACAAGGGTTAATTTTTTAAACTATGACTAAAATCATGGAAGTTATAATGATGGATAAATATCCTGTTGGTAGAGCAGTGACAGACAATGATATCCACAGAGTCACGTGTCCAGGTGGTCTGGATGAGGCAATGAAAATTGCATTTGTCATATTACTCTGTAAGAAAATCACCTTGAGTTGTGATTTTCAGTTGTGATGCTGCTAACTGAAGGGCAAACATTAGCCAACATTTGCATTTGTAGAAACACTCACGGACAATTAGCATGGGTTTGACAGACATCTCACTGCACTTGTGGGCCTTGGAGCAGGCTCGCAGATGTATCCTCAGTGTCCTATGTACAGAACACATACAGTGTACAAAACACACGCAGTGTACAAAGGTTAATGCATGTTCATATACAGCGTGGTATCCAGTCATTGGGACTGTTCAAAGAGCTTTACACTTCACCCTTAGCAGACCTGTTCATTCCAATGCCATTTCGACTTCTCTGGGAAGCATTCAGCCATGCTGCAATTACTCCACAAAGACTATTTGTTCCGATATCCATCTCTGTAGCCAGTTACTCATTTATACAGCTGAGTGAATTGTGGCAATGTGGGACGAACGAAATTGCCAAAGCTTCAAAACGGCAGCAAGAGGATTCAAACCCGGGTTCTCTCGATTGAGAGCCCGTCATTCTAATGGCTACGCTACCACACCCCACACAAACACATGACAGACAAGTCAGTGGAGCATTTGAAGCCTAGTATCCAGTTAGAGCTTTCATTATTTCTTCCTAAGTGTTTCCTGTAAATGCCATCCTAGACACAGCAACAATGGTGATCATGAAAGCATCATAGCTATCATTATAATGACCCAGCCTCAATGCACTGCTGTTGAACTCAGTATTTCCCAGTTGCTGTCCTGGTAGTTGTACAAAGAGAGCCAGACCTGCCCGGCTCCATGTAGAAGTTGCTTGCGATGTTTCTCTTCCTGCGACTGCTGCAGCTGCGGCTGTAGTTGACTGTCATGTTGCCCTCTGCACTCAGTTTGATGCCCTCCGAGGTGAGACTGGCTCCTCCACCAAACTCTCCAAAACCCACTTGTTGCTCAGGGTAAACATCGTCTGATCCATTCTTGCTGCCAACACCGAAGTCTATGCAGAAAAAACACTTTGTCATTGTAACGTTAAATACAGCAGTCTTTGTAATGTCAACCAACATGATGGCAAAAAGCTAATTATTTTCAAAACATCAAATACAATACTCTTCGTCATTGCAACCAACATGAAATCAGTTCTTACTCTGACTTTAATAATTATATTGTCATCATCAACTAATATTTAAATAAAATTATTTTGATCATGAAGCACTAATTTAAAGAATTAAGTGGGAACAAATCTAAATCCAACTTGGCTTACTGGAGATGTGACCTATTCAAAAATAAATATGAACTATTAACACTAATCAGGATGTTTTCACTGATCATACAAAAACTATACCACACACACAATA
The DNA here is from genome assembly GCA_963662155.1 of Lamellibrachia columna. NCBI lineage: Eukaryota > Metazoa > Annelida > Polychaeta > Sabellida > Siboglinidae > Lamellibrachia > Lamellibrachia columna. Next base: position 24,343,281 of record OY759262.1, read on the forward strand.
GATGTGCAAAATATATCATCGGCTCATGATCTAGTGCATCGTGTTCATATACTGTGAAGCCGTGTTACACTTGTAAATTATTAGTTTTGCCAATTAAAACAATGTCAACTATGCCAAATGCTGACATTGTGACATGAGCCAAGAACTTACACACGCCGTCGATGTTCTCGTCCTTGGGTGGTTTATCCCAGGTGACACCGACGCCATCCTGTCGTGACATCTTCACCGCTGGTACATCAGTTGCTGTGTCATCGAATGGCTCTGTGTCCTCCATTGAGGTAGTCATGTTGTCTACATTTGGTGACTCAGTTTTGATGGTGACACCTAGAATGATGACATCAAGTCTATACAGGCAATACATATCAGTCAAAGTGTAGTTTGGTCATTGTAATATTTGACAGAAATTTCTCACTGTTTAAGACAATCTGTTTTCCAGAAGAGAACAAACAACGATGCTCTAGCAGAAATCCAGAAGTATTTCCTTGTTATAAAAGACAATTTATCTAAAAGAAATGAAAATAACTGAACTGGCAGTTAATGTAGAAGTATTTCACTGACAGGCAAATGTATTTCGCATAACGGAAAAAGGATGCACTGGCAGTTAAATGTAGTAGAATACATTATTGCCTCTCTCTAGCTGTTAGTCGTGGCTGCGACTACGACTGCTCACTTGATTCACACTGAGTCCTCTCCAGATCCAGGACCGTCTTCAGCAAGTAAATGCAACTATCTTTTTCTGCAAGTTTCCCTTCACTACATCTTTAAATCTAAGTTTGGGGCGACCTCTGCTTCTAGTACCTTCTAACAGTTGCAAATTCTGAAGGAAGTCACACTTCCATAAACAACTGGAAGTTATTAAAGAGTAATTGCATAATTCTGACCTTGTGATGAGTTGGTTGTATTTAGTCCAGCATCGTTGACACAAATCAATGTCACATAGTAGGTGTGGTTCTCAAACAGCAAGCCTTCTAGTGAAGTGTTGCTCACAAATGACTCGGTTCCGATGTTGACAAAGGGCTGCACATCAGTGCCACCTGGTGAGCTGCCAACAGACCACCATGTTTCGACAACCTACAACAAAACAACCGATAGTCCCAAAAGTCAATTATAGTTTTGTGAGTTACCAAGTTATTAGTAATTTTTATAATACATACTCAATTGTATGAATATTCTGATATTGAATGCAATGTACATTACTGACAGTTAGTCTTTGTTGTGATATTCTATTATATATTGGTTACTTGATCCCAGCTTTTAACACAAATGATCTTATTCTTGCACGAATCTGTGAAGGCTGGATGGTTTCAACCAAATGAAGCACACGATACACTACCTGGCTCTCTCTGTCAACCACTTCATAGTAGATGGCAATGGACGAGTTGTCTCCCTGGAAGGTCGTGGGCTCGGACTTACTCCAGGAGAAGTCAATATGGTATATCATCTGAATGATGGGTGGTGTCATATCAACGTAGACCCCAGCTGAAGACACTGTCACTGAGCGGCTGGACCCAGTGACAGCCTTGACAGTTACAAAGTATGGCTGCAAGAGACTCTCACTGCTGTTCACGGCCTTCTGCCATGGCTCCAGTGTCAGGTCTGTCAGGTTAAAGTGGATGACTTGTGTCTCATCAGCCTGACAGGATGGTGTACAGACAACTTGGTCACATACAGTCCTGCAGGGAAGACTGATCTGAAACACCATAACACACTCACATGATGACAGTCAGGGCTTTGGTAATCAGGATCTAGAGAGTTCAATTGATCTGAAACACCACAACACAGTCAGATGATGAGGACAATCAGGGCCTTGGCCATCAGGATCTAGAGAGTTCAATTGATCTTAAACACCACAACACAGTCAGATGATGAGGACAATCAGGGCCTTGGTCATCAGGATCTAGAGAGTTCAATTGATCTGAAACACCACAACACAGTCAGATGATGAGGACAATCAGGGCTTTGGTCATCAGGATCTAGAGAGTTCAATTGATCTGAAACACCACAACACAGTCAGATGATGAGGATAGTCAGGGCTTTGGTCATCAGGATCTAGAGAGTTCAATTGATCTGAAACACCACAACACAGTCAGATGATGAGGATAGTCAGGGCTTTGGTCATCAGGATCTAGAGAGTTCAATTGATCTGAAACACCACAACACAGTCAGATGATGAGGACAATCAGGGCTTTGGTCATCAGGATCTAGAGAGTTCAATTGATCTGAAACACCACAACACAGTCAGATGACGAGGACAGTCGGCTTTGGTCATCAGGTTCTAGAAACACCACAACACAGTCAGATGATGAGGACAATCAGGGCTTTGGTCATCAGGATCTAGAGAGTTCAATTGATCTGAAGCACCACAACACAGTCAGATGATGAGGACAATCAGGGCTTTGGTCATCAATTAATCTGAAACACCACAACACAGTCAGATGATGAGGACAGTCAGGGCTTTGGTCATCAGGATCTACAGAGTTCAACTGATCTGAAACACCACAACACAGTCAGATGATGAGGACAGTCAGGGCTTTGGTAATCAGGATCTAGAGAGTTCAATTGATCTGAAACACCACAACACAGTCAGATGATGAGGACAATAAGGGCTTTGGTCATCAATTAATCTGAAACACCACAACACATTCAGATGATGAGGACAGTCAGGGCTTTGGTCATCAGGATCTAGAGAGTTCAATTGATCTGAAATACCACAACACAGTCAGATGACAAGGACAGTCGGCTTTGGTCATCAGGATCTAGAGTTCAACTGGTCTGAAATACCACCACACATTCAGATGAGGAGAGTGATCTGATGTAATATTTAAATGTGTTTACAGAACCATTACATACCAAATTTGTAATAGAAATTTCTTCCCAGTGAATGAATTTTAGTGTTTCAAAGAATGTGGATATTATTTTGTATAACAATTTCAATTGAGCCTGTCAAGGGGAGTCTCCAGCCATGTTCTGTCATCAAGCTAGATACAACGTTGTGACACTTTTGTCACTTGTAAAAAGTTTTTTCTACTTGTTCAATTTTAATAACTCTTTGTAAAGGTGTCATAATTTCACTGCAATTTCTAGCAACTTTAATATCACAATTGATTACAGCTCAAGTATTTTTGACAAATGCTGAATTTATATAAAATAAAATAATCAGCATGTTGAGAAAACAAAGGTTTATATTTATATGAAATGCATATATATATATATATATATATATATATATATATATATTTTATTTTATATAAATTCAGCATTTGTCAAAAATACTTGAGCTGTAATCAATTGTTCCAACAAGGAGTGCTTGCTGTCTCTCGTCAATGTACAACTTGAACTCCCAGTTCTCCTGCAGAGCAACACAGACATCACACACAAGACACCAACCACTGGGTCCTAACAATGAAAGCAACAGAGACGTCACACACAAGACATCAACCACTGTGTCTGACAATGACAACACAGAGACATCACACACAAGACATCAACCACTGGGTCCTAACAATGAAAGCAACACAGACGTCACACACAAGACACCAACCACTGGGTCCTAACAATGAAAGCAACACAGACGTCACACACAAGACACCAACCACTGGGTCCTGACAATGAAAGCAACAGAGAAGTCACACACAAGACATCAACCACTGTGTCTGACAATGACAATACAGAGACATCACACACAAGACATCAATCACTGGGCCCTGACAATGACAGCAACACATACGTCACATACAAGAGAACAACCTCTTTGTCTGACAATGACAGCAACACAGACGTCACACACAAGACAACAATCACTGTGTCTGACAACGACAACACAGAGACGTCACACACAAGACAACAACCACTGTGTCTGACAATGACAACACACAGACGTCACACACAAGACAACAACCACTGTGTCTGACAATGACAACACAGAGACGTCACACACAAGACAACAACCACTGTGTCTGACAATGACAACACAGAGACGTCATATACAAGACAACAACCACTGCGTCTGACAATGACAGCAACACAGACATCACATACAAAACAACCACTGTGTCTGAAAATGACAACACAGAGACATCACATACAAGACAACAACCACTGTGTCTGACAATGACAACACAGAGACATCACACATAAGACAACAACCATTGTGTCTGACAATGACAACACAGAGACATCACACACAAGACATCAACCACTGCATCTGACAATGGCAACACAGAGACATCACACACAAGACAACAACCACTGTGTCTGACAATGACAACATAGAGACATCACACACAAGACAACAACCACTGTGTCTGACAATGACAACACAGAGACGTCACATACAAGACAACAACCACTGTGTCTGACAATGACAACACAGAGACATCACACACAAGACAACAACCACTGTTTCTGACAATGACAGCAACAGATACATCACTTACAAGACAACAACCACTGTGTCTGACGATGACAGCAACACAGATATCCACTGTGTCTGACAATGACAACACAGAGACGTCACATACAAGACAACAACCACTGCATCTGACAATGACAGCAACACAGACATCACACACAAGACATCAACCATTGGGGCCGACAATGGATGAATATGACGCAAAGAAAATCATGAATAGTATGTACAATTAGTGAACGGAAATAGCTATACTAAGAAAAATTAATGTAGCATACAAACAAATTGTAATATTACAGTTGGTAAAATTGCACTCACTTCATCAAACATGGACGTATCTTCATTTATGACCAACTTATACGTGTGTGTTTGCTCTGTAGGGTCAAATCTCAGCTGGCTGATTGTGTGTGAAGTCTTGTTTAACTTAGCTGACCATAGCACAACCCAGTCTGATGACTGCCCCTTGTAGGATGCATCTGACAATGACAATGGCTGGTGTAAAGGTTGACAAGTTTAAAATCATATAACAAACTATTGTTAATGTTGGAAAGGTTGACATGTTTAAAATCATATAACAAATTATTGTTAACGTTGAAAAGGTTGACATTTAAAAAATCATATAACAATGTTCAGGTCATCATCAATTCATATCATAGTAAGAGATCTGGCCACATTATGTTTGGAAGGGCCACTGGAAAGAACATTTACTGCCAAAAGGAGATTGTGTTAATTTTAACCCAGAAGAAGAAACTGATGTAAAAATAGAAAATGCTAAACCTGTTTCCTTGAATGCAATAAGCAGTACGGTTAATATTCCACATATAAAACTATCAAATGTACTTCCTTAAACAGTACACCCAATGTATGTCCACCACATAAACCTGTCGCCATGGTGCCCTCCTTCCCACTCACTTGGGAATAGATCCTTACACAGTACACCCAATGTATGTCCACCCTATAAACCTGTCCCCATGGTGCCCTCCCTCCCACTCACTTGGGAATAGATCCTTACACAGTACACCCAATGTATGTCCACCCTATAAACCTGTCCCTATGGTGCCCTCCCTCCCACTCACTTGGCAATAGATCCTTACACAGTACACCCAGTGTATGTCCACCCCATAAACATGTCACCATGGTGCCCTCCCTCCCACTCACTTGGGAATACATCCTTATACAATACACCCAATGTATGTCCACCCTATAAACCTGTCCCTATGGTGCCCTCCCTCCCACTCACTTGGCAATAGATCCTTACGCAGTACACCCAGTGTATGTCCACCCCATAAACATGTCACCATGGTGCCCTCCCTCCCACTCACTTGGGAATACATGTAGATCCTTACACAGTACACCCAGTGTATGTCCATCCCATAAACATGTCACCATGGTGCCCTCCCTCCCACTCACTTGGCAATAGATCCTTACACAGTACACCCAGTGTATGTCCACCCCATAAACATGTCACCATGGTGCCCTCCCTCCCACTCACTTGGGAATAGATCCCTACACAGTACACCCAATGTATGTCCACCCCATAAGCCTGTCACCATGGTACCCTCCCTCTCACTCACTTTGGAATATCTGGAAGCCAAACCCTCTCCCCTTGTGCATGTCATCTTCAGGGAGATTGAGGGCTGTGCCTCCTGGCAGACCGGTGTCCACAATCCTCAGTCCGTTACCGTTCAAGCCACTGTCAGCCAGCCTTGATGTGTCTCCATCCAACAAGACGGGTGTAGTCAACAAACACCCCCTTAGGGCCGTTGAAGAAGACAACAGATGTGACAGCTCGTAGAGCCCCACTCGCTGCTTGGATGTCAAACTGTACACAGACAAACAACAGACATGACAGCAAGTAGAGTCCCACTTACTGCTTGGATGTCAAACTGTACACAGACAAACAACAGACATGACAGCAAGTAGAGCCCCACTTGCTGCCTGGATGTCAAACTGTACACAGACAAACAACAGACATGACAGCAAGTAGAGCCCCACTTGCTGCTTGGATGTCAAACTGTACACAGACAAACAACAGACATGACAGCAAGTAGAGCCCCACTGGCTGCCTGGATGTCAAACTGTACACAGACAAACAACAGACATGACAGCAAGTAGAGCCCCACTCGCTGCTTGGATGTCAAACTGTACACAGACAAACAACAGACATGACAGCAAGTAGAGCCCCACTTGCTGCCTGGATGTCAAACTGTACACAGACAAACAACAGACATGACAGCAAGTAGAGCCCCACTTGCTGCTTGGATGTCAAACTGTACACAGACAAACAACAGACATGACAGCAAGTAGAGCCCCACTTACTGCTTGGATGTCAAACTGTACACAGACAAACAACAGACATGACAGCAAGTAGAGCCCCACTGGCTGCCTGGATGTCAAACTGTACACAGACAAACAACAGACATGACAGCAAGTAGAGCCCCACTTGCTGCTTGGATGTCAAACTGTACACAGACAAACAACAGACATGACAGCAAGTAGAGCCCCACTTGCTGCCTGGATGTCAAACTGTACACAGACAAACAACAAACATGACAGCAAGTAGAGCCCCACTTGCTGCCTGGATGTCAAACTGTACACAGACAAACAACAGACATGACAGCAAGTAGAGCCCCACTTGCTGCCTGGATGTCAAACTGTACACAGACAAACAACAGACATGACAGCAAGTAGAGCCCCACTTGCTGCCTGGATGTCAAACTGTACACAGACAAACAACAAACATGACAGCAAGTAGAGCCCCACTTGCTGCCTGGATGTCAAACTGTACACAGACAAACAACAAACATGACAGCAAGTAGAGCCCCACTTGCTGCCTGGATGTCAAACTGTACACAGACAAACAACAGACATGACAGCAAGTAGAGCCCCACTGGCTGCCTGGATGTCAAACTGTACACAGACAAACAACAGACATGACAGCAAGTAGAGCCCCACTTGCTGCTTGGATGTCAAACTGTACACAGACAAACAACAGACATGACAGCAAGTAGAGCCCCACTTGCTGCCTGGATGTCAAACTGTACACAGACAAACAACAAACATGACAGCAAGTAGAGCCCCACTTAATGCCTGGATGTCAAACTGTACACAGACAAACAACAGACATGACATCACGTAGAGCCCCACTTAATGCCTGGATGTCAAACTGTACACAGACAAACAACAGACATGACAGCAAGTAGAGCCCCACTGGCTGCCTGGATGTCAAACTGTACACAGACAAACAACAGACATGACAGCAAGTAGAGCCCCACTTGCTGCCTGGATGTCAAACTGTACACAGACAAACAACAAACATGACAGCAAGTAGAGCCCCACTTAATGCCTGGATGTCAAACTGTACACAGACAAACAACAGACATGACATCACGTAGAGCCCCACTTAATGCCTGGATGTCAAACTGTACACAGACAAACAACAGACATGACAGTAAGTAGAGCCCCACTGGCTGCCTGGATGTCAAACTGTACACAGACAAACAACAGACATGACATCACGTAGAGCCCCACTCGAAGCCTCGATGTCAAACTATACACAGACAAACAGACATGACAGCACATAGAGCCCTACTCGTTACTTGGATATCAACTGAACACAGACAAACAGCAGACATGACAGCACATAGAGCCCCACTCGTTACTTGGATATCAAACTGAACACAGACAAACAGCAGATATAACAGCATGTAGATCCCCACTCACTGCTTGGATGTCAAACTGTACACAAACAACAGACGTTACAGCAAGTAGAGTCCCACTTGTTACTTGGATGTCAATATATATATATATATATATATATATATATATATATATATATATATATATATATATATATATATATATATATATATATATTATATATATTTATACACATATATATAATGTGGTATCTCGCCCATAAAACTACTAAAGGCACACTTCACACTTGGCTGACCTGTTAATTACAGCATCAATTCAACATCTCAGGAAGCATTCAGCCATGTTACAATTACTGCATAAAACTTATTCACTCACACATATCCATCACTGTCTATAGCCAAGACAGCTGATTGTACTGCGGTAACATGTAAACGACAAGTGAACTGAACTGCACAGGTTTAATCACAGCTGCTCTTGTTAAGTGAAGTATATGTGTCACTAGTTAATTAGCAGTATGGCATAACTTCCTTCCCACCCACGTGGTAATCTTGGAAGGCGACACCATCTTGTTTCTCCTGTTGAAAGTCATGCAAGTATTTGTATACAAGCGGCATCCAGTGGGAGTCTGGACCAGTCATTGGGTAGATCTGCTGTGATTTGCCAGTCTCCCTCGCTGACGGCACATAGAGGAACACTCCTGGAACAAGACAGAGGCACTGTCACCTTCATAGATGACACTCATCCAAGTCTGAAGGCACATAGAGGAACACTCCTGGGACAAGACAGAGACAATGCCACCTTCATAGATGACACTCATCCAAGGCTGACAGCACATAGAGGAACACTCCTGGGACAAGACAGAGACAATGTCACCTTCATAGATGACTCTCATCCAAGGCTGAAGGCACATAGATGGACACTCCTGGGACAAGACAGTGACAGTGTCACCTTCATAGATGACACTCATCCAAGGCTGAAGGCACATAGAGGAACACTCCTGGAACAAGACAGAGACAATGTCACCTTCATAGATGACACTCATCCAAGGCTGAAGTCACATAGAGGAACACTCCTGGGACAAGACAGAGACAATGTCACCTTCATAGATGACACTCATCCAAGGCTGAAGGCACATAGAGGAACACTCCTGGAACAAGACAGAGACAGTGTCACCTTCATAGATGACACTCATCCAAGGCTGAAGTCACATAGAGGAACACTCCTGGGACAAGACAGAGACAATGCCACCTTCATAGATGACACTCATCCATGACTGACGGCACATAGAGGAACACTCCTGGGACAAGACAGAGACAATGCCACCTTCATAGATGACACTCATCCAAGACTGATGGCACAGAGGAACACTCCTGGGACAAGACAGAGACAATGTCACCTTAATAGATGACACTCATCCAAGACTGATGGCACAGAGGAACACTCCTGGGACAAGACAGAGATAATGTTAACTTCATAGACAGTCATCCAAGGCAGCCAATGTAGTGCTGTTTTTTGTGTCTTGTGTCATTTATAATCAAGTTAAATCTCCATACAGAACTAACGCTGAAGTAAATACATCAATGTTTAAAATTATCCTATTCCTGTTACATCTGGCTTTTTAAATTACATCAGGAATACATTTGTAGAAACCCAGCCAAATATTGTAGTGTACAGTTACGTTGTAAGATAAGTGAGTATCTCATCTGGCCAACCTTTAATCTCTGTCGTTGAGCCCTGGTATGTGGCACCTTCGTTGAAGTTGTCTCCATGTTTGACAGTGCCCCCAATGGGCGAAGCAGCATCCAGTAGCACAGGCCGGCTGAGGTTGTGAAGTTCGAGGTCAGCGCCATTAGTTGCTTGAAGGTCAATGAAGTAGACTACAGATTTAACAAGATTTAACAAGATTTGCCATCCAAGCCAAAGGCCCAGATGGCAAGTGGACAAGGAAGCCATTGGCTTATCGAGAGTCCAACAATGTTCATCTACTTATAGCCTGCCCTCCTGAGATATGTGTCAACCTTGTTTCTAAACATATTCACACTGCTAGCAGTTACACAATCTGTAGACAATTTGTTCCATTCATTTATTGTCCTCTGTGAGAACGAGTGCTTCCTGATGTCCAATCTACATTGATCCTTTACTAATTTTACCTCATGTCCTCTAGTTCTGCTATCCTTCTTGAGTGAGAAAAACATATTTCTATCAATATTTTCATACCCATTCAATATCTTAAAAACTTCAATCTGATCTCCTCTTAACCTCCTTGTCTCTAGAGTTGTTAAACCACATTCTTTCAGGCGTTCTTCATAACTAAGGTCTCTCAGTTCTGGAATCATTTTAGTTGCTCTCCTTTGTATGCGTTCAAGCTTATCTATATCCTTCTTACGATATGGTCTCCATGCTTGTATACAGTATTCTAAATGAGGTCTAACTATTGCTTTATAAAGAGGTATAATTAACTTTTTTCCTTGTATGTTATGTTTCTTCTAATCAATCCAAGAATTTGATTACCCTTTGAAGCTGCAATACCACACTGCTCTGAAACTTTCATATCAGCGCTTATTGTAACTCCTAAGTCCTTTTCTTTTACAGTAGTACCCAGAACAGTATCTCCCATTTTATAGTTTACATTCAAGTTCCTATGTCCTGTATGTAGGCATTTACATTTCCCAAAATTGAACAACATCTGCCATTTCTCAGACCATTTCACTAATCTGTCTAGATCGTTTTGTAAATGTTGTTTATCACCATCAGTATTAACCTTTCTAAACAGTTTTGTGTCATCCGCAAATTTCAGTACGTTACTTGTTATACTGTCGTCCAAGTCATTGATATAAATTAAGAATAATATAGGTCCTAATACTGATCCTTGAGGTACCCCACTCAAAACCGATTTCCAATTTGAAACTTCTCCATCTACTACAACTCGTTGTCTTCTGTCAGTCAGCCATTGTTCTATCCAGTCAGTTATGCTATCCCCGATACCATGGGCTTTTAATTTAAGTAGTAATCTTTGATGTGGCACTTTGTCAAAAGCTTTCTGAAAATCTAAGTAGATAATATCTACTGGCGATCCCACGTCTATCCACTTAGTGATTTCTTCCAAAAAACATAACATATTTGTTAAGCATGACCTCGCTTTAAGGAATCCATGTCGAGATGAATTTAATAATTTATGCTTAACGAGGAAGTCCACCATATGGTCTTTAATTAACCTTTCTAATAATTTACAAATCACTGACGTTAAACTCACTGGTCTGTAATTCTCTGACTTATTTCTCGAATCCTTTTTAAATAATGGTATGATGTTTGCTTCTTTCCATTCAAACGGAACAACTCCCTCTTTTAATGACAAGTTGAATACTCTTGCAAGTGGTATACTGATTTGTTCTACTGTTTCCATTAGTAATTTTGGAGGAATCCCATCCACTCCCGGTGATTTGTTATCCTTCATTGCCTTTATTTTCTTAGCTACCAATTCTGGAGTTACAACTAACGGACCTAAATAGTCAGATTTAGCCCCCTGAAATTTAGCATCAGTAAATGGTAATGAACTAATATCTTCTTTGGTAAACACTGAACTGAAGTAACCATTTAGGTCTTCCGCCATTAAAAACCCGTGATATTATATTTCCAGCACTGTCTTCTAGAGGTCCAACCTTGTCTTGTACGTTTTGTTTACTCCTGACATATGCATAAAAACTCTTGCTGTCATTTTTTATGTTACATGCTAGTTTTTGCTCATAGCTTCTTTTAGATTGTCTGATTTCAGTTGTAGCTGCATTAAGTGCCTCTTTGTATTTTGCATAGTCTTCGTCCTTTCTGGTACGCCTATAAACCCTCCACATAGTTTGTTTTAGCATTATTTTTCTAATAGCCTCTTTTGACAAGTGTTTCTTTCTACACCGTTTTCCTTGTTTTTGGAAGGGAACAAATTTATCGATGATACTCTCAATTTCATATTTTAGAATATTCCAACATTCAATTGCGGTCTTATTCATCAGCATGTTATTCCAATCTAGCTTTGCTAAGTATTTTCTCATATCTTTGTAGTTACCTTTGTGGAAGTTTCTCTTGTACGTTTTCTTATTTTTACTTTCTGATTTTACATTGATGTCAAAATGTATTTGATTATGGTCACTATTACCCAATGGTTCAAATATTTTTACATTGTCCACTAATTCTTTTTGTGATGACAAAACTATATCTAATACATTTTCTCCCCTGGTTGGTTCTAGTACGTGCTGAGTAAAAAAGCTATCCTGGATTAAAAATAGAAATTGTTGGTCCTCAATCCCTGTGCTCTCTAGAAAATTCCATTGTATGTGTCCATGGTTAAAATCTCCCATTATGATACATTCCCCTTTACTAACTTCCTTTATAGCGTTTTTTATTTTTGTGTTGTCCTCTTCATTTATGTTTGGACTTCGATTTTGACAAAGTGCCACATCAAAGATTACTACTTAAATTAAAAGCCCATGGTATCGGGGATAGCATAACTGACTGGATAGAACAATGGCTGACTGACAGAAGACAACGAGTTGTAGTAGATGGAGAAGTTTCAAATTGGAAATCGGTTTTGAGTGGGGTACCTCAAGGATCAGTATTAGGACCTATATTATTCTTAATTTATATCAATGACTTGGACGACAGTATAACAAGTAACGTACTGAAATTTGCGGATGACACAAAACTGTTTAGAAAGGTTAATACTGATGGTGATAAACAACATTTACAAAATGATCTAGACAGATTAGTGAAATGGTCTGAGAAATGGCAGATGTTGTTCAATTTTGGGAAATGTAAATGCCTACATACAGGACATAGGAACTTGAATGTAAACTATAAAATGGGAGATACTGTTCTGGGTACTACTGTAAAAGAAAAGGACTTAGGAGTTACAATAAGCGCTGATATGAAAGTTTCAGAGCAGTGTGGTATTGCAGCTTCAAAGGGTAATCAAATTCTTGGATTGATTAGAAGAAACATAACATACAAGGGAAAAAAGTTAATTATACCTCTTTATAAAGCAATAGTTAGACCTCATTTAGAATACTGTATACAAGCATGGAGACCATATCGTAAGAAAGATATAGATACGCTTGAACGCATACAAAGGAGAGCAACTAAAATGATTCCAGAACTGAGAGACCTTAGTTATGAAGAACGCCTGAAAGAATGTGGTTTAACAACTCTAGAGACAAGGAGGTTAAGAGGAGATCAGATTGAAGTTTTTAAGATATTGAATGGGTATGAAAATATTGATAGAAATATGTTTTTCTCACTCAAGAAGGATAGCAGAACTAGAGGACATGAGGTAAAATTAGTAAAGGATCAATGTAGATTGGACATCAGGAAGCACTCGTTCTCACAGAGGACAATAAATGAATGGAACAAATTGTCTACAGATTGTGTAACTGCTAGCAGCGTGAATATGTTTAAAAACAAGGTTGACACATATCTCATGAGGGCGGGTTATAAGTAGATGAACATTGTTGGACTCTCGATAAGCCAATGGCTTCCTTGTCCACTTGCCATCTGGGCCTTTGGCTTGGATGGCAAATCTTGTTAAATCTTGTTAATCCAATAGTTAATTTTGAATTTCTTGAAACAATTTTGCACCAAACAGCTTCATCGCAATCTGCTTCCCTTTCTAGTTTTATTTCATAAGCCTGAATAGATTCTTTAACATATAAAATAACTCCCCCGCCCCTTCTTCCTATTCGATCTTTCCTAAACATTACATATCCTGTCAGTCCTAATTCAGCATCTGTTATATCTATGTTGGCCCATGATTCAGTTATACCAATTATGTGAGGGTCAATATCTTCTACCATAATGTTTAATTCGTTTTTCTTATTTACTATGCTCCTTGCATTTAAACATACGCATCTATAACCTTTTTCAGAGATGTTTTTCGGATGATTTGATATTGGTTTCCTGGACATGACAGCCACACTATTAATACAAACACCAGTTCTGATGATAATGTTAATAGCAGTTATAAGATGTATAACATAGCAGTGTTAACATTAAGAATTGAACATCGACAGTTTCAATCAGGCACTGATGGAAACAAGCAAGAAACTTTTAGGGTACAGAAGAAAAAAGAAGGAGGAATGGATCAAGTCAGACACATGGACAACAATTGATGAAAGAAAAGCAACAAAAAAGAAGCTAAACAAACGCCATATCTCAACGACTGAAGGAACAGCTGCAGAGTAGATACTCAGAACTGGACAAAGAAGTCAAAAGGAAGACGAGAGCAGATAAGAGAGCCTTCATCGAAAATCTGGCAGATGAAGCAGGAGCAGCAGCACAGACACAGAACATGGCCACACTGTACAAGATAACCAAAACGCTGACTGGCGGTTTTAAAAATAGTGATATTCCAGTGAAAGATGTGGATGGAAATGTTGTCACCTGTGAAGTAAAACAGACCCAGAGATGGAAAACACACTTCGAGACCATCCTCAACAAGGAAGCACCAAGAAATCAAGCAGAAATTCCAGAAAGCAAAGAGGACCTGAAGGTCAACACAGACCCACCATCTGCTGAAGAAGTGAGAAAAGCAATCAGGACTATGAAGTCTGGGAAAGCACCGGGTGCAGACTGTGTAAGTGCAGAGATGTTGAAAGCTGGAGGAGAAGTCACCATGGGAGCCTTGACAGAGATCTTTGAAGGAATATGGGAGACGGATGAAACACCAGGCGACTGGAAGATGGGGCTGATCGTCAAACTACCAAAGAAAGGAGACCTTAGCCTTTGCAAAAGCTGGAGAGGGATCACTCTGTTGTCTATCACTAGCAAAGTTTTCAGCAGGGTGATCCTCGACAGAATTTTCAGAAGCCCTTGACCCACTGTTACGTAAAGAACAGGCAGGTTTTAGGAAAGGAAAATCCTGTGGGGACCACATCTTTACCTTAAGGCAGATCCTGGAGCAGTGCCAGGAATGGAACACGCCATTCCATGCAAACTTTGTCGATTTTGAAAAGGCTTTCGACAGCATTCACAGAGACTCTCTCTGGCGTATACTCCGGCACTATGGAATCCCCCCAAGATTGTGAGCATAATCAAACTGCTATATGGCGATTTCAGGACCAAGGTCATTTGCAGCCAATTCCTGACAGAAGATTTTGAAATCAAGACTGGAGTGAAACAAGGATGCATACTATCCCCCTTCCTCTTCTGCCTCGGGATCGACTGGGTCATGAAGGAAACAACACTAGGAGACAAAAGCGGCATCAAATGGACCTTCACAGAAACATTAGGTGATCTAGACTATGCAGACGACATTTCTCTTCTGTTGCACCGCTACAGTGACATCCAAAGAAAAAGCGATGAACTTGCAAGAAATGCCGAAAAGATTGGGCTACAGATAAACATAAACAAAACAAAGATGCTGCGAAACAACAGCCAAACAGCAGACCCCATCACGATTGGAGGAAAGGATATTGAAGAGGTGACCGAGTTCACCTACCTTGGGGCCTAGGTGTCAACATATGGAAACTCGGAGTCTGAGATTAAGGCAAGGATTAGAAAGGCAAGAGGGGCATTTGCGGCATTGAAGAATATCTGGAAGACAAACAAGATCAGCAACAGAACAAAGATCCGCCTGTTCAAGAGCAACGTCCTAAGTGTGCTACTATATGCGGCGGAATCATGGAAAGTTACCAAAAGCATATGCCAGATGCTGGAAGTTTTCCAAAACAAGTGCCTCAGGAAGATACTGCGAATCTACTGGCCAAACAAAATCTCCAACACGGATCTCCATGAAAGAACAGGATGCAGCCCATCTCTCTCGAGGTTAAACGCCGCAGATAGAAATGGATTGGACACGTCTGCAGAATGCCGCTGACATCCATTCCAAGAGTGGCCATGCGCTGGACCCCTGGTGGCAAGAGAGCGAGGGGGAGACCCAAGGAGACGTGGAGGAGATCAGTAGAGCGGGAGATGAAGGCTCTCGGGTGGAGTTGGGGCCAGGTGACGAAGCTTGCAACAGACAGGCAACATTGGCGTTCTTTGGTGTCGGCCTTATGTGTGATCCCGCACGAAGAGGATTAAGTAAGTAAGTAAGTTAACATTAATAACACCAGTACCTATAGTAACTATCACAACAATGTAAAATATATTAATCATTCAATCAGTTATGTTTGGTTATAATATAATATTATAAGATTTGTCCAGTTAGTTTTAAGATGGGTTATTCTGTATATGAAAAAAGTGTCTGTATATTCTGAGCTAAGACTTGGAGAAAACAACTGTACATGTCTCTGTTAATTTGTATTCAGTAGTGGCTTCATTACCTGGAATAAGCCACTGTTTTGTTTCTACCAAAAATAATTGAATTAATTAAATTAAAGTTAATTTTTAATTTAACGGAATAATTTGGGAGGTTAATTTAATTTAATTGACCTGAGAAATGTGTGAGGTTAATTTAATTGGAACGTTTCTGAGTTAATTGTAATTTAATTAATTAACATTTCAAGTTAATTGCCTAATGCCTGGTACAGGTACAATTTAAGCAAAAATATCAGTATCATGATTCGAGCCTGGGCGTCCAACCATTCAGCCATCACAGCTGAAGCTATGTAGCCTTTCTGGTGATAACGAAAGGTTGATGGTTAATAAAGTTAATAAAGGACAGAACTTTCAGAACTCGACTCGGCAGAGCACCGGAGAGGAGAATAGCGCAGGAGATGAGGATGTAGCCAGCTGGAAGTTTCCTTGTGTATGGCTGACTGGTCCAGGTGTTCGCGCACCCACACTTCCTACAATTCTGCATGATCTCTATGAGTATGCCATCTTCCTTGTTGATAACACCTTGAGTTGGATGGCCACATTCAGCACACAGCTGGAAGAGCTGCATTAGCAGGTCCTCAAAAACAATGTATTTCGGCTGCTCTATGATGCCCTTGCTATTTTTCTGTTTGTAGCTGAAAATGCATACATTCCACTGCATTATTTTTGAATAAAAAATTTGTGAAGTCATGCAACTCATGAACTGTTTGCTAAAAATTAACATGACTAAAACAGTATTCAAGGTATTATGTTGTACTGAAAATCGCAGAGGAATGGAAAACCAAAGAATGTACACAGTAATACTAACTATTCATCACTGGACTCCTCATTGGCCTCTTCTGCAGCATCCAGAATAGATGGTTTGTAGTCACTGGACGGCTTTACTGGTGACGACACGGTGGAGGGAGAAGTCGATGGTGGCTCAGCTGATGGGACATCGGCTGGAGTCTTCTTGGGTGTGGAAATTAGACAGGATGGCTCAAGTTGAATGTTGACAGAGATATCATCCAAGCTGTACTGTGTCCCTGTGTCACATGTCACCACCATGTCTGTCTGAACCTCTGGAATGTAGAATAATCATTTATAAAAAACAAAGTTAATAATAATTCTGTATGTTTGGTGACATACAGACTACACGCCAAAGATTAAGTAGTAATAATGCTGAGAGAAATACAATTATGATCTATTTTCTTATTTTTGATGGAGAAATTCATCTTGTATGGTATATAAAAGTACTAATAATTATGCTGCTGAAGACAGACATACTAGACACAATTCGTTACAAATATCAATGATGTTATCATTCACATTACCACTGTCTAAAGCTTCATATATTAGGCACTGTCTGATTTTTAATACACTTGTCTGGTTTTTGGTCTGCAGGTGGTATAAATCTACAGGGCATTCACAAAACCATATATCTATGATATACTGAGGGTCTCACCTGGCTCGAGCTCCCTCCCTTAAATTGCATGCCATGAGGTGTGAACATTTTGAACAGTTAGCTTGAAAATTGTAGATTTTGGGTCATCTCGTTAATTTCTCTGCCCTTTCTGCCTGCCACTGTAAATATGTGTAAGTTTTTTAATAGCAGTCATTCTGATATTTGACAGATGCTGTGGCATTTTTTATCTATGCCAAAAAATATACTTCTAGGCCCAATAGTACATCTACATTGTACATTCCCAATTTATTGCCAAAATCAAGGAGAGTTTTGGGGGTAAATCATTCTAATATAATCATCTAATGACATATTTCCCCTCAATGCACTGACTGGGCGATTATCGATTACCATTAAAAAATCCTGGTATAATATTAGATTCATATATAGCAGTCTCAAGTAGTCCAAACAGCCCAATCTTAGGCCTACCTGGCAAGTGCAACTCCATAAAATCTAGAGCTAAACACCAAACTTATATTGATTTTTTTCCCTACATTTTGTTACAATATGACAGCAATAAAAAGCCTAGTCCTATCGTGGACATCACCACTACTGCCACTGGCACTGATCACATGACATGGGGAGGGCTCGTCAGACATGGGAATGATTGTCTTCTGTAAACCACTTCAGGGTTCGCTACATATGGGGTTAGCTAAGGTTAGGGTTGCATAACTTCATTTCCTTGTTCCCAAGCACTTACAAAGTACTGCACACAACATGAAATTGGTATTGATATGTGGTGAATAGACTTTGGGAAAGGCAACAGCTATTTTTGATACTGAAAATTGCTTAATGTAGATTTTTAGCTTACCACAAGCTCTTTCATACTATTTTAACACATGGACAATTAAAAAGTTGTGTTTATTAACAATTAAATATCATATAAAGTATAAAAATGTGCAAAATATCAGCTTGTGCACATCAAATGTTATAGTATAAAACTAAAATGTACATTTATTTGACATTTTCTATGTTGAGTAGATCGGTTAAACAGTTTAAATAGTAATGGTGTTTAAACAGTAATGATCTTGTTGACTAGATAGAATCAATAAAATATATATAATCATATATTATCCAGTCTGACATTGACAATTTTCTAAGTCAAACACATACAACATGTAGGCAAAGTCAATCGCCCTACAATTTTTTTTCTATCTGGCTTTTACTGTAGTAGAGACGAAGAGCGGGGCGAATTTTTTTGCCTAACAACATGGGGCACACTAGCAACCGTTCTTGTTTATTTATTTATAAAAAGTAAGCCCAAATTAGGTTATCGGAATTGCAAATTATAAAAGTTATAAGAAATTTGTTATAACAAACTAATAATTTAATCCAAATTACCTATAATATCCACAATTAACCTAACAACAATGACCAAAACATAAACCGTGTTTGTGACCATCACTTCCATTTATTTCGGGGCAGACACAGTACAAACATGTATTGGTGGCCACGTTAACGTTTTGACTGATAAGAAAACATGACCATCAAAAATTCTGAAATCGTTTACAACAACTGCCATCGTCGCATTGACATGCTGACCAAGTTTTGTCAAAATCACATACCTCCAGCTGTATTAAAACACCCCGACGTGCGAGGCCCATCAATTTAAAAAACAATAGCCATGTATTCTTGCACCCACATAGTCATAGTCCACAGTAGAAAAATTCCCATAAATCCCTCCGCGTTTTACACTCTAAAAAAATCACTATTTCACAGCCAATAGCTTCTACAAACAAACATGTGAACATGCCTGCTCAATTGCACTAATGTCACATCATATAAATTGTTTAAATTCACATATCACAATTTAATACACCCTACAATTCGTGTGAAACTGGAAGGTCAATAGTTCTGTTACCACTTCAAAGTTGTCCGACATCGCTGGTCTCGATGGCAGTGCCAGTGGTGGAGGTCGATCAGGGTAGCGTAGGGTCTTCAGATAGCGGGCAAATAAAAATACGAAATCATAACCTACGAATTTCGCAGTAATAATAAAAAAATTTAACAATAACTTTCTTTACGCGTCTCCGATTAACCTCGCGCGCCACCTACCGGATAAATTGCGGTTCGTCTGAACTGTCCGCCAGGAGGGCCATCTTTACCGCCAGTGCCCTGTTAGAAGCCGGCCTCACCGCAACACATCAACCACACAACGCATAGTTAAACGACTAAGTACCTCAACTTAGACTATTTTACACATAAATTGGCGCCGGATTAATTAAGCACATGGCACATTCTCAAATTGTCGATGCCAGCAGTTTTGTTCTACTATTAAATTATAGTAACAGAACAAGTGCAGATTTTCCCATTGTCTTTCCCATGATGGCCACGTTAACGTTTTGCATGATTAGTAGAAAACGTGACCATCAAAAATCCTACAACTTTATGACATCCACTTTTACTATGCTGCCAATGAGCTGAACAAATAAGTTTCGTCAAAATCACATACCTCCAGCAAATGCAAATTGGGAGTTTTCATCAAATATTAATACACTGCTTGCTGAGGCACTGGTGTTTCGAGAACGTCACCACCAAAATAATAATACTAAAATATGATATTTATACACCGTCATAATAACATAGTGTTATTATACAATAATAATACAGCTAAACGTATATACGCAGTTAAATAATAAAAATAATAAATTAATTAAAAACAATACAACTAAAAATCGTACATCAAATTAAACAATTAAAAAACAAGTACAATTTAAATTGAAGGGCATTACAACCAAAACGTATACATGGAATCAAATAATTTAAACGATGAATTACAAAGAGCAATACATTATGAGTATCAAATGGGAGTAAAATAATATATCAAATAAATTAAGGTATACAAGGAATTAAATAAGACAAAATAATAATAATAAATATCGAATAAGATTAAAGCCGGTAAGTATATTCTATCTTGTATTTTCCTTTCGGAAAATGGAAGTATTTAACTGCCATTGAAAACTATCACAACTGTTAGAGTTTCTAAAATACATACGATAACGATAAAACATGTCCGATTGACCAACTGATGTGAATCGGAAATAATGACCTGAATCTGAGCATGGAATGATCGATAGTCTTTTAATAAAAATAAGAGACCAATGACGTGAGTGACACTTAGCATTATCTGCTATTTGGTTGCACCTCCTATCGGTCGGTGGAGAGACCAATCCACAGTCACCGAGTCTCTTATAGTTGCTTATCGAGCAGCTCTCAGGGGAGAGAGTTGTCGGCCCCCAGACCTTTGTAGTTCTCCACCGAAACTACTGACAATCCCTATGTGTTGAGCTAGCAACTTATCTTATGACAACACGTCTACCCGTTTATATAGTAGGCAAACCCTTTTAGCTGAATTTGTGGTGTGAACTCTTGAAACATGTTCACTTTACATGAATCGGACATAACAACATCTAATTAAACAATTTATTCATTAGAATGTTTCTTATAGGGCATAGTTTAAGGAGTAATACAACAAAATGTATAACATGCATTAATAATATTACTAGTCTATGTTACTGATATTGAATTATGCAGATTCAGTGGTGGTAATTGTGCGCATGCGCCGGAAGTGCTCACTCTAAGATGGCGCCTACAACAACGTCGGCCCGTTAACTGTCATCAATAACCCTACCTTGGGAATACAACGCACTACAAGTGGAAAAAGGTTATTATTTTGCCAACAGTATCATCGAAGAGTTGTATTCACTGGTGTTATCTTTTTATTATCTATGAATCTAGTCAATCACATCGCCGTTACTTTGTGGAACAAATGCGCACAACAGACACGTTAACCAACAGTCAATCAAAATGCTTAGAAAATGTATCGTCTCCATCCCATTGAAGAACAAATAATATATCCATTAAACATAGGGCCTACATTAACCTGCTAAACTACGCAAATCCGACATTCTAACTAATATAGATTCGAACTAGGGCTACGTCATTAGAACTCTCTAGTGCGGCAACAGTCTAGCCACATTTTGTAAGCGGCTAATACAGAATCATGAGTTCTATCAGAAGAAGAAAAATATAGTTGTCACTAGTAATTAACCTGTCCAATACATTAATCACAACTCCATTTGAAATGTCCAACCGTCTGTTGAATCCGAGCAGAAAAAAGGGCATATGTATCAAAATTAATAATATATGAAATATGTGTATTCCATTGAATATATATTATTTATTTACAAAGCCAAATAAAGTTTATACACAAACCTAACTTTTCATCGCAATGAGAATCGAGGCCGAAATTGTGTTCAAACTAGTGACACTTCTTCGGTGGTATTGCGCATCCTGTTAGGTCACGAAGTCCCTGTTTATGATCCACCGTTTGTTTTCGTAGTAGCTGTTTCGTATCACCTCTTTTTCACCTATTTCGTCTTACTGGCTGTCAACGCAACTATCAATTTAGCTGAGATCAGTTTTTGCAGAGAAGTCCACATGAAGCACGCAGTATGTGCTATAGACAAACTACGTGTGTTGAAACCGACAACTTTGCATCGATTGTTATGTAACACATGCTAAATGCAAGAACTGCCCGCATGCTGGCTCGTAAACAGCAATTAAGCCATGTGGTCTTTTGCCTATAGCTATGCGGGAGGGGCAGGCAACGAACCATGACAGGCATTGTTTTCCTGTTTGCATCCGATAATCTTTAGCAGCTCCACGCATTGATACTTGTCAACAACGTTGAGATCCTCACTTAGACACTCAGTTTCTATGTCGCATTTATTCTGGTATCCTAATTGTAACGACACATGCATGTTGTTCTATCGAGGACGCGTAATCATTCTGGTTACAACTATGTTAATCCAGCAGGGGGAGGCACTTACCACATAACATTCGTTTGGTGGCGCTACATTACTATGGCGGATCGGCGGGATAAACTCCCGCGAGAAGAATGCGATGTAGAATTGTCTTTTCTGCCTATTAAATTGCAAAAAAAGTTAATGCCTTTTCAGAAAGAAGGGGTCAAGTTCGCCATTCGAAAAAATGGAAGGTATTTGGCTTGTGACATTGCAAAATGATCTAAAAATGGTGCTCACAGTCTCTGCGTTCTAGCCAGGGCCGGGGCTGGGTAGGCAAAGTCAATCGCCCTACAATGTTTTTCTATCTGGCTGTTGCTACTAGTAGGGGCGAAGGTCTCGTTCATCAAAAGCTTAAGTATTTTCATGAAACGTGAAACCTTACAAAAACGCCATAAACAGAGCAATAAACACGTCTTTCGTGTCTGTATGCATTCTTATATGTATATCACTAAAGTTACCTGACAATAACCATGAAAAAGTGTGAAATTATTACCTTTTTGTCAGAACACATGTGCTTGTCAAGGTTTGTATATAACCGGATGTTGTTGTGAGCGAGAACAGCACGCGGGATTTCCATAGATCTATATAAGGTCACGCTAAGAATTGCCATCTGCTAGCCATAGAGTTACATCATTAATAATGCCCCTATAAACTACTAACTTACTAACGGGTGTTTTATTTATGTCTGTGCTGCTGGCCCATTCTGGCCTCATTCTACACGAAATCACGTTTGATCATGTGACGCAAAGGCAACATCACGTGCACAGTATGGCGGCTAATTGTGAAATGTTTTCTATGTCACCGATAAAAGTACTCATAAGTAATTATTTGGAGCACATTTCTTCAGTTTCTTGACGCCCAATCGTCGGTTGTATGTCACGAAATACACATGTGAAACGGTTAGTGCGTATCGGTTTTAAAACTTAAGTTATTAGTTCCGTAGCCAAATGGCTACGGAACTGCCAAAACGGCGAGTTAGCAAATGCCCCTCAGGATTTTCGCCCCAGAGACGAAGAGCGGGGCGAACATTTTTGCCTAGGGCTGGGCAGTGTCAGTGGTAGGCAAAGTCAATCGCCCTACAATTTTTTGCTATCTGGCTGTTGCTGTAGTAGGGGAGAAGATCTCGTTCATCAAAAGCTTAAATATTTTCATGAAACGTGAAACCTTACAAAAACGCCATAAACAGAGCAATAAACACGTCTTTCGTGTCTGTATGCATTCTTATATGTATATCACTAAAGTAACCTGACAATAACCATGTAAAAGTGTGAAATTATTACCTTTTTGTCAGAAAGCATGTGCTTGTCAAAGTTTGTATATAACCGGATGTTGTTGTGAGCGACAATAGCAAACGGGATTTCCATAGATCTTTATAAGGTCACGCTAAGAATTGCCGTATGCTGGCCATAGAGTTACATCATTAATAATGCCCCTATAAACTACTAACTTACTAACGGGTGTTTTATTTATGTCTGTGCTGCTGGCCCATTCTGGCCTCATTCTACACGAAATCGCGTTTGATCATGTGACCCAAAGGCAACATCACGTGCACAGTATGGCGGCTATTTATGAAATATTTTCTGTGTGACCGATAAATGTACTCATAAATAATTATTTGGAGCACATTTCTTCAGTTTCTTGACGCTTAAGTGTCAGTTGTATGTCACGGAATACATAAGTTATTAGTTCCGTAGCCATTTGGCTACGGAAAGCCCAAATTGGCGAGTTAGTAAAACCCGGTGTGGACTTTCGCCCCAGAGACAAAGAGTGGGGCGGACAATTTTGCCTATGCCAGTGGCAGTGCGCTCGTGTTTAACAGTGATCTCGCTGGATCTCACATTAGATATGTCATTAGTCCGATATAAAATCATATATTGGTCACTGGGAGTATAAAAGTTAACTTTTTCGAAGAAAAAGTATGCATAAACAGGTTTTTGAGACATATTTTCATATATGTATAGTTCAATATTAATAGATAGGACTAGGTCTAGGTGGCCTTAGCCTGGCTTAGGCTTAGTGTTAGTGTTATGACACATCAGTGCGTTTTGTAAATAGGCCACATTTCACTTTATCTACTAATGTACTCGATTGTTCGTAATCAATAAAGGAAAGTAACTGAACGGTCGGTGAGGCTTTTTTGAAGATGATCTTTTAAGGCAAATTCCAGATCTAGCCTCGCTTTGGAAATATATATATATATCTTTCCATCGTTCGATATTGCTGAGTAGTTCATTAAAACCAACTTTTCTAACAAACTGCTTGTACTCGGGGATAGCATAACTGACTGGATAGAACAATGGCTGACTGACAGAAGACAAGTTGTAGTAGATGGAGAAGTTTCAAATTGGAAATCGGTTTTGAGTGGGGTACCTCAAGGATCAGTATTAGGACCTATATTATTCTTAATATATATCAATGACTTGGACGACAGTATAACAAGTAACGTACTGAAATTTGCGGATGACACAAAACTGTTTAGAAAGGTTAATACTGATGGTGATAAACAACATTTACAAAACGATCTAGATTAGTGAAATGGTCTGAGAAATGGCAGATGTTGTTCAATTTTGGGAAATGTAAATGCCTACATACAGGACATGGGAACTTGGATGTAAACTATAAAATGGGAGATACTGTTCTGGGTACTACTGTAAAAGAAAAAGGACTTAGGAGTTACAATAAGCGCTGATATGAAAGTTTCAGAGCAGTGTGGTATTGCAGCTTCAAAGAGAAATCAAATTCTTGGATTGATTAGAAGAAACATAACATACAAGGGAAAAAAGTTAATTATACCTCTTTATAAAGCAATAGTTAGACCTCATTTAGAATACTGTATACAAGCATGGAGGCCACCCTATCCTGGAAACCGTCGGATGCATGCACTCAATCTGAACTGACGATAAACGCGAGAGCTGGCATAAGAGGCAGTACAGCCTAATAGCCAGAAGAAGACCTGTAAGAACCTGTAAGTAAGAAGGATATAGATACACTTGAACGCATACAAAGGAGAGCAACTAAAATGATTCCAGAACTGAGAGACCTTAGTTATGAAGAACGCCTGAAAGAATGTGGTTTAACAACTCTAGAGACAAGGAGGTTAAGAGGAGATCAGATTTTAAGATATTGAATGGGTATGAAAATATTGATAGAAATATGTTTTTCTCATTCAAGAAGGATAGCAGAACTAGAGGACATGAGGTAAAATTAGTAAAGGATCAATGTAGATTGGACATCAGGAAGCACTCGTTCT
This sequence comes from Lamellibrachia columna, assembly GCA_963662155.1. Lineage (NCBI taxonomy): Eukaryota > Metazoa > Annelida > Polychaeta > Sabellida > Siboglinidae > Lamellibrachia > Lamellibrachia columna. Next base: position 24,369,149 of record OY759262.1, read on the forward strand.
CACAGAGGACAATAAATGAATGGAACAAATTGTCTACAGATTGTGTAACTGCTAGCAGCGTGAATATGTTTAAAAACAAGGTTGACACATATCTCAGGAGGGCGGGTTATAAGTAGATGAACATTGTTGGACTCTCAATGAGCCAATGGCTTCCTTGTCCACTTGCCATCTGGGCCTTTGGCTTGGATGGCAAATCTTGTTAAATCTTGTTAAAATCTTGATAGATGAAATAACAGGTAGTTGTTAGGTTTTGCCTCATTTTGTGATCTCGCTGGATCTCACATTAAGTACGTCATTAGTCCGATCGATGTAAAATCACCATAGGCCAATGGGAGTATGAACGTCTGACAAAGTTCATCTTTTTGAAGAAAAATTATGCATAACATTTTTTGGGAGACATTTTCATGTCTAATTTGATGTTAATCGCCAGGTGGCTTTACTGATATGACACATCTGTGCGTTTTGTAAATAGGCCACATTTCACTTTATCGGACGAAAATGTACCCGACTGTTCGTAATAATCACTACAGGAAAGTAATTGAACGACCTCATGATTTTTATGCATTTAATGCATTGCATAATACTATCAAGTGAGGCTTTTTCAAAGGCGCTCTTTTAAGTCAAATTCCAGCGCTAGCCTCACTTTGAAAACGTATCTTTCCGTCGTTCAATATTGGTGAGTAGTTCGTTAAAACCAACTTTTCTAACAACTTGTTTGTACTCGATAGATGAAATAACTGGTAGTTGTTAGGTCAACTGTGGTCTGATCTCTATAGTCACCAGCATAGTTTTTGCCTCGCCAGATTTTGTGATCTCGCTGGATCTCACATTATGTATGCCACTAGTCCAATGAAAAAATACATATCGGTCAGTAGGAGTATAAACGTCTGACAAAGTTAACCTTTTCGAAGAAGAATTATGCATAAATAGGTTTTTGGGACATATTTTTTGTCTAGTTCAACGTTAATCACCAGGTGGCCTTATTGATACGACACAGGTGCATTTTGTAAATACGTCATGTTTCATTTTATTGGACAAAAATGTGTGCAACTGTTCAATACTCGAAAGTAATCAAATGACCCTGTGATTTTTATGCATTTAATGTTTTGCATAGTACCATACAGTGAGGCTTTTTGAAGACGCTCTTTCTTGTAAGGCAAATTCCAGCGCTAGACTTGCTTTGAGAAACATATCTTACCATCGTTCGATATTGCTGAGTAGTTCACTCAAACCAACTTTTCTATCAAATTTGTTATACTCGATAGATGAAATAACTGCATCGTAGTTCTTTCAAATATTGTCTTCACATGTTTGCTTATTATATTACATAGTCATAAAACAAAGACCACACAACCAGCATATAGTCACCGATGTAGTGTTCTCACATTGGATACATCATTGATCTAATATAAAATCATATATCGGTTGCTGGGAGTATAAACATATGACAAGTTAAACTTTTTTGAATAAAAAATTATACATCAACAGGTTTTTGAGACATTTTTATATACCTAGTTTGACATTAATCGCCAGGTGGCCTCATTGGTACGATACATCGGTGTATTTTGTAAACACGCTATATTTCACTATATCTGAAAATGTCCGCAACTGTTCGTAATAATCTTTTTCGAAGACGCCCTTTCTTTTAAGGCAAATTCCGGCACTAGCCTCGTTTTGAGAGCCGCATTTCTGTAGTTCAATATTTGTAAGTCATGAAAAAAACTTATTAAATGTTATTTATCAGATTATGTATTAGTTGCAATTATACAAGGGATGTCAATTATAATTACAGTGTTTATATATTATATATATATATATATATATATATATATATATATATATATATATATATATGGATATATTTTATGGATCATAGATAGATAATATTTTATTTACAATCATTCCATTCCAAATCATTTATATATATTAAAACACTATAGGGCCTAAAACTGATCCCTGTGGTACCCCACTCAAAACAGATTTCCAGTTTGAAATCTCAGCATCTACTATTACTCTCTGTCTTCTGTGCGTAAGCCACTTTTCTATCCAGTTGATTACATCATTACCTATAGCATGGGCTTTTAGTTTAAGTAACAATCTTTGATGTGGCACTTTATCGAAAGCTTTCTGAAAATCTAAGTAGACAACATCCCCTGGTGACCCGTCATCTACCCACTTTGTAATTTCTTCAAAAACACATAAGAGATTGGTTGGACATGACCTTACTTTTAGGAATCCATGTTGAGATGTATTTATTAATCTATGTTTTACAAGGAATTCCACCATGTGGTCTCTAATTAATGTTTTGAGTAATTTACATACAACTGATGATAAACTCACTGGTCTGTAATTTTCTGGCTTGTTCCTCGATCCCTTCTTAAATAGCGGCGTAATGTTTGCCTCTTTCCATTCAAAAGGAACAACTCCCTCTTTTAATGACAAGTTGAACAATTTTGCAAGTGGTGTACTAATTTGCTCAACAATTTTCTTAAGCAGTTTTGGTGGTATCCCATCAACTCCAGGTGACTTATTATCTTTCATCTTCTTAATTTCCTTTGCTATCAATTCAGGAGTTACAAATAACTGCCATAAATGCTCTAAATTAAGTACATCAAGTACTGACATATCAAGTACAAGTACAAGTACTCAAATATAAATGGGCCTATTTTAATGGTTGTAATATTTTTCGATATTTTGCCATGTTTATTTTGCAACACAAATTTATGTGACTTTTTGATATGAGCAAAACTGAGCATCACATTTTATTATCATTTGGTTGTGAAGATCAAGCAGAAAAGTTCACAAAAATTCTATAAATTTTAATAATTTTTATTGAAACCATATTTCATGTATACAATTGTTACATTACACATCATACATTATACATCATAAAACTTTCCTGCTCTACACTTTAGTACTTGAAAAGTACTTGCTATTTACCAAGTACTGTAGTTCAAGTACAAGTACTTTGCATTTTCACACATCAAGTACTCAAGTACATCAATTACTGACAAATGTGTACTTAAGTACAAGTACAAGTACTGGTACTTGACCCCAACCCTGGAAGTGAGCTGATATCTTCTGTGGTAAAAACTGAGCTGAAATACTCATTCAGGACCTCTGCTATTTGAAACCCGTCTGAAATTATGTTTCTCCTGTTGTTTTCCAGTGGTCCTACCTTATCTCGAACTTTCTGTTTACTCCTTACATAAGCATAGAAACTCTTGCAGTAATTTTTTATTACCTGCCAATTTTTTTTTTCAAAGGTTCTTTTAGATTGTCTCATTTCAGTTGTAGCTAGGTTAAGTGCCTCTTTGTAATTTGCACAGACTTTCTGGTACACCTATAAACCCTCCACATAGTTTGCTTAAACATTATTTTTCTAATAGCTTCTTTTGACAAGTGTTTCTTTCTAGACCGTTTTCCTTGTTTTTTCAAGGTAACAAATTTATTTATGATACTCTTAATTTCATATTTTAGAATATTCCAATATTCAATTGAGGTCTTATTCATCAGCATGTTATTCCAATCTAGCTTTGCTAAGTATTTTCTCATATATTTATAGTTACCTTTGTGGATATACGTTTTTTATTTTTACTTTCTGATTTTACATTGATGTCAAAATGTATTTGATTGTGGTCAGTGTTACCCAATGGTTCATGTATTTTTACATTGTCCACTAATTTTTGTACTGATGAAACTATATCTAATACATTTTCTCCCCTGGTTAGTTCCAGCACGTGCTGAGTAAGGAAGTTCTCCTGAATTAAAAATAGAAATTGTTGGTCCTCGCCCCCAGTACTCTCTAGAGATTTCCATTGTATGTGTCCATGGTTAAAATCTCCCATTATGATACATTCCCCTTTACTAACTTCCTTTATAGGATTTTGTATTTTTGTGTTATCCTCTTTGTTTATGTTTGGACTTCGGTAAACTAATCCAATAGTTAATTTTTTATTTCCTGAAACTATTTTGCACCAAACAGCTTCATCGTAATCTGCTTCGCTTTCTAATTTTATTTCATCAGCTTGAATAGATTCTTTAACATCTAAAATAACTCCCCCTCCCCTTCTTCCTATTTGATCTCTCCTAAACATTACATATCCTGTCAATCCTAATTCAGCATCTGTTATGTCTGTGTTGGCCCATGATTTGGTAATACCAATTATGTAAGGGTCAATATCTTCTACCATAATGTTTAATTCGTTTTTTTTATTTACTATACTCCTAGCATTTAAATACATGCATCTATAACCTACTTCACACATGTTTTTCGGACATTCTGTTATTGGTTTATCTGTACTAGTGGCTTCTTGTCCCGCTTGAGGCATCTCTAAGTAACCCCACTGCGCTTCTAGTTTAAATAGTGTTTACTACCAAAAATATTTGATATGCTACCCATGCCACTGTTTACTGCTGCTGAGAGTCCATCCGCAAATACTGCTGCCCCCTTTCCACTTAGATGAAGCCAACTTCCTCTTCCCTACATAGCTTCTTGACTAGCATGTTAATTGCCATCCCCCGGCAATTTCAATATCTATGACCCCTCCTTCCTATTACTGGTAAAATCCTCGACAGTATTACCTGCTCAACCCGCGTCTGCTTTAGAGTTCTGACCAAATTCCTGTATTTGCTAACTAGGGCAGTTGTACCCTCCCTCTCTACGTTATTTGTCCCTATGTGTACTAAAACAGATCCACCCTTGCCCGAACCCACAATGTTTTCTACCCTCTCAGTTATCGCCTCTATTTTGGCCCCAGGCAAGCAAACTACCACGTCATCTCCCTTGTTTAAGACTGTCGGTCTTCCTAACAATTGAGTCCCCCACAAATACCCTCGCTCTCTTTCTCACCCCCTCTATCACTGCCTCGGAATAGCTCTTCCGTTCCTCCATCACATTCTGTCGCTCATCAACCTGTCACCTTTCCCTTCCGTCGCCTGGCTAACTTGCGCTCCCGTCGCCTTCCCTCCTGACAAATTCCCTCCTGGCTCCCTCACTCCCATCGCCTTAACTATCATCTCCTTGCCCCCCCCCCCGACTCCTTTGCTACTGTCTCGCCCACTCCCCTTTGTTTGATCCATTTGTCTTCCCTCCCATTTCTTTCTTTCTTGTCTCCTTTCATCCTGTCTCCCTCCCATCTCTTGTCTACTTACGTTCCGTCTCCCTACGTCCCGTCTCCCTACGTCCCATCTCCTTACGTCCTGTCTCCCTACGACCTGTCACCTTACCTCCTCTCAGCCTCCTCCCAGGCTGGGGTGATCTCTCCCTAGCATTTCTCTCGTCGTCTTCCCCAACTTTATCATCTACTGCTCCCCCACCAGAACCACTGGCACAACCCACCTGCTCCCTTCCCACCACTGCCACAACGAGCAGCCTCAGCTCTTCTAACTCCACCTCAAGTTCCTTCATCTTCGTATGTCCCCTACACTCAAAACTAAAACTATCCGCCTGAACCTCAGCCCAGGACTTCTCGCACCCGGACTTGAAGTCCACCCAGTTGCTACAACTGTTGCATATTAAATGCCTGGTGGCCTTAAAATATGTTGCATAAGTCGAGTTTGAAATTTAGCATCTGGAACAGGTAGCTCTTCTGTTGGATCCCTTCCATCACATTCTGTCCTTGTCACTTGATAGACTGTTATCAGTCTTTCTCCCACCCATCAACTTATCACCTTTCCCTCTGTCTCCTGGCTAACTTGCACTCCCGTCGCCTTCCCTCCTGACACCTTCCCTCCCCTCTCCCTCACTCCCATCGCCTTCACTCTCGTCTCCTTCCCTCCCATCTCCTTTGCTCCAGTTATCTTCCCTCCTGTTTCTTTCCTTCCCGTCTCCTTTCGTCCTGTCTCCCTACGACCTGTCACCTTACCTCCTCTTAGCCTCCTCCCAGGCCGAGGTGAGCTCTCCCTAGCATCTCTCTCATCAGTCTTCCCCCACTTTATCATCTACTGTCCCCCCACCGGAACCACTGGCACAACCCACCTGTTCCCTTCCCACCACTGCCACAACGAACAGCCTCAGCTGTTCCAACTCCATCTCTAGTTCCTTCATCTTCACACATCCCCTACACTCAAAACTAAAACTATCTGCCTGAACCTCAGTCCAGAACTTCTCACACCCGGACTTGACGAAGTCCTCCCAGTTGCTACAACTGCTGCATATTAAATGCCTGGTGGCCTTTACCTGCCGTTTGCACGGTGGCGCCATCAAAAAATTTAGACTTAATCTGATTGCTACGTTAGCCTTGAATAAGGCCGTTTTTTTGTTCAAAAGAACACTTTAGGGTAATATACTTGCGAGCTATGTCTTTTTTACTAAGCTCGCACGAGCAAAGAAAAAGCCTGCCACCTAGTGAATACGGATAACACTGTAAACAAAACAACGAAGTGTAAATGAACTTTCGCTAAAATCCTGCTGTTAATTCCTTTTTGCCGAAATCGTTTACTACAACTATGTCGGATATTATCTTATGTATGTAATTTATGTAAATGTGTCACTATCTAATATATATTTAACAATGTATATGATAGTTTGGTACACCAGTTTAATTCACGACCTGCAAACAAATTACGCAGTTTGACAGTCTTTTTAGTCTTAATATGAAACCTGTTTTGTGACATATAAATCTTTCTTATTGCAGATGCCTGATTGCAGATGAGGTAAGTTATTCTTAAATATGTCCCAATGGCTCTGTCGTGACCTAACCATGCAGCTTCTGTGAATGCTAGTGAGGTCAGCAACTTCTACCCATTTTCTATCTAGCACAAGCTGGTGATGAAACTACTGTGTCGGAAACAAATCTATTGTAAAATGTTTCTCTCAATCTCAGTATAAAATAACTGAATAAAAAAACTGAGTTTCCTTATTAAACCGGCCATCATGGCATTTCAATTCAATCTTTTCAGTTATGCATGATAATCTACCAAAAATTACAAAATAAATCCATTAAGTATGAGAAATTCCCAAGGAATTAGCCTGGAATAAACTGACCATAAGATTTCATGGGTTTTGCACAACTACCGGTACTATCTGTATATTTCTTTTTCCCGTGATGCTGCATGCCCTGTCCACAGATGGGACTGGGGAAGACGTTGCAGGCTCTCTGTATCGCCTACTACTACCGGGCTGAGTGGCCGCTCCTTATCGTTGTACCCTCTTCCCTGCGATATCCTTGGATTGAGGAGCTGGAACGATGGCTTCCAGAGATTCACCCCCACTCTATTAACCTCATACAGAACGGTGGCGACATCAGGTAGGTTATGGTGCAGACAAACTGGAATTAACATCTCAAGCTTACTTGCTTAGAAGAACTGTGAAATCAACGTTCATGTGAGTTGTGGGAGCCATAGTTTTATTCTTACCAATATGTGCGTAAAGTTCGTTTTGAACAGGCAAGAATATGACAAGACGGACACAACCCGTCTTTGTATGGCAAGTGTCATGGGTGGTCTGATAGTGGCTGTATGGACAAAACCCCCTCCCATGGACAAAACAAGTGTCATGGGTGGTCTGATAGTGGCTATACAGACAAAACCCCCTATCATGGACAAAACCTCCCACCGGACAAAACCCACTAGGACAAAAAAACCTGTACAAAACCCCCTCACCTTAGCAGAAAAATGGAAAAAAAAATTTTGTTTACACATTCATTATGTTGATACTTTTTGTGGCTATTATGTTTAATGAAATGAAATACAAGTACATTTGCTTGATACATCAGTTAGCACAATGTAAATTCAGTTGGATGATCAAAGGATCAAACAGTTTTCAATTATCCTTGAGCAGTTTCTTGAAAGAGTTATTAGTTGGATGAGGGGAGTTTTTGTCCTACACCCCTGAAAGTGAGTGCCTGGGAAGAAATCACCCACCCCCTAGTGCATTGTAACAAGTCAATTGTTGCCAGTAATAAACTCCCCAGTGATTGACAAGGTGGTTACATTGTTGCGATTGGTCAAAATTTGATCATGTTTAAAGTCGTGGTTGGAGCCTTCACCTAAAACTTTATTCAGTTCTAGACTTTCTAACAAGTGCACAGAGTGTAGAATGCTCGGCATGGTTGAAGTATTTCCAGAATAATTCCAGAAAAATGTGGTTATTATGCAGATGATTTGTTTCATGTTTTTATAACTGAAAGCAAAAAAGCAACTCATGTCACTGCTTTCGTTCTCTGTTTCCATGAAAACTTTGACACATTTTTGCATTACTTTATATATCTAGCAATGTAACACTTCAAAACACACTCGAGCAAACAAGCCCAAGCTTTTGTGCCAACATACAAATCCTAAGAAGTAATTAACTAAAATTAACTAAATATATACTTGTCGATGCGTTCCATCATTGTTGGAAATTCTGTTCATGTCTATGCTTCTCGCTATAAAATATTTATGTTGTCTCTTGTTTGCGTGACAGTGACATCCCGCGTGCATCTGTCACCATTGTCACCTACGGCTTACTGCGTCATCCTGCCAGTCGGCTAGTTCAAGAGGCACTCCTCAACCAACACTTTGAGTTTATCATAGTGGACGAGTCGCACTACATCAAGAACCGCAAGACCGTCAGCTCCAAGTTCCTTGTCCCGCTCCTACAGTGCGCCAAGCACAAGCTGCTACTGACAGGCACACCAGCCCTCGCTCGACCAGAGGAGGTCGGTCACATGGCAGTTGGCGTTCTTATTTTATGACAACATCAGTGGTAGACATGTCTGCAAAGATATTGTCCTGCTAATAGTAATACTGATGTAGGAGAAAATTATTAAATAGGTTAAATTATTAATTAGGTTTATTGCAACAGTTGAAGGAACTAATAATGACTATTATACTTCAGAAAAATTACAGTCACAGAGAGTTATTGGTTACAGTTCATTATGATTATAAGGGTATATATCCTTGATTGGACAAGGATTAATCAAGTTAAATTGTTTGACTCGACTTTCTTTAATTAAACGCACACATTGACGCCTCGCTGTCCCCCTGGAAGTTGCACCCCTCCATTCTGTTCTATTTATGGTATGCCGATCTGTTGTCTACAGCGGGAGCCCAGTGTCACTTCTGATCTGGTCACTCCACACGTCCAGTGGCCTCCTCAGTTTGTATGCTTGTCTGTCGATGTTATCTCTTTACATACAACAAAATGTATAATTACTAAATATTTTTTTTTTAATAGGTTATACCTACCTGTCATATATGTATTTTGGCCCATATCTCTTATTGATCAATCTAAAAGTTTATGAGATGCACAGGTAAAAGTAAATTTGTTTGTTTGTCCTGGAATGCTGTAGGATCATTTCGGTAAGTATGAAACTGGCCGTTTTTTAAGGCAACATTTCCAATGATATTTATTGTAAGTTTATGGGTTTATTTTGTAATTGATAGACAGTACTTTTGTAAAGTATTGCATGTATTTGCTATAGTTTTATAAGTATTGCACCCATCATTGAATTAGACACTAAAATAAAAATTAAAAAATTATAAATTTCTCTTGCAGTTGTTTCCTCAGTTAGATTCTCTTTGTCCAGGAGACTTTGGCACATGGACAGAGTTTGCTCTCAGGTACTGTGACGCCAAGTGGCAGTACTTTGGACGGCACCGCAGGAAGTGGTCAACAGCGTAAGTTTACCAAATATATTCACTTGCTTGTAATAACTAATAACGCTAATAACTAATAATATGGATGATTTTTATTTGGTGGACATTAATAAATTATTTATGAATGTGCCCTACCTTGTATAATTACGGTGGCCTCCCTCTTTAGAATCCCCCCACACAGGTAACTGACTTGTGATCAATTACATTGGAGTTGGTGTTTTGTTTTTAAAAGTAATTGGAATTGGTTAAACTCTAATTGGTATTTTTAATTACTTTTCAATTATATCATGTAACTTGTTAACTCCAGTAATTCTGTACAAGTAATCAGTAAAATATAATATGTTGCGTATTGGCATATATCATATTTGTTTGCCATTATGTACCATAGTATGCAGAAATTAAATAAAGCTTCTCTAAAATAGATATTATATCTATGGTTGTTCTGTTGATACACGTTTATTTCAATATGGAGCTGGCATTTTGAAATGGGTATTTTTTAGGTGGATTGGTATTTGTAATTGGTTTGGAATTAATGTAATAATGTAATTTACCCTCAAGTCTGATGAGTAACCACCCTCTGCATGGCCAGAACTTCACTGCATAATTAATGTAATGTAATATTGTAATTTACCCCCAAGTCTGATGAGTAACCACCCTTTGCATGGCCAGAACTTCACTGCATAATTAATGTTATGTAATAATGTAATTTACCCCCAAGTCTGATGAGTAACCACCCTCTGCATGGCCAGAACTTCACTGCATAATTTGCTGTGTTAATAAACAGACCTCACAACAAGAGTGACCTACCTCCTCCCTCCAATCCAGGCAACAGTAACATCATAGCTTGTGTTTATTTTGTCATACTGAATAAATGATATAATTATTAATTCTACTATCATTATTCATGAAGGTGTCTACATTTCATGGTTATATTTAATTGTATTTTGCAACACTTTGGTCTACCTAAAGATATTTAACATACAGTAAAATATATATTTTATATATGAAGTCTGTTTGCTTGGTGATCCGTGCACATCAGAGGAGCATGTAACCTTGAGGAGCTGCAGATGATGATGGCTGGCAAGGTGATGATTCGGAGGCTGAAGAAGAATGTCCTCTCACAGCTTCCCCCGAAACAGCGCCAGAGAATCGCCTTTGAACTGAAAGACTCACAACTCAAAAAAGTACTACTGTTGTATCTGCTATTTCCACTGAAAGAGAATTGGAATGTCAGAAAACTTTCTTTGTAGCTGCCAACTGATGAAGCCAGATTAGTCTCAGTTGAATGATGTTGTATCCACAAGCTGCAGTTTTGCAGTCAGGATTTGGGTGGTTAGAAAAAAGTTCCACATTGGCCACATGTATTCAGACACTTAGAATAATTAAATCCTCAGCTGTCTAAAAACATTTGCCATATTAGTGTTGGGAATCGGTTTGTGGGCATCCTCCAGGGAGGGGTGATTCAGACAGACTCCTGAGTCGTTTGTTGTGGCAGAGCCAGTGGCGACTGGCGGCAGCAAAAAATTGCACCGGCAACTTGCGGAATATTCCCCTGGACGTATGACAAGTAATTTTAACTGTCTGAACTAATATAATATCCAGATTCAGTAATACTGGAAGGCAGTTTGCAGAAATATTGGCATGGAAGCTTGAACTAATATGAACAGAATAAAACATCGCAATACGAAGCACCATGGTGACCAGACCTAACTAAAAGCTCTGGTGCCGATAACACATGATTCAAATTGTGATTTCATTTTACATGTGTAGGCCTATCGCAGAGCTTTCTGTCGATACTACATGGAATAAGCAAAATTAGTTTGTCAGCATCTTTGACTGCGTCTGACTTTTGACGCCATAGCTTGCCTCGATTATCCAGTATCTGCAATGTTTGTCGCACACAAGATTTCCGGTCAAGTCCAGACAACTTGGGAACAAAATGTGTTCATGTAATAAAAATAATCTATCACACAAGACTTTAGTTTCAAGAATGCATCGTGAAGATGACAAATGCAACTGAATTTGAGAAAATTCCTGGAACCGGAGAAAAAAAGTTTTTTCTTTAAAAATGGGAATATTGGGTCGGCGGATCTGGATTGGATTGGCAGAATTTTTTTATTAATCACATTTTTATTCTATTAATATATTTTGATGATAATACTGTGATAGTAATGTTTCCCAACTTATTGAATGTTTTTACTTATCTAAGCTACCATACATGATCTTAAAAGTGAACCTTCCCAGTAATTTCCTTCATTGAAAACAGTTTACTACCTCCTTTGGGATTATTAATTTTTAGGACAGTATTGCCTGTATCAGGGTATAGAACATTTTTACTTATGTTGCAAGCTGACTGAGAGGAGTGACAGGAAGTGGGAGATGAAAGGTTGGTCCTAAAAATTGGTGGGAGGTGGAAGGTTGGCCTCAAAAATAGGTGGGAGATGAGAAATTGGAGAGTGGGAGATTGAAGGTTGGCCCCCAAAAAGGTTGGAGATAGGAGATTGAGAACCCTGCCACACCCCGCCCCATCACCCCATATTGTTATCATCGTATGCATACCCAACTCATCTGACATTCTGTGGAAGAACTGGACAGTTTACAAATTAGTCATGTGCTGACATTTCTTATCATTCAAGTAAGATTGACAAAACATTCTTCCTTTTCAAACACACATTACAAGTTACGCTGAGGTTTCATAGCAGAAATGTACAGTATATCCTATGCGAAAAAGTAGCAAGACTACGTTGTTTCCATCGCCAAAACATCATGATTTATGGATATGAAGTTATGACCTTTGAAGTTGCACTACATTTTGTCTGTCTCTCACCAGGTGGCAGTGTTTAAATGGGAAATGTTTGTACAGTGAAACCTCACTATTATGGTTACCCTTGGGAGTGGACCAAGATGACCTGATGTGACGGTATTAGCAGGACTAAATGTCCTATACTGTAATGGAAATAATTTGGTACTGTTCCAGGGTAACCATAATGGCGAGGTGGCTTTATTACTGATGTGACCGTAAAGAGACGTTAAGACTGTAATTTGTAAATGGATTGGAAAAAATTTTGAAAAGAGATGCCAACAGGCTGGTGTTGGTAGGTATGACAGATTAGTTTACTTTCCATTGTGTTAATTTATTTAATTTCACGTTCCATTTTTCCAGGAGTTGGATAGTACATGGGAAGACCTGCAGGTGGCGCTGGGGAGGAAGCAATTGACCATTGCCACGCTTCTATCTGCGAGGGAAACTTTGCAGCAAGAACAGATGAGTTCTAACGATATCTACTATCTGCTCGGAGAAATACGGAAGCGAACTTGTATGGCTAAGGTAATAACATTCATCTATGTGTTATATGAATTGATAAAAAGGTGATAATATTCTTGCATTTTTTATATGCAAGGAAATCATTTTGCGAAGAGCTGAACATTTTATGACTTCTAGAGATATACACATGTCCTTGGGATTAGTGCTTTTGTCAAACATATATATATTAGGAGGAATTGTTTTTGATGGGAAAAATTTTATATAAATATATTTCATCAGCGGAAATATATATGTTGTGTGGCGGAAATATATGTTGTGTGGGATTAATATATGTGCACAGATGTTACTTTGATATGCATCTTGGTCCCGGTAGAGTATGTCTATGATTCTTGTAAATTGTACAGCATGGCTGATTCTGAGATATAAAATAGAAAGAATTCTTGTGTCATTGTACAATTGGTAAGGTGGTGCAAAATTACCTACTATAGTATTATATTGTAGTAATGCATCCTGGCTTGGCGTTGTGGTCCCTGGGTGGCCGGTTGTTTCAGATTGGACCGGTCAAAGACTACATCAAGATGCTGTGCGAGAACGCTGGACTGAAGCTGATAGTATTTGCCCACTTCCATATCATGATGGACAGTCTCTCTGATCTCCTGCATGACTTGACCATCAAATTCATCCGCATCGATGGCCACACACCCCAGCAGGATAGACCAGTGAGTGACGCGCACATGTATGCATTCACACACGTGTGCGCATACACATTACACATGCACATACACCACCAGGACAGACCAGTGAATGGCATGCACGCATGCATGCACGAACACACCCCACCAGGACAGACCAGTGAGTTGCATGGAGGAACAGGGATGTTTAATCACAAGGAGTTTTAATCACAAATTATATTTAAATTATTTAATTGTTCACATGCTTATTGCTGACAAACCCCAACAAAGATACACACTATATATAATATGTATATCTTTTACTGGGAAAACATTACAACGAATATGATGATAATGATGCTAGTAATAATAATAGTTATGATAACAGTCTTACTAATTATACTAAAAATTGTCTGGTATTACCATGTCCTCTGTGTTGTGTCACTGGTGTGTGTGTTTGTAGAGATTGGTGCACCAGTTTCAGACTGATCCCAGCACACGAGTTGCTGTCCTCAGTATACGAGCTGCTGGTGTGGTAGGTGGCTGTCACTCGTGTATACAAACAGTATGATTTTTAAGGAATTAAATTCTCTTATCTATTATTATATTGATGACTAGTTTGCCATTATTAAAACAATGTAATATATCCATATTAATATGTGCATACATAACTCAGCTGACTTGATAAATAGACAGTTTGACGACAGACACACACAGCCTGTCATGTCTTATATCAGCTGACTTATGCAGGGTCTGACACTGACCGCTGCCAAACTGGTCGTGTTTGCTGAACTGGACTGGACTCCAGGAACTCTGGAACAATGCGAAGACCGCGCCCATCGAATCGGTCAGCACGACACTGTCCACGTCCACTACCTGGTTGCCAAGGGAACTCTAGACGAGTGGGTGTGGGCTGCACTGGCAAGAAAGGTGGGAGTCTGTTGCTACAAGTGTCACTACTTTGTAAATACTATTGCTTAGCATACAATGTAAAAAGTTGTAAAAAAAAGTGTGAAATTTTTATTCACTACATTGTATAAAAATAGAATATAGTTTGAAAATAAAAATGTCTTTTTGAACTGTGCATGATTCCCGGTGTTCCGTAGCGTGGCTGGTAAAGCGTTCCACAGTGTTTATTTAACCTCTTATTATTTGATAGATTTTACAACTTACTGCCTGACATGCATCATTATGAGATCTCTTAAACAGGGTGTTTGTCATGTGTGTATGTGAGATGAATAGTTGGATGTTCGGTACATTATTGAGTTGGCTTCAATGGTTCTTTTTGTATGTACTTATTCATGTGTGTGAAAGGGATGTTAATTCCATTTCTAGTGTTCTGACTGCAAAAAAAACCTTTATGAATTGCATGAATCAAGGGTTTTAATATTTCATGTTTCACACACACAAAAATGGGATTCCTCAAAATGGTTTGCAGACGACGGTCGTGACAACGACCTTGAATGGAGAGACGCAGGTCCTGCGGATGGACGACGCAGATGCTGCACAGATTGAATGTCTCACAAATGCCGACCCTTTCACTCCAAAAGACAACTCTGTGGCAGATGTGGATTTATCGTCATTCTTCCAGGCTTCACAAACAGTAAGGCATTATTTTGTTTTATCCAGTTTTCATTTAAAGGTTCCTTCTCAATTCGATTTTTTCACTACACTCATTTAAAATTCATTTTGCGAAAAACCAAACCTACCTGGTATCCACTGCATCATGCTAGCTCGTTTGTGCAACTTTTATATGTAGTTTTTGTGAAATCATCAGACAATCTATTAAATTACTTAATGTTTGAATGTTTGGTCAAACATTAATTGAAGTGAAAATGGAAATGCTGATAACTCACAATTTTTACCCTTTCGTAACTTTGTCATGTGATCGGCGAGAGGGTGGAATTCACGCCCATGATCAGCACTGACACGCAAAATGTTTTCCATTTTAGATATCCACTATTTTGAGCCTTACCAGATATAATGACTAAAGTCAATTCTATCGATGATTTGAAGAAAATAGCATTTCTTTTATTAAATCAACTGTGGATGTTACATAGATTATTCATACACTACATATTTCAACATCAACAAACTGGATTTGTGATAGGATAAATCAGTTGAGGATGGAGTTTTAATTCAATAAATTAGCATTTGATTAATGTATTACATTTTTATGTTAGCCTGATTAGTCGATGTGACACTTTCTGTAAATTCATTTTATATATACACAAAGTAACCAATTTCAAACTACAAGCTTTTTCCTGACATTCGCTTGGGGAATTTGATAGGTTACTTCTATATCCTTTTACCCTCCAGCGGATCTCTAAAAGACTCCCTAATAATACATGTATAAAACTGACTAAAATAGAAACTATTGAAACATCAATGTGTAGACAACCCCAATGTGTCAGGTCTCGCATGTTTACAACTTAATTATTGTTTCATGATACTACCGCAGTGCCTCCCCTTTTCTCAGAATTAGACCCTTGTCTACCAAAATCCACTACTGAATCTATCAGTGCAATAGCGAGTTTCAGATTTTTCATCACCTGTTTGTGCAACTATGAAATTTGTATTTGATAAACGTGTTGTCCTGATAATTGTGTCCTTTTTTATTCCTTGACCCGGATGACCGTAGGGGTGCTAGAGAGTCTCCGCCAGTGCTGGTTTCTTCAGCTGTGTTTTGTAGTCTTTACTTGGTCCATTCCAGTTATGTTATCCAGCCAGTTTTTCTTACGGCGGCCCCGTCTTCTCTTGCCTTCAGGGTGCCCTGTAGAATGGTTTTTGAGATGGTCTTGTGTCAGGTGATGTGGCCAAGCAAGTAGAACTATTGTTGTTTCACTGTTGACAACAAGGTTAGAGTGAAAATCCCGTCCACCATACCTCTCTCTCTTCTGACACCTCCCATTTCACTCTCCACTATCCTCCTTATCCTTCCATCCAGAATCCTCTCTAACATCTTCAGAACATGACTCAGCAACGTGATGACTCAGTATTTTCCAGGGTCGTGAATATCTCCCTTTCTTTTCCATACAGGGACTATCAACCCCATCCGCCACTCCTCTGATCTTCCCCTGTCTCATGCAGGTATTTAACAATCGTCTTGTCCACCTAACCCCAACACGTTTAGCCATTACCAGCATCTCCACTCACATTTCATCAGTACCTGTCACTCGGCCTCTCTTCATCGTCTTCATTGCTCCCTCTACCTCTGCATCCCCAATCTCCTCTTGTGCCATTTTATGTATCAACTTCT
Organism: Lamellibrachia columna; assembly: GCA_963662155.1. Lineage (NCBI taxonomy): Eukaryota > Metazoa > Annelida > Polychaeta > Sabellida > Siboglinidae > Lamellibrachia > Lamellibrachia columna. The sequence goes on from OY759262.1 coordinate 24,385,926, forward strand.
TTCCGCAATCGTATGTTATTTATTTCTTTGGGGATTTTCTCAAAATGATAATTTAGCATTTTGTGGATATTTTTTTCACATTTACAAAAATGTTTTTAAAATCTTGTGGCATAACCAAATAAATGAAAAACTCTCAATTTTATTAATCTGAAATATTATATAGTGTTTCAACTACAATCTTTGAAGAAATGGTTAATTTATCTTAAAAACTTCTACTGAAACTGCTCAATTCAAGACAAGCATACAATAGCCACCCCAACTACTTTAATTTTTAATATCATCTGAAGATATCTTCTGAACATAAAACTACATGTTTGCTGACTTCCGCAGCCACAAGGCCAGAAGAGTGTGCTAGACTACTTCACATCGTCACGTAAGCGTAAAATGGACAGCTCTGTTGTCATCAAAAGCCACAGGGACGCTTCAGGCAAAAAATCAAGGAAAACATGCTTGGAAAATTCCAGGCAAAATCGTGATTCTTCTATAATTGTACTAGTTGATTCTGACAACGATGAACATTCTGATTTCAAGCCATCAAAAATGGAACATCGAATGCCGAAGTGTGAGCAGACAGCAGATGGGATTGGCAACTTTGACCTGTGGTCTTCTGATGAGGAAAACAATGATGCAGGAAAGTATGACACAGACGGTGTTAGGGATAAGAAGGAAGAGAAGAGGCTGACAGACTGGGGTGAGGAACAGACGTGGAGCTGCAAGCTGTGCACCTTCCTCAACTATGGGGAGCTGCCAGTCTGCGAGATGTGCAACTCGCCGAAAGTAAAGAAAAGTACTTCGGTAAAGCCGGTTACAAAGTCATCAGGAAAAGCCAAGCAATGTAGAGTTTCTTTGGGAATGGTTGCATCTGAAGCTGACAGAAAAGTAAAAGATGCTGGGGAAAAGGATACACAATGTGATAACAGTGTTAGTTGTAAACACGGAAATGGTGATGCAATGGGAAACTCGCTTTCTGCAGTGAGTTCATCTGTTGTGACTTCAACAAATGGCAACTCTGTTGGTGTCCAGAGTCAGAAAGGGAGCAGTATTGTTGAAACATGTAATCAAGGGAAGTTGGTTGGTTCTAAAGCTAGTCATACTACAGAGTCCCACTCGTTACAAATGGCTCACCTCTCTGAGTCGGACAGTGATGTTGATGCTTCGGAAGACAGGTTTGATGCTTGCTGTAAGCTTCTCACAGATGAAAGTCAGACATCGAAGAATGAAGAAAACCGTGGTGAATCCCATGATGCAGTGGGTGCCATGCACATTTGCAGGACTTCAGATACCAGTTGCAATGTAAACAAAAACCTAGTCAATGACCAAGATATAGACATTCATTATCTTTGTAGAAATATAGATCATGAAATCTCTGACTCCTCCAATGATTCACTAGCTGTTGACTTTGATTGTCCGACTAGCGATGGAACATGCAAGAACAACTGTGATTTAAGCAGTGTTTCTGCAACTAAGAAGTCCCGTCTTGACACGTGGAAAGAACATGAAATATCCGATTTGTCCGACATTTCTCAGCCAGAGACAGAGAAAGTTGCGATGAATCCAGTGTTGGCTGCAAACGATGACGTTTCTAAAGACAAACGAGGGGACCATCTCAAAGCAGAAGGTAACGGAACAACTGGCCAATGTGATGAAGATACGGGTGACTGGGAGATTTCTGTCTCAGAAGACTGTGGTAGTGGAGGTAGGCTCTCATTCATAGCTTCTATGGTCAAGTGGTGAATATTTGACAATATAACATAGTTACCTATGAATGTAACAGCATAGATATGCATGCGCAAAGAGTAAACTAAACCAGTTCTCATTTGTAGCAGTGGACTGTAAATTCTGCATTTTGAACATATTAATGATTTATAAAATCGTTAAAATATGTTGAAAATATATTTCATGAAGCATTTTGTATATATGGTATATATTAAGAATACCTCAGTATTATACACATCACCCCTATTTTTGCATATTATATCAATGGTCCAGTGGGATGCATGTAAAAAGTTGATATACATACATATAATATCAGGTACAAAAATTATGTAACAAAGATTGTTGCCGTTTTGTAGTTCAGCTTTTGTAACAGTTCTGAAAAAAATGTAAAACTTAAATAATTTTCATGATGCCTGTATTACATAGTCATTTGCATTGAAATATTTGTTGTGCTATTTTCATCCCCATTTGTACTTTGTCGCACCAGCCGACGAGAAGCTGCAACAGGCCGCAGACACAAGGGTGGTCCACATTGACAGCATTGTGACACACACTGCCTTCTACTATTGCTGCAGCAAGAACACTAGTCGCATCTTCCTCTGTGACCAAGTAAGTGCCACCTTCCTATACGACCATGAAAGTGCCATCTTTATCTACAACCATGTAAGTACAATCTTCATCTACAACCATGTGAGTACCATCTTCCACTACGACCACGCAAGTACCATCTTCCTCTACGACCACGTAAGTACCATCTTCCACTATGACGATGTAAGTACCATCTTCGTCTACGACCACATAAGTACCATCTTCTTCTACAACCATGTAAGTACCATCTTCCTCTACGCCACATTAAGTATCATTTTCATCTACGATCACGTAAGTACCATTTTCATCTACAACCACGTAAGTACCATCTTCCTCTGCGACCACGTAAGTACCATCTTCCTCTGCGACCACGTAAGTACTGTCTTCCTCTGCGACCACGTAAGTACCATCTCCCTCTCATGACCACATAAGTACAATTTTCTTCTACGACCACATAAGTACCATCTTCCTCTGCGACCATGTAATTATCACTGTACAGAAGCCATCGTGACTATGAAATAGGAGGGGGAACTTGGAAAGTCTGTTTTAAGTGCACTGTATCAATTGTCGTAGCTGACCATAGTCTATTACCTCCGTCCAGTTTATATACTTTCATATGGGGATGACAAGATTATAAAATTGGCAGGTTTACTGGCATAGTTCCAGAGATGCTGCTTGCTTTCTTCAGGCCAAGGAACCATTGAATGTGAACTTTGTCCCCCTTGATGTGGAGATGTCCAACTACGGCGAACTGCCAGACCTACTGTTACATCCTGCAAACCTACGTCTCGTTCGCAGATATCTGAGACAGTGGAATAGGTGAAAGTGAAATATCTATTGCTATGATGTAAATGTTTTATAAGGTTACGATTAAGCCTAAATTTTGGTTGGTCTTGTTTTTATAATAATTTAATGACTATCTGACAATTTTACCTACCATGATTCATGTGAATGTTGTACAGTCATTGCCCTACTGAAGTGTGTTGTAGTAGCTATCAGTTGTAGCTATCAACTGAGTGACTGAGTTGTCTAGCTGTCCACCTCTGAAACACAATGTATAGGTGGTGGCATTCATAAGCGCATAAACTTTGCAAACATCAGAAAGTGTTGCTCTTTTTTATATTTCAATTTATGGCATTCATCTACATCTATTTCAATTCATGGTATGTGTTTATGTGTTATGACATTCTGATAGTCTGGCTATTTTAATTGTGAAAAACACCTTTGGAGCAGTTTCATCCATTTGTTTGGAAGATGCCTGTTAACTAGCCTTTGAGCATATTGTATTTAAATTTAAGTGTAGTAATAATTTTGTTGATCCGCATTAACGCCGCTACATCTCCTTACAGCCTAGCACTAAACAAGCGTAGAGTGATTGTGAAAAGTGGAGAAATATTTCTCAATCCATGCCTGTTGTACGAGGAACTCAAGTCTGGACGAACTGCTTCAAAGCAACGATACACTACAAAGGTAAGTAAAGCAGATGTTGCTGCTGTTGTTTACAGACATGTCACTGTTGTTGTTTACAGACCTATGTCATTGCTGTTGTTTACAGACATGTCACTGCTGTTGTTTACGTACATATGCCACTGCTGTTGTTTACAGACATGCCACTGCTGTTGTCTACAGACATATCTCGCTGCTGTTATTTACAGACATGCCTCTGCTGTTGTTTGCACACAAACGGCACTGCTGTTGTTTACATCGCTTCTGTTAATATAAGAAGATTATATTCTTTTGTTATAGGCAGAAGTTGCTGCTATGACCTTGAGCAAGGCTGATGAAGTCGGTGGATCTGTGAGGGTCATTAGTCGAAGCATGGCAGTGACATCTATTGTTAGAAAGAAGCATCAGTCCCCAGGACCAGCGAAGTCTGTTCAGGGCAAGACAAGGCAAGCTTGGCCGGATGACAGTGACATCTTGGCTGCGTTGACCAAGATGACGAGGAATAAGGGTCGTAGCGATGAGAGTGTTATTGACAGAATGAAAGGAATACTTCAGGTGAGAAGGTTTGCTTTTGGTTTCATAAACTTGGTGCATGATCTTTACAGATGTATGTTGTTACAGTATGCATTTACTATCTGTTATCTATGGATATGCCTATCATTTTAGGTATGGGTAGCTCACAATACATTGGTACAGATCCCTCTATTATGTCTCCCCTGCCTTCCTGTCCTCTCTCCCTGTCACACACATTGTGGGAAGCAAAGTGAATGCTGCAATGAAGTTTTTGTGTTGGTAAGTTTATATAATTTTATTGGCTGGCACAAAAACACAGTATGAACGAAATGCGTTGGGCATTTACAGTTACACAATTTTATGAATGAATGCAGAAGTATAAAAGGACTTAAAAAACCTATAAAATAGATTTTCTCTATGTATTAGGTCTAAAAAACATTTATAATCAGACAGTATTTTGTAGACTGTGTGCCTATTAGTTAAGGATTTCTAACGTAGCATTTTTTGTAAGTACCAAATTGCATTAGTATAAAAAAAAATTATATAACTGTACTGGTCAGGGTGAACCATAGATAAGTATTACACTTCTGTTCACCACATTTCCAACATATTACTTATAATATCTTAAATACTCATGTTGAATATGGAGTTGCATTTTATTTGTAGGGAATTTGAACTGCTTGTTGGAAATAAAATATTGATTGATTGATTGATCGATCGATCGATTGAAAGCGAACACATACCTTACTTTCCACTAATCACTTTTGAAATAGCTGTGTGTCAATTTTAGATTATGTACTAAGAGTATTCCTTCGGTTTTGTTTTAGTCAGGTTCTTGCTCTCGACATATTCACAAATCACAATAAATATTTATTCAGCATCTTTGTAAAATTTGCAATTTTGCTTTATAACCAACGCTGTCTTCCAGGCTGTTGATGCTGAAGGAAGGCCACTGTGTGTCAACTGCCAACAGCCGTACCAGAATGAATTGGTTGGCTTCCATGTGATGCAGGAGAATCCATGGCAGACTCGCTTCTGTTGTCGTGACTGCATGCAGCAGTACTGGGTAGGTGCTCTCATGTCAAACTGACTTCATTCCGGTCAAGCCATACATTGTACAGTTTTAGTATGTGTGTACCAAGCAGTGCACAGTCATTCTTGTAGTGAATCTTGTAACCACATGTTGTATTTATTTGTAACAGTGGATCTCATGCATGTCACTTTGTCTTGTTTCTTTTGTGCAGGTGATTTGTGGATCTCGTACTTCAATCTGTCTGGTTTCTCGTGTTCACATGATCTTTCGATCTCATGTAATCACTTTGCCTGGTTTCTTGTGTTCAGATGATCTTTCGATCTCATGTCTTACATTGTGTCTCCTGCTCGTATGATCCTTGGTTCTCATCACTTGGTCTTGTTCGTCCTGTTCAGATGAAGACGAGCCGCCAGTACAGCGTACAGCAGGTGTTTGAGACGGAGCACGGTGTCTGTCAACTCTGTCAGGTTGACGCCCACGAGTTCTTCCTGCGGGTCAAGTAAGTTCTTGTTGAGACCATCATGGTTGATGGTCGACTAAAGGACTATTTAGATGAAAAAAAATTAATAACTAGCAAAATACCCATTATCCGAACGGGATAACTTGGTAGTTCATAGAAAGTAATTTATAGTTATTTCTTACAATTCTTCACAATGCTATGCGTGTTTTCTATGATTGTTTCAAGCTACATAAACCATCCACTGATCAGTTCGATGTTGTGCCAGAGGGTGCTACAAAGACAGTAGGGGACGTCACGTAACTTGGAACAGTCGGTGAAATCACGCGTGGCATTTCAAGTAATCTACAAAGAACAACAGTGGGGCAAATTAAAGGTGTTCTTCCCAGGGTCACAGATAAACCCCTAAAAATTTAGCGGCCGAGATTCAAAGCATCTAGGATGGGTAACATAAGACACATGATCTAGCTCAATTATAGGAAGATACTATTTGATTTTTTAGGTCAGGAAACTGCTGTGCAGTGACGAATTGCAGTAAAACTTATCTGTATCATTTTCTGATGGCGTAGTCTTCAAACTAAGTATTCTTTCGTTGCAGAAACTGTTCTAGTCTTGCGAAAAGAGCACAGTTGATACAGGAAAGTTGCTATAAAGTTCTAAAAAAGGATGTCAAAGACAGAATGTTGAAGCAGCCACAGAAAGGTTTGGTAAGTTGAGCGTTAATTTACTTCATTATTAGTTTACTTCATTATTAGTTTACTTCATTATTTGTTTACTTCATTATTTGTTTACTTCATTATTATTAGGCTATTAGACCTCAGATCGTTTATAGTTTTACCACCTCTAAAAATTACCAACAATGTCCCAACCAAAGTTTCTACAGAACACCAAATTCACAAACCAGTTTTTAAATTTACTTTTGTGACTGAAATAATGATCACGAGTATGATTGAAAAATAAAAAGGATTCAGCAAATGAATATCTTTGTTTACTACTGTAAATGTGTTTGTATAATTATTTTTACATAAGGTGATCATATTATCTCTGATATCTGATTAACATTTCTCCAACATATTCTTGTAGCAAATTTGTTTTCTAAACATCTTCCTGGATGAATTTAGCTTGTATTAAAAATCACAATGTGTGTGTGTAGATTAAATGCATTTCTTTATACAATAACTAGTTTTGATGACATGTTATAGTTCCACAGCAGTAGTTCATACAAAAAAAATAAATTATTAAACTTTCACATTTAAGTTATTTTAGTTATAAAATATTGATTATTCTGTTTCTTCCAGTTTTGGAATGTGGACCACATCACTCCTGTGGCTGACGGAGGTGGGGAGTGTGACATTGACAATCTGCGCACGCTCTGCACCGTCTGTCATCGAGACGTCACCACACAACAGAACAAGGAACGAGCTAAAAGGAAGCAACGCCACCTAGCGGCTAAATGTGGCGACATCACAGCATTCTTTCCAGTACAGTGAACAGAACTGTAGTTGTTTGCTATCACGGCAATGGACTATCACCAGTGGCTGCTTTGTGGTCAAACTGGAAAATAACTAGGAAATTACAAATTTTTAGTTTTATGAATGAGCAGTATTTTATATATTTACAAAATCACTGTGCAATTTTGTTTTATTACAGATAGTAATTAATATGAGCTTTTGTCCATGTTAAACTGTTTATCCATTATATGAGATTTAATTTTTGAGACATTTTATTGGTGACTGTGAGACGTGGCAATCTGATGACGTGCGATGGCAACACCATGGTGAAGTGGTGAAATTGTCTCGTGTATATACAGCTTCAGAGAATTCGATATCTCTGAAGACCACCAAATGGAAAACAACAAATCAATCAAAACACTTTTAATGCAGACCAAATACTCAAGCTCTGATTTCATGCAAATTTATGTATAAGTCTGCTTAAAGTTGCCGCAGAGAAATATGAAAACAAATAATAAAATCGTGCAACACCACTAATGTTCCACTGACAAACGAACATAAATATAAAATAAACAAATTGTCAACAACAAATAATAATGTTATACCAAGTTCAATATTCTAGTCGGCCAGTAATTTGATGTTATAGTAAACTGTAAAATATCTATAAAAAAAACGGTGCGAGCAGGCATTAGTAGTCATTACAAAGCAATGGAATGATATGCACATGTAATTCTTTGTCATAGGTATAGATCATATATGCATGTATCATTACATATGGTAGGCCTAAATGTGTGATTCTAAAATCTCGTTACATAATTTACAAAGCATCACCAAGAAATGCCCAAAATGAAATAACATTTGAAGCAGATTTTTTTATTTAATCCCCCACCCTCCTGAAAAAAAATTGCAGCAGTAGTGATGCGCTTGCTATGTAACATTTGTTTGTAGCGAAACTATTCCATCACATTTCATTTATTTAGTGAAACAACAGAGCTGCCACTTCTAACACAAATAAAACATACATTGCTTGCATTTGTCGATCTTATTTTTATATATATAATATTTTATATGTATTATATATCTAAATATTAGCGTGGCCTATAGCACTAGTCAGGCGTTTTTAATTGCAAGTGAATTAGCTGTTTTAAATTGTTTGTTTAGTCTGAAAAAAATGTTTATGAGATGTTCTGCCAGGGTTCTCATTAGGTAGACTTCCACTGTTTCACTTGTGCAACCACCTTTTATACTGCAGGGTTTTGATTAAGTTGTTTTATCCAAAGCAAATATAAACGCAAACAATAGAACACGACATTGCTTTTTTTTAACCAAACCAGTAGGAATAATTACATCTTAATCAAAACCTTGCAATATAAAAAAGTAAGTAGAGTAACCATTGCAGCAAAATATGTTTTTAATTAAACTAAATATACTTGTGGACATCTTTATGCAGCAGTATATACAGTGCATTCACAAGTATGAGATCAATTTTGCTTTGGTCATTGTCAGAATTCTCTTGTGATGATGTCTTTCAACGAACAATATTTATCACAACACCAAGTGTAAAAATAAGAATGATACAGAAATGTTCTGAACAGTAGCACTGAGTATTTAATGTTGGATGTGATGTATCACTTGAACTGGACTGCCCAGGAGACAACTACGACAACCTGGGTTAGGGCAGATCCCTATTTGGGCCCTGAACCACAAAGCGTTTGTGACTGCAGTAAATGACAGAAATGCAAGAACAATGCAATGTCATGATAAGTTTTGCATTGCAGAGCTGTTTGTGTTGCCGTTGCTGTTTAAATCTCGGTGAAGAATGTCTCCCGTTCGATGCCGATGAAGTGGAATACTTGAGGTGCTAGCCACACCGTGTTGAAGGCAATCACTAGGTACGTGACGAACTTGTATGGCAGTTCAATCGACAACATCTGCGTTGTCTGCTTGTAATCATTGCGGGTGACACCAGAGAGATAGCATGCCACGTTGTAGACCGTTGCCTTCATGAGCGCCCTGGTGGCCACAAGGATAACTACCCCGAGACAAAGCCGCATAACGACCTGGCCGAGCCAGTTGATATTGGGCATCAGGATCTCATAGGGTGGTAGCGTTGGCGCCTTGTGCATGAAGCCGTACTGGTAACACACCCAGTGACCCAGCGCCACCCCAGCACCGACCCCCAGGATGAGGGTTGTGTCACCTCGCGCCGTGCTCCACTTGTCCAGGGTTGGGTAGGCAAGGGCGAGGAAGAGAGGCACCAGCACACTGACGGCGGGGGCATAGGGACTGTCCAGGAGGAACTCATCAATGGGGTTGAGGAGTGGGAAGCACACTGGCATGAGAGCAAAGATGTAGGCGAGACCGGCAAGCACGTCCTGCAAACAAACAATACAATATGTGGTTATTTAGACCCATCATTTACAGTCAATAAAATTACATAACAAAATACATGTTGAACATGGCTCGGGGAGACTCCTATTAAGACCAGGCTTGGTCGCTAGCATAGGAACCACCCTGGAAACAACAGTGTCACACAGGGCTGAAACAAAATCATGATTTTTTTTTAAATCTTATTTTATTTAAATCGGATTTATTTTAATTTTTTTTAATCTGGTATATAGACATTTATGTAGATGTTTATATTTATAAATGTTTATATTTTTATTTATAGATGTTTATATTTATAAATTCAAATCGATTTGGGTACTTGTCTTAACAGAGGGTACATGATTTTTGCTTATATAAAGACATTAGACAATGTCCACAAGGCCTCACCCCCTGTAGTTGCATAATCTGTCTTGGAAAGGAAAGCATGTTGTGTGTCTGTGGCTGTAGCAGTGCTAATTATTGTTTGCTGAGAGGGTGGATTAGCACCTGTCCAGGGCTCTGTGTACTCTAAGGGTCTCCAACCAGACTGCAAACTGGTACAGTATTAAACAATTGTAGCCCAGACTGTCTCACTTGAGTCAACATACTGAATTGGTAACAAATAGCACAAGCTCTAAGTGGACTTTAACTCTGGGCTTCTGACTTGAAAAAATACTTCCTCTGGAAGACAAGTTTGTGTGGCTTCACTGCATTCAGAAATGGAATAGCTTAAACATAAACAGTGTAAAATTATTTGACTATCAGGCTATCTGATGACAATACAACTAAACAAGTATGCGGACTTTGTGCTTTTGTATTAAAAAACATACAAAACTTAGTTGATCTCGATGCTTGTAAACAATTATTTGTGTTACATTCAAATAAATCGGCGATTAAAAAATCTGAAGTAAAAAAAATCATAAATCAATGATTTTTTTCAATTTGTTTGGAGTGATTTAAATCATGATTTAAATCAAACAACCCTGATGTCACATCAAATGGTTGCACAGAGAAGAATCATAACTCGCAGTAACGTCCAAGGACACGAGAAACCCAATAACTCGCTTCCTCTACCGTCTTGTTTTAACCACAAATATACATCTTAATAATTAGTTTCTTCAATCCTAGAGAAGAAACAGTTTTTCTAAAAGAAACTCCATTTTATTGTATTGTACTAAGAAATAGGGTTCTTCTGGAAGAAACCCAATGCAGTACACCAGTTGCACTGACTTACACACAGCAATAATGACTACAAGCAAAAATTAACCATTTAATATAGACCGTGGCAATTTGTACACTACATGACTACTGGATATGCTTAGATTACAAACAAGACATTATCAACAATTTGGAATAGGAGTGCTCCATCCGAAATTGCATGGAACTGGAGGCCACTGCCTATGAGGATGGCTGTCTGCTGTGGAGGGTTGAGGAAAATGTCTTGGTGTGATGGGACAATGTTACATGGCTTCCAAGTGGCAAGGACAATGATATTGAACTACTAGTATCTACACTGACACTGGCAAACAATATCCTTCAGACACATCATGCTAGTGATCGAGGTGGCGACAAAGATGGTAGGCAACATTTCATTGTCATGAAATAAGTGATTATATATAATATAATGCAAGGTTATGCCTCAGTAAGACCTTGACTCTGATTATTATGATGCCAAGTTCCAATTATAACATGAAATGATATTACTCACGAGAACACTGTGCATGCCCAGATAGAGGCGACTCAGGCAGACTGTGAGGCACCACAGCACAGCCACCAGCAGACCCCATTCAAATGTGTACTGCAATCAACACAATGTATTAACTAGAGGGTATTTATTAAGTGGTAGGTGCCTGCAGTTATTAGATTACAATCTATTGTTACTTATTTATAGTTGCTAGTGTTTACAGTGGTTTGTTGTCCATGCACTCAACATTTAGACACAGAATGGATATATATATATCTAACATTGACATACATGTATTAAAATTAGAAATTGCAAACCATTTAGTCCATTTAGACTTGATTATAAATGAAATGTATAATGTTCAGGGGTTATAAATAAAATGTATACATGTAAAGTTGCCGACTGTTTAATTACTCAGTGACAGTGTGTAAGTCTCCACAATGACATTATGGTGGAAATAAGGAGTTTGGGTAGAATGTGAAGAAACATTTCCTAGTCATATTATGACAATATATATGTATATATATTTATATATATATATTTATATATATATATAATATATAAATAATATGATATAAAATGATAAAAAATGTGTTAAAAAAGGGCTAGGCTGTGATTTCATTGGTTGTGAATGCGAAACCTTGTCAACAACTCCAAATGAATGTTAGTCTGTTGCGCTGCGGAGGCTTTGATTTGAACTGAGCAAATGTGTGCCTTGCTTGACTATTACAGTTTCAATTAAAGTAGGACTAAGACATCACAGTTTAGGCAGACAAAAGGTAATTTTTTAGGCTTTAGTAATCCCAAAATGCATACAATTAGAATGAAATTGCTGGGAAATGTTTCAGTGCCCTCAGTGCATGATACGTAATGCTTACTAATCACATATTTGACATATTTATTTATTTAATAAATTCCTATTACAGTGTATATGGAAAAGACGACATTCCGTCACAATAGCATGGTCTGGTGAAAAATATTGATATTTTCAAACCCTCACAGTGGAGAGATGGGGGGAATTAGTATGTATGTAAATAATAAAATTTTTATGTAAACAATTAATTATTTACAAGGACAGTCATTCTTTGCAGGTAGTAAGCAGCACCTATCAAAATACAATGTATCTGTTTCATCATCTTGATGACTGAACTTGCAATGATCACTTTGTAAGACAGGAGATGAACGTTCAAAAGTTGAAATATATATAGTGAGTTTCTGTGATGAACTGTATATAAGCATTGGACCATTGGTGCATATCTCCACACTTATGTTTGTATAATCACCAAGCTATGATGTGAAGACTGAAGTGTTCACTGTCAAGACTTTATTGTTTGCATACATACCACATATCTGTCTTTTGTAAGGATGAGTATCGCAAATGGTAGGCCTGCACCAACCATGGCATGTGTCGATGGCATGCCATACTCAAGTGCATAGCGTTTCTCCATCCGCATGACAGGGGGCGAAGGTGGGCGTGGCCATCGGATGATGTCTTTTGTTGCTTGTCCCAGATACATGAAGATGCACCAGAACACACAGAGCCGCCTGCCTACGTAACCATCAATGTTCCAAAACCAAAACGGAAAGAATGTAATGTAGAAAACTTCATTTCCCAAGCTGGCACCGAAGTGGAACAGATAGTCAAGGAAGAAGTTGGTAGCTACGTAATCACTGCTGTTGCTGCTAGTACTCTGGTCACTATCTGATTCGGTAGCCGACAGATCGGTGCTGGTGGTGGAATCTTTCTTCTGGTGGGTTTTCCTTTTACTAGTCGCCACGCCATCACGGGGTTTGCTGTTGGCATCGTGTTCTCGCAAGTTCGGACGGGTGAAGCCATTCCTGTGGATGCCGTTGCAGGCCGTTTGCACTTCTTCAGAGCTCTGTGTTACTGCTGGTTGTTTTATAAATCCGCTGCAGTTAGTGGTATGATCTGCGGTGGTATTGCTGCTGCTGGTGTCGGTGAAATCATTGAGGAAGCTCACGAAGTTGGAAACGCGAGTCTTTCTGTTTGTTTGGTTTTGGGGCGTAACTGAACTTCTAGTCGCCGGATACACGCCGCAACATCTCTGAAACTTTACTACCAACTGCGGATCATTCAACGTTTCGAAAATACTTGCCATCACAGCTACTCGATGGAATGCTACGATTGATCAAACTGACTATAACAGTGACAAATTACAACATAATTGAAGCTAACCTCGAACCGGCCTTTGATCCGTGGTTGCTTCCCGGAAGCCAATCGATGCCGTTTCACAGGATATGTACGCCGCCGTAAAAATTGTAATACCATGACTCACAATCATGCCACTGTCGGACTAGGCACAAATTGATTAAATATATGTATACCACGTAAGTTATAGTTGTTATTTACAAACAATTATTATTTACGTAAGTAATTAAAACAATGTATACAAAATAAATAATTATTTACGTTAATATTTAATTATTACATAAACAATTCCTTATTTATATAACCAATGTTTATGGAACCTATGAATTATTGATGTAAACAATCGAAGGTATTCATTTGCTGCACACCTAGCTGTCAATATTTTGCATAAATTATTACCAGTTTCTTCATCTTTTGACTTTCTTTATTAGCCTTACTGGTACAAATTTATTCTTACACCAGTCACACCTTCAAATAATAATACTTTCTGTCATGTTGGTCATTTCAGTTTTTAAGTTCCATCTGACCTCTGCTAACCATATCTATGCTTTTTAAAATATCTCTTACATTGTCTATCCAGCTTAATTTTTGTCTTCATCTCCTGCATGGCTTTATTTCCTTCTTCTTTGTCTTGGTACATTCTCCGTATGTGCCTGGCCAACCACAACTGTGTTCATACTGCTGTGAAACCTTGCAAATACGACCATCCATGAGACTGGTCAAATGGTCTTATTATCCATGTGGTTTTAATTCTGAACCCAGGGTTCAATATTAACAATATCTTACAGACTTTAGAAAAGTGGTAACATTTTCAGCGTGGTCTTTAATATTGAGATAGTTACTGTCTACAATAAGGCAATATTTGCACTTCATGCCATTTCTTTGTCTCCCTTAATTGTACTACTTCCTCCAGTTTTCTCCTTCCTTAACGGCTAATTCATGCTCCTTATTAGTCACACATAATGTGACCAGACTATTCTCAAGCTGGGTGCATTCACAGCACTCTGTGATTAGTAGAAACAATGACTACTATCAGCGATAGCTTAATTACTTGTGTTAAAATACTCAATCTGGGCTGCATATTGATTGGGTGTTGTTATGAGCAGTGTTGCAGGGGTCTCAATCTCCCACCTGACTTCGAGCCCAACCTCTCATCTCCCATTTTTAGGTCCCACTTCCCACTCCCTCTTTGTTATTACGGTTATTCGAACACAGAGTTATATGTGTAACTGGGGCAGTCTCTAAGTTTCATCATAATATTACTCATAATAATAAATTGTTCACAATAAATCATATGAGATCAGAATTTGGCCAAAAGCCAATAAGTAATGCATTTAATTTTATTATAATTTGCTTCTATATTGGCATTAAAAATGGGAGAAGTGCAAGATCCCGTGTGCACCCCATGCGCATCAGCTTGCTCACAGGAAAATATTAATGAAAAGCTTACAAGATTATCATTCCAAAGTGAACATGTATCAAGATCTAATTAATTCTTATACAGCCCAAAATGTTTGCACAAAGAAGCTATATTTAGACATTAAAGTCACCTGTGTAAGGATGGAATGATGATGGCCAGACGCGAAGATAGCCATACACACGTGCTTCTACATCAATATGGCAAAAAAAAATCCAACCCACCCCCAGAAATTTAATGGTCCATCCCTAATCTGGCTGCCATCCATTGTGGAGTGCAGGCACACATCAGACAACTGATAGAACCTACCTGGCACCATCTACACTCACTGCAAAGGACACAATGTTAACTTAACTATAGTGCATGCCAGCAAAGAGCCACTAGTTAGAAGTATGATGGACACAGTCCAGTACATCGCCCTCTCCTTCAACTATTCAGCCCATAGGTTGCATGTCTTTTAGGCTGAGCTCGAGTTAGATGAGGATGCACTGGTATGAACAATAGAAGTAATCTGTAATCGTTCAGTGCCCTGAGATATTTGGAAGAAAATGGGGACGGCAATGTCAGACGCTATTTGTTGTCCATCAAAAATGCTGACTTCATCATAACAGTATTGAACATGTTCTCCAAAGCTGGCTTCCTCTGACCACATTCCTATAGTCCAAACAGTGTAATTTCTGCCAAAGAGGCAACTGCTACAATCACCCAGATGCAGCAGGAGAACGCCGTAGAGCTAGCGGGAAGATTTGAGATTGAAGCGAGCAAGCCTCGCAATTTTGGTAGACAGAGGCGCCATCTGTAAGAATGTGCCTGCTGACATAACCGATATTACAGCCAGTATTGGATGAGGGCAATGTATCTGCTGTTCATGGATCACTTGCTGAAGGAAATGAACACGTCTATTAGTAGTTCAGAATCACTATGTGGCCCAGTACCTCACATCATGACAGCCAATGAATCTGGCACTAGATTGTCCAGATGTATGAGGTGTTCGAAGACAACATGCCAGGTGATCTATGTCAGCTACAACATGGAAGATAAGATGGGAGATGGTGAATGTTGCTGAGAGACCAAACCCAACAATCAATGACACGATACAGGAAATAAATCCTCTCCTCTTCCCTAACATGTATCCAACTGTCGTGATACTGCTGGTGATGTCTGTCTCAGCTGTCACAGCAGAGCGATCTTTTAGTGCTATTCAACATCATGGTGACAACTGAACGCTTGTCAGGAATGGCCCTTACCTATGTCCACAAGTACCCGATGTTACAGAACGCACCAGTTCAGTCATTTAGTGCCAACATTCTGCCCAAATGTGGGAGAAGGTAGTAACTGAACCCTTTCTGTAGATATGATAGCTTTATCATTGCCTGCAGGTGTTCTTGGCTTATGACTAAATGGCTGTTATTATCATGATCAAGATTGATTCTTAGTACATAATTTTATAGTCATCATAGTACAAGTTTTCCAATGATTTTGAATGATATTGTAGTAAATGTATTCTCAAGTCTCAAGTGGTTTTACTCCAAACAGCCCAAACTTGGGCTAACGCAGGAGTTTGTGGTGGACTGTGCGCATGCGCTGTGGGTGGTACGTTCGATTAAAAGACTAGTATCATTAATGTTGCTGAAATGGTTTTTATCTGATAGTTTTATTTATTTTATGTATAGGATGTTTAACGAAAATTTTTAATAGGTTGGTTGTGTGTATGGATACTGTCGCTGCCTTGCCACATGCACACATAGACAGTCTCCATACCCACACCATGGATAAGTTTACGCTGAGCACTGTGTTTTAAAGGCAGTTTAGGTGAGGAGGTGTGGTGAAAGGGAGTTCCATAATAGCTTCTTGAAATGATTTTGGGTTTTTTATGTTGGTAATTTTTGATGGAATCATATTCCATATGCGAATGGCTCTGGGATAAAATGAAAAGACCATTGCATTTATACGACACTTGGGGGCTATGTATTGTCCACGGGTTCGAGAGCGAGTTAGTAGGCCCGGAGGGGGGGGTGATCTCAATAATGTTGTTTAGAATTTTGTAGAAGGTAGTGGCTTGTTTGATAATGCGCCTTCGTTCGAGGGTTGGCCATCCAAGGGCAGTAATTAGATCTGCTGGATTTGTGTTCCGTCTGTAATCATTTTTAACAAATCTGGCAGCAGAGTGTTGCACTCTTTCAAGGCTTTTAACTTGTGAAAAGGTGTGGGGATTCCATATGGGTGAAGAGTACTCAAGTTTTGGCCGGATTAGCATGTTGTACGCTGTTTGCTTAACTTCGGGTTTACATGGGCCAAGAGTTCGTTTAATCATGCCTAAACATTTCGAAGATTTTGAAGTTATGTCAGTGACGTGATTTGTCCAGGTTAATTTGGAATCAAATTTTACTCCGAGGTATGAGTGGCTGGATACGGTGGATAATGGCTGGCTAGAAAGCGAGTACTTGTGTGTGCTGGGTTTAGTTTTGTTTGTTATTGGAAGGTGGACGCATTTAGATACATTAAATTCCATTTGCCATTTGTCTGACCATGTTTGGAGTTGGCTAAGGTCAATTTGGAGAATTTCATGGTCGGTTTTGGAAGAAATTTTACGATATATAATACTATCATCTGCAAAAAGGCGTATAGAAGATTTGATGTTCCCATTTATGTAGAGTAAGAAGAGGACAGGTCCTAGAACTGAACCCTGTGGGACACCAGATGTGACATCTGTGATGTCCGACAGGGCACCGTTAACTGAGACTCTCTGTTTGCGGTTGGATAGAAAAGATTTGATCCAATTTTGAGTGTTTCCAGTGATTCCGTAGGAGGTCAATTTTGATAGAAGACGTAGGTGAGGCACTTAGTTGAAGGCTTTAGCAAAGTCAAGCAGGATTGCGTCAATTTGGGTCTTGTTGTATTGAGATAATGCTTCACAGGGTTCGGTGTCGAGTAGGTGACTTATGTTTTACTCCATATTTTACTTAATAAAAACCCAACTTAATTGAACAATATTTTGTTAAAAGATGATCATTTTATTTTTACAGTAATAAGCTATTTATCATGACAATGAGATAATTTATGCTAACACTCCTCCATGCCACCATAAATATATGTCACTGGTGACAGTGCTTTGCAATAACACTGTCAATGTCTTTTAGGCTTTCTAATGTCTTTGCCAATGTGTTTTCATCCATTTCAAATCGAACAACCTCTGCATCCTGAAAAAAAATATTGACAGACATTAATACAAAAGCCATGTATCTCTGAAATATGGTGTCTTTATTATCTGTCTAACATGCATGCATGCTTGTGGATACACCACTTGATACACCACATGAATGCATACATACATACATACATACATTAGAGGGAGGTGTGGCAGGGGTCTCAATCTCCCATCTACCACCAGTTTGTAGGGCCAACCTCCCACCATTTTTTAGAGTATACCTCTTACCACCCACAATTTTTTTTTTTGGGGGGACCAACCTCCCGCTTCCTGCCATACCCCCCACAATTTCAATTTATGAAAATTTTTATAGTTTCAATAAATGCTGTTTGATAATTGTTATGTTTATTTTAGTACTGAGATAAGTTATAATTATTATAAACATTACAATATTCTCTTTAGTTAAATAAAAAGTAT
Source organism: Lamellibrachia columna (assembly GCA_963662155.1). Classification (NCBI taxonomy): domain Eukaryota; kingdom Metazoa; phylum Annelida; class Polychaeta; order Sabellida; family Siboglinidae; genus Lamellibrachia; species Lamellibrachia columna. Next base: position 24,404,393 of record OY759262.1, read on the forward strand.
GCACATAAAAAATCAAACTGTTAAATGCAAGTTCGCTATTACAAAAAAAAATAATACAGTTGAAATTAGTCTAGGATTTATACATTTGTTTACAGTGTATTTATTTACCTTCTGTGGTTGTTCGTTACTGGAAATCTGTAATTCAACAATAGCTGTTGGTGTGCTGACTTGATCTGCGTGCCTTGCTCTTGTCTCCACATCAATCCTCCAACTCATGTTTTTCAACTTGTTGTTCCATGAACATTTCTCCACGAGGCTATCGTGGATTTTTGTTCGATTGTTCTTCCAAAATTTGGTGAATGCTTTCGCTTGATCCTGTGATATACCACCTTCTTTCTTTTTCATCTGTGTCTCCAGGAATGTTTCTGCCTGACTAAGATCCATAGCTGTCACAGCTAAACTCTGGAAAATAAGTATATACACACTTGTAAAACATACAAATAATTATATACACACTTGTAAAACATACAAATAAGTATATACACACTTGTAAAACATACAAATAAGTATATACACACTTGTAAAACATACAAATAAGTACATACACACTTGTAAAACATACAAATAAGTACATACACACTTGTAAAACATACAAATAAGTATATACACACTTGTAAAACATACAAATAAGTATATACACACTTGTAAAGCATACAAATCGATTGTCACGCACAGTAGCATCATATAGTTACAACATAAATTTATAAAGTATAATAAATATATACAGTGCACAATCTGAAAGTTTATTTGATTTGACAAAACGTATATAATATGCTGAATACATGTGAATATGTTGTACGTATGTATCATTATGTGGGAAATAGATGGAAAGTTAGAAGAAAAACACCACATTTTGTGTGTATGCCTATGGCTATGTCATGAAACAATTAAAAATCTTCCAAGAATATTTTTCAAGTGTACTTTTACTGTCCAATGAAGATTTTTTTCAAAGTACTCTTGAAACTACAAACTATATACTTGTAATGTGCAGGCAAAAAACGAGCTATCACTAAATGGAAGCAGTGTACATGGAAGCTACGGTAATGCCAATACTAATGGCAATGGCAATGGCAATGGCAATGCCAATGCCAATGCCAATGCCAATGCCAATGCCAATGGCAATGGCAATGGCAATGGCAATGGCAATGCCATGGCATGGCAATGGCAATGATTCTGAATGAAATGGCAATGCCACATAGTGCCTACATTAGTTATTCCTCTTGCTTTCTGGATTAAACGCATAAATTCATCGTCTGGCAGATCGGGATATAGTTCATGGTGCAGAAATTCGTCGGTAATTTCGGTATCGCTGTAGTAATCATGTCTCGTCAGTCCATTCACAAGAGCAAGGAATCTTTTGCCGTCGCCCGCCATCATAGAATAGTTCAAGGGTCACAAGAACCGCCTCTAATAGCAATTTTGGGGGGAAATCATATTAGTCCCGACACCGTATACTTCCTGTCGGTGCTACCGAAGTTCTGCTCAATAAAATTTCCAATAAAAAGTGCGCCAATTTGGGACTATGTTTGTTCGACAACATGGGTTTGGCGAAAGCCTACACGGCGAACAAGAAAAAGATGAGAATGCACTTTTAATGGAACTTGATAAAGGTGATTTGTTTCTTTCGAGCACCGCCTAGCTTTCACTGCACTTCAGTTTGACAGACACTGAGACAGTCATTGACATTGAGTCAATGGCGATGCCTGTCCCTGGGCCTAGTATTAGCTCGATTTGATTATTGTCAGGCTGAGCTTGAGCAGTGACAGTTTGGTTTACCAGAAGTGTAGTGGTGTGCGTTTACGATAATGAGCAGATACCTTCAAGCAATTGTTCTGCTTTTCTGTATATTGCAAGTATTAATTTACTTTAAAAACTGATCCAACCATTTTTTTCTGCAGGGAGTAATAGTGTTTGGTATATATCCACATCTTAAATGCAAACCTACTGCATGGTCCATGGATTATTAATAATATAATTGATATTTTCCTTAGTATTCCTGACAGTCATCCGACCACTCAAGATCTGTAATACTATATCAAGAATAATTGTCATTATGACCATTGATCCTGGCCCCCGGCTCTTTCGGTCATTGAATCGATTAATGCAGCTATGGATTATATTTATATAACACAAAGCAATGGTGCACATAAGCACATCCCTCAAATGAACTCTACCTTTGACTGTAATGAGAAGTCTTTAATACAAATACTCAGTATTTTAGTGGTTAAATGCACCCACTGCATGCAACAGTGTTAATAGCCTTTATAAGTAACTTGTATTGATTATATCTTGTAGACAGTTATTCCTCAGTCATAAAGTTCTGTACTTGTTATTCTTCAAACAACATTTCAGGTTTGAGATCTGCCAAAGTGGGTGAACAGTGTGAAGCCATTGTCAGATTCCCTCGTCTCTTTGAGAAGTACCCCTTCCCCATTCTCATCAACTCTGCCTTCCTGAAGTTAGCTGATGTCTTCAGGGTGGGGTAGGTGTATACACTAACTAAAACAACTACACAGTTTGTTATGATTTTCCCAGTGAGTCTTGTCCAGAGTACATATTTATGCCCAAGACAATCAAAGTGCCCCCTTCCCTCAACAATGCATTGAAGTAAATGAATTTTAGCCCCAGATCTAAGCAGTATTGCATGTAAAGTTCTTGTCATTTAAAAACTAATAAATACATTACAATAATCTTATTTCTAAAGGTTACAGTGCTGTTTCAAGTGACATACTTTTGCAGGAGCAATTTCCTGCGACTGTGTATCCTGAAGGTAACTCAGCAGAGTGTCAGACATCTTGATAAAATACTCAACATTGACGAATTTGTACATCGCATCTACGTCGTGGTGCACAGTAACGACCCCATTGCGAGGGCTATCACCCTCAGGTAAGCTGGATCACCAGTAGAGGTAAAATTTTACAGTTGTTATGCTAACAGTTTCATGTCTGGTGATAAGACATTGATAGTGTAGACTAACAGACTAATAACCTTTACTTGATATGGTACAGAAGAATTAAGGTTGAGTTAGTTAGTATGGTATCTAATATCGCTGTCATCCAAACTTCAGATTTAACAAAGGTTTTGGTGGTCTCGCAAGATATCATTGTACCTAAGATTTTATTGTGCAAATGAAATGAAATCAAGATAACAATTTCACAACTTATTGTGCCTAAAACAAAACTTAACTTGGGTAAACGTGCTTTCTCTGTCACTGCGCCTAGGATCTGGAATGAACTTCCCATCACTTTTAAAACATCTGAAACTATAGCGATTTTCTGAAAAAACTTGACTTTTATACCAAATTGCATTTCCACCATAAATCTTCGGTTGTCCCTCGTTTTGATAATGACTTGCGCGTCCCTGTTCATGACTATGCTTAATGATTATGTTTTGTAGCGCCTCTGAGCTCAGGTTCCTGAGGATACTATTAGGCGTCATAGAAGTTAATTATTATTATTACATCAGTTTCCAATTTAATGAATATGTGTTTTTAGATAAACTGTCTTACGTGATTTTGTCACATGGTTTCAGAACGCTAGGCTGTGCAGCCTCCATCATTTCAGAGAGGAAAAACGTACAACATAATGTACTGAAAAGTCTCGACTCAAACGATGCAGTCGAGGTGGAAGCAGCCATTTATGCTGCGATGCACTTTGCAGAACAGTCAAAGTAAGACAGGCTGCCTTTAAACATTTAAACAATTCTTGCTATATTGTAAATATTTACTTTGGGGAAAAATTTTCTTATTCTGAAAAGGTCACAACATTTAGCATATTTGGCACATAGAAAACTTGATCAACTTGATGGAGGATAATTGGCATCCAGATGAAACATGATTGTCTAAGAAACACTTCTATCATAGCATTAGCGAATTGAGTAATCTAATTTAAAATCTTGAGCAGTATTTTTCTACTGTTCTTGTTTGTTTGGCGTTTTATTGCCCAATGATTTTATAAACTACATATATTGTCAATTGATGCATACAAATTATAAAACAATTATTAAACAAAACAGGTAAAAAATATTCTGAAATCTTGGGAGTTATATGCAGTTCTTTCTTGATTACCAATTTACTGCCCAAGGAGGAATATCACTGTGCATGTATTATTGGTATTAGTGAAGTATAGAAATGAATGATGGTGACTTATGTTGACAGGAGTTTTGCAACAAGTATCTGTGACAAACTCGCTGAGATGATAGAGAGTTTGAAGACACCAGTTGAGACGAAACTCAAACTCATCCCCATCTTCCAATACATGCATCGGGACCTGGACACCATCGGGAAGGTGCGACAGCTGTCGGAGAGACTGTTGCCCAGCTACCCAGCCCAGGGGTTTGTGTCAGTCACCCTGCACACCCTCTCCCAGTTGTCCGCACGCTCCCTCATAGACATCCCGCTACAGGCAAGTGATGGGGTGGGGGAAAAGGAAAGGGTTATTCCTCAGGGTTATGGGGTGGGATTTTTTATGTGAGAGCTAATATGTTATGGATTATTGTTGGAATACAGAGTTTTGACAGAAGGTGATGGATTGAGGGGGTAAGTTAGGTGAAAAACAATGTATGGTTAGGGGTCATCACATAAGTTCTCAAAGTTAAAAAACCATATAAAGTCACGCCTCATTATTCCGTGCCCCGTTACAACACGGATTCGGATATAAGGCGGTCGGTTGTGGAATAATGTGGTCTGTCGTGGACCTCGATTTTCTGTCGCCAGTGGGAAATGCCAAATGGTCCCGTCTTTCAGGGGCGTTCGTGTGCCTACGCTACAATCACTGCACTGATCTAATTCATAATTAGCACTTTTTTGCGTGTTGTACTCCTCGTGTTTGTCAAACCTACTTAGAATTGTTCTGACAATTCTCAATAAACATTAGGTGAACAATGTCAATGAATGGCTTCACTTCGGCGGTTTGTAAATAATTGAGATTCACAATATACGCCTCACAAAGGCTCACATAAGAATCATATAAACAATCTTAAATGCAATTTAGTATGCTATACCAATTTAACACGGGTGAAATGGCATGCTTCCATTGCGTCATAAATATAATCATTTTCGCGAGGCGAAACCAACATGCCTAACCAAAGACGATACCGATGTGCGATAATACGAATTCGTCATCCACATGTGAAATGGTGAATCAATGTTAAGTGGTGCATCGTGAATTTATGCTTCGGTCAAGATCGATTGAAAGAAAAAGTGAAACAGTTATTAATTCTACCTATTGTCTTTTTCTATGTTTAATCAGCTTTCGTACTGCATGTGTCAAGTCATATAAATTTTTGGCTGCTCAGATCCAGGTTATTATTTTCGATTCATAGGCCTATTGGTACATCATCATCGTAGCAGATCTATTCCATAATACGTATACATACATGTATTTTATTCAGTCCAACATGGTGTGGCATTTTAAAATAATGCACATTGACACTAGTTGACTCATTTAATTAGCTCTATAAACTGCGTATTGACGCATAGACAGTGCTGCCAGCACACAGTGCCAGTGGCTCTGACAGTCGGCGTTCTTAGACTTGGTGCAGCAGGCGGCGACCGCTGTTGTTTAGTAGCTTCCTGGTGGCAGACATGGGAACACCTTACAACTCAGCCTGAAATCGTAGACCCTGACCACCGTGTTATAATGAGGCTCGACTGTAGTGTTTAGCATTGGTTCTGACCACCACCGCCCCTCAATTTGTGGTGTGGGACATGAGATGACGCATACATTGCCAATCAAAAAGCAATCATTTGTCCCTCGATGACCAAACCACCACCCACCAATACGTAATGCTTTGAGAACTTTTGTGACCACCCCTTAGCATGATTCTGTTAAGCAAGAAGAACAGGATGAAAACTTGAGAGAGTTTGTTACACTAAAATGTAATGTAACAACATACGTTTGAAGTAGGATAGGAACATTGTGAAATTAAATGAGAAAACAGCATTGTTGATACAATTCTGTATAGGGAAATTCTACTTCCAAGCTGTGTAGTCATTGAGCATATAGTTAAGCATGAACACTTTACCATTGTGTATAATGGCTGCTGCTACACAATGTCTCTGAGGAAACTTCACATTAAAACTAGTTATTCTTACAGTCCAGTGAATAATCCAATGAATTCATTAATTTAAATGTGTTTTCGCTTATTGTTTTGACATGTTATTCCCCCAGGTGGAGCTGTTGCTGTCCTATGTGCAAACGGACGTGCGGAAGTCTGTGAAGATGTTAGCACTGATGGACCTGCGACTGCTCGCCAAGAAAGGCCCGCACATGTGGAGCGATCATCACGTGGAGGCAAGTGACATTTTCTTAAATACGCGGTCACAATGTTGAGTAATACATATAAATCCTAAAAGCAAAACCAGCTTCACTATTTTTGTGATAGTGTTCAACATCTTATACATTACGAAGTTATTACTTTGTACACATATATGGCTTATAACTACATGTATGTATAAATGTTACGATGCCTGTACATTTAGGTGTTGTGTCGATTCCTCCTGAATACACCCAACGCGGATCTCCAGTTGGCTACTCTCAATGTACTAGCGACTCTATCATCAACTATTGCAGTCGGCAAGTTCTTTGCCATCCCTGGTAAGATATTTGTATCAAACTTTTTAATAGCTGTACCATTGCTGTTCGTTTATGCATAGTTGCAATTCTGTGAGGTCGTATTTTGTATTTTTTTCTATTCTAAAAACTGACATATTTGCTTATGATGGATGGAGTAAATATAAAGATAAATGGGTCAAAATTGTGTCGTGGATAATAGAAGAGTGCCGGTTCTACTGTGACTTCAGAAAGTCTGCTGGAGGACTGTTGTGTGAGATTCTGCTACCACATCGACATGAGGACTGTGTCGAAGGCTCTCCAACTCTTCACACACCTTGCAGCTGCAGCAACCAAAACATCCCAGGGTATGTGTCATAATCAGTGTGGTCCAGACACACTGTATGTGCAGCTAAAACTACTTCAGTGGATCATTGGCAGTGTTGTCTTAGCTGCTGTTATTAAGTACAAGAAATGTAAACACTGATAAGCACATTCCATGGCAGTTTCTCTGTAGTGGTTTGTACAGGGACAACATTCAGAGTACCATTTTGTGATACTATCCCCATCCTGACACCAGAACTATATTATTTTAAACTGGCTTGAATACCCATCATAACTATGATGATGAGCCCTGTTCCGCCAGGATGAACTGCCTTGTGTGTTCCCCCGACCTCTACAACTTCCAGTTCACAAAATTGTACTTTATTTGACATGTATAATGATTTACCAAGATGATAAATTCAGAATGTTAGAAAGATCTGTGGCTATATGTTTGGACTACTGTGCTATCTGCAAGGAGTTCCCTATTGATTCTTTATGCTTTCTTAGACATCTGCGTGAGATCCTCATTCAGCCCCTTAACATGGGTAAACCACAGCCTAAAACGACAGCCGGTAAGGGAGACTGTTCTATACTACAGTGGCTAATGCATGTCTATCATATGTTTCAGACCGACCATCACAAGTTGACCCTTCTTCGGACAATGGTTTGTCATCTCAGGTCAGTCTTGCGTTGGAGTCCATCTTACTTCAGATCACTGGTCAACAGTCAGCATCATCACTAGCAGCCTTGCAGGTAAGATCACTGGCATCAACAACCTCTTGTCAACAACCTCTTGTCACCTTGTTCTCTCTCAATATCGCATCTAACAACTGCAGACAAAACTCAATAACCGAGTTTCAGCAGTTTTTAGATGTGATATCTGAAGAAATATTTACGTACAGGATTTATTGCTTGCCTGTTTTTTTCAAATGTGAAGCATTGATGTAATTGTGCCGTCCTTCAAGATCTTAACAGGTAAATATGCCCCACATTAAAAACTTGACAAGTAAATGTGCCCTCCACCAAGATCCTACCAAGTAAATGTGCCCTCCAAGATCTTGGCACATTAATATGCCATTTAGCAATATAGTATCAAGTAAATGTGCCTTACACCAAGATCATGGCATTACTTGTTGCGATGTTGTCTGTGTTCCAGTGCATCCTGCAGTCTGTCGTCAAGCTCTGTCGCGTATGTCCGTCCCTGGCCGACAGATTCATTGACACCCTACTGTCACCCCTGGGCAGTGTGCCAGGTGCGATCTCACCTCTTGGTCACTTTTAACCTGACAGTTTTAAAACACAATTTTTTTTTGTCACGTTACCAGTGATTGTTTCCCTTTTGTGCACATACTATTTTAGGCTGACTTTCATTTCCTAATATATACCAAAGTAACCATTCTTATTACCCAATAATCCCACATATTTTGAAGGCGTAAGAAAGATTTTAGGTTGATATCTAATAACTGTTACAAAATCAGTACCAAGTTCACTTATTTCTTTTTCCAATTTGTATAAACTTGTTTTGTAGAGAGATGGTGCGAAAATCCATACAAATAGCTGAAGTAAATAATGTGCAGTTACATAGCTAAGTATTGTTGCAATGAGTTCATATTGTCCAGTGAACAAACTGCTTTACTTTTCCAGTACCTAAAGACTTATTCCAATATATTGAACGTTGTTCAAGTAAAATCACTAACTGTTTGCACAGAGCTGCAGTCTGTTGCACCTGTCATACCAGTAACTCTGGCATCATTAACTTCAAAGTGGATATTTTTTTGGGGTATCTGGTAGTGTAGCTCTGAACGGCCATAAAAATCACCATTTTCCTATTTCCTACTGCGAAACCTGGGAGTTAATCGCTCTGTTTCATTGGGTAGTTTAATATCATTCACTTTCCCAAGATAAATGGCATCTCATTGGTGGTGAATAGTGGCCAATGAAAGCAGGGATCTCAAGAAGGTGATGGTATTGTCTCTCCAGTTGATGTCGCCATCCTGTACTGCGAGTGTCTGTCGGCCATCACCAGTTACCATAGCAACACATTACAAAGCCTCGTGCCGGACATCTCACAACTCCTCAGGACCATTGTCAAGTCAGAGGATGCCAACCGGGACAAGCTTATTGTATGTAGCAATTTGCTGCATTGTGCAGAAACAACTGTCTTTGTTGTATACATCTCCCATAGGCAGTAGATACAGGGATGCTGCATTGCTTTATATATTGTACTGTATATGAAAAGATGTTATATATATATATATATATATATATATTTAACAAGGAAGGTTTAACAAGATTGCCATCCAAGACAAAAGACCCAGATAGCAAGTGGACAAGGAAGCCTTTGGCTTATCAAGAGTCCAATGATTTTTCATCTAATCTTCTGACATATTTGTAAATCATTTAGATATATAACCACTTTAGATTAAATCAGTCAACTAAACTCTCTCTGGGACCTAGTGGACAGATCTCTTGTCTGCCTCACCCTTGCGGTCAGCAGACCAAAAACAGTCCTTCAAAGTTCATTTCAAATGTGAATTTTCTTTCTGGAAACGTCTTTCCTGCCAGCGTTGTGCAATGCAGTCACATTCAGTATGGTTAGGTTTTATCAAGCTGTTAATTGTATACTATCTTGAATTCAACACTAACATTTGACAAAGTACAAAAGGTGTTGCAAACAATTGTATGTAAGTGTGAGCTACAAAGATTTCATGAAGCAATTTGTATATGAGAAACCTTGTAGGAATATTTACACGGTACTTATACAAGCAATGTCATAGAAGGATACGTGACACCTTTGTGCCAGGAAGAAATTGCCAATCATATTTTTGTGCACTTAATGTTTTCTGTAAAAATACTTTCATGCTTTTGACATGCTAATTACTAATCAAGAAACCTTTGTATTCTTTCTGAATATTTCAATACTGGTACATCAACAGTATATATAATGGACTACATTTCATGGCATTTAAAACAACATATTTAAAGTCATATCCACTTGCAGGTTTCCATGGTAACAGTGCTATTTCAAGCTTACGTCGGTGAGAGTTTGCTGTCGGAGACGCATCAACTTATCCTTGACGTGACTGGCTCGCTCAACTGTTGGCGTGTGTATCAAGTGGGACGTCAGGCGTCTAGATACGCCCACCATAATGTCGCTCGACAGATATTTGGCAGTCTTGGAACACGGGTCAGTTGGAAATCAGAATTTGGAAAGAGTGCTATCAAAATCAATTTGTTTCTAAGTCAAATTTTTTTATTAAACGTAATTTAGTTGTGCATTAACAATTATTAATAATTCACCGTGGATGTGAAACTTGTTGCTTGCCATGTATGTTTCTGATTTTCTGTTTCCATTTAGTATAAAGAAATCTATACTTCAGACATGCAGATGTGTGTGGGTTGTATGCTAAATTTCCATACAATATTTAAGTTTAGAAATCTATTTAGCGGATATGTTAGATATGTTAGATATACAAAACCCATAAAATGATTGGATGTAATAATCAGCTGGTGATCTAAATATATGCTTGATGTTTTATAGAAATGCTATAAAATAATGTATGTATATTCTTTCTAATATTTAACAGTCATCTGAGCCAGTGTAGATATTGCTGTAGATACTTGTAGATAATAGTATGAAGATATGTGACATGTTTTTGACAGGTGTCATCAGAACACTACTACTTCTGGCTGAGTGCACTGAAGGACGTGTGTCACGGGGAAAGTCACCTCCAGGGGGAGCGCACACACAACGTCAGTGAATTCATTGAGAAGATAGCCAAGGCTGAGAACTGCTACCATAGGGGATTGTCAGCTCTCAAGGTGAGCATTTTACTCTGTCTTACTCTGTCATCAGCAGTTATTTGTTTATGAAACAATAGATGTCTTCAGATCATCCTGAAATGTTGGCACAGTAGAGCAGTAGAGCAGTAGCACAGTAGAGCAGTAGCACAGTAGAGCAATAGAGCAGTAAAGGTAAGTTCTTATATAGCCTGGTATCCAGTCCTTAGGACTGCTCAAAGCGCTTTACACTTCACCCCCTGGCAGACCTGTTTATTCCAAGGCCATTTCAACTGCTCTGGGAAGCATTCAGCCATGCTGCAATTACTGCGCAAAGACTATTCGTCACATATCCACCACTGTCAGGTACTTATTTATACAGCTGAGTGAACTGTGGCAACGTGGGGTGACCAAACTTGCCAAAGGTTCGAAGTGACAGCACTGGGATTTGAAACCGGGTTCTCTCTCTCTAGCACAGTAGAACAGTAGACCAGTAGAACAGCAGCACAGTAGAGTAGCACAGTAGAGCAGTAGCACAGTAGAGCAATAGCACAGTAGAGCAGTAGCACAGTAGACCAGTAGCACAGTAGACCAGTAGAAGAGTAGCACAGTAGAACAGTAGAGCAGTAGCACAGTAGAGCAGTAGCACAGTAGAGCAGTAGCACAGTAGAGCAGTAGCACAGTAGAGCAGTAGCATAGTAGAGCAGTAGCACAATAGAACAGTAGCACAGTAGAGCAGTAGCACAGTAGAGCAGTAGCATAGTAGAGCAGTAGCACAATAGAACAGTAGCACAGTAGAGCAGTAGCACAGTAGAACAGTAGAGCAGTAGCACAGTAGAGCAGTAGCACAGTAGAACAGTAGAGCAGTAGAACAGTAGAGCAGTAGAACAGTAGCACAGTAGCACAGTAGAGCAGTAGCACAGTAGAGCAGTAGCACAGTAGAACAGTAGCACAGTAGCACAGTAGAGCAGTAGCACAGTAGAACAGTAGCACAGTGGAACAGTAACACTGTAGAGCATGAGCACAGTAGAGTACCTGGCTGTAGACAGTTCACTCAGCTGTATAAATGAGTACCTGGCTGTAGACAGTTCACTCAGCTGTATAAATGAGTACCTGGCTGTAGACAGTTCACTCAGCTGTATAAATGAGTACCTGGCTGTAGACAGTTCACTCAGCTGTATAAATGAGTACCTGGCTGTAGACAGTTCACTCAGCTGTATAAATGAGTACCTGGCTGTAGACAGTTCACTCAGCTGTATAAATGTGTACCTGGCTGTAGCCAGTTCACTCAGCTGTATAAATGAGTACCTGGCTGTAGACAGTTCACTCAGCTGTATAAATGTGTACCTGGCTGTAGACAGTTCACTCAGCTGTATAAATGAGTACCTGGCTGTAGACAGTGGTGGATATATACGTGAATGTATAGCGTGCAGCAGTTTGCGCAGTTACTGCAGTGTGGCTGAAAGCTTCCCAGAGTAGTTGAGTTGATCTTTGAATGAACAGGTCTTCCAGGGGGTGAAGTGTAGTGTTTTGAGCAGCCCCATGGACTGGATACAGTGATGTAGAAGAGCTTGCTTATATTCTTGGTCTTGAGGAGGAGAAACACAAATGTTGCATAAAGTTAAACAATTGTTGGTTACTTTGCTCCTCAGCAAGGCAACATTAGGGGCACATCCAAGATGGCATGTAATGCCAAGATTGATAGATAGGGGCACATCCAAGATGGCATGTAATGCCAAGATTGATAGGTACTTGGCATGTTGCAGTTCCTGTTGGAAGTTGAATGCTTGTACATCTGAAGACATAAAAAAAATTTAAAGGTGCCTATAAAAAAAATTGTACTGGCTCTTCATGAATTTGAATACAACCTATATTAGTTATATAATATTTTGTGATACATTTGTAATACATTTGTGAACAAATTATTAAAAATCCTAAAGCAGTTGTGTTTATGGTTAATTTAGAAAAGTAATCGATTGTGATTATGCATTAATAAAATTCTGAATACATGATTATTTATTACTTAAAAAATAATATGATTTGATTAAAATTTTACAATGACGGTAATTTTTGTGATGACTCACCCCAAGGTCACGCCTGAGCGATCCAGCATGCTCATGCTCTATCTCCACTGAACAACAAAATTAATTTCAACCCTGAACATGCCCCAGATTTATACTATGTAATATAGATGTGTACATTGCAGGCTGCCATGACGCCCAGCTGTCTACTGGGGTTCCCGTCTACGTATGTCCAGTTACGCACTAGGACACTGCAGGCCTTCAGTCAGGTGGTCAAGGTGTGCTGCAGCTTCCAGACAAGTCCACCCCCGGCTATAGCCACATCACTGGCGGTCAGCACGGGTCAAGAGATACACAAGTGTGGACACGTCATAGCACAGGTAATGAGGAGGCACTTGGTCGTGTGCAAGTTTTTATATAAAATGTTACAATTGCAAATACATTATTTTGTATTTGTTTCACACGCCTAATGATTTTAGCAAAATTTGGGACTATGTTCTCTAGCCAGTCAGTTGTCATTCATTTTTATAACAATTTAGATGTTCATGTGCCATTTTACATGCGATTTGTCAACACATAAACAAATAGTTCCATCGTAATCACACACCCGTCATGACAGGATTGACCAATCACATGCACTCAACTTGGTCATGTGACTGTCTAAATTTATGTTGTATTTTGTAAACATTGGATGTATGTCTGTGTTGCAGCTGGAGAAATGTGGTGAGGAGTTCAATGAACTCCACCATAAGTACAGTGAACTGTGCTGCAGCAGCTTTGATGCGGACCCAGCCACTCTCTCTTCACTCGCCATGTATCCTTACATCAACTAGTTCCATATTTTACTTGTGTATTGTGTTGATTTGAACTTCAACCATGCAGGTCTTTGTAGAATTAAAAAAAAAATGTATAATGTTACCCTCATTGATCCTATGAGCTATAACAGAGTGAGTTATTACAACACCAGTTTGCTATTACTTATTACATAGCAGATATTTACTATATATATATATATATATATATATATATATATATATATATATATATATATATATATATATATATATATATATGATACAAAATGTGTGAAAGTATTTGTAATGTTAGATTATTTCAAAAAATGCCGTAATTTCTATTGATGTAATTATTAATTCTAATGGCTGCAGTTATATAGGTTATTCATATATCATGCAAGCTAGAGTGTTTTGTTGCCAGTTTAGATTTGAAAATACTGTTTTATACATGTTTATGTTGCGGTCACAAAACAGTTTTTATGAAGTAAAGTAGAATGTAAATCTTCCATGACGATGACATCAGACTGCAGCGTTCATGTCAACTGATGACGCATGTTCTTGAGACTATCCTGAAGGCTGTTCACAGGTAACACTTCTGTCTGTGTCTGTCATTATTGCATCTTGTGTCAGAGCAGTGACATGTCATGTTAACATGTCATGAGTATGTGTCAATGAACAATGCATAAACGCCATGCAATTCAGTAATATTCAGCATTGTTATGACAAAGACATGTCACTGTGTCTTACACGCTTTATCTGGTGACAGTCTGGCTGCTGTGTCTGTGTTAAGTGTGTTTGCACATGTACACTCTGAACGTGTAACATGTCATCAATCTAATACTATTCACTATGTTATGCTATTTTTTTTGCATTACCACTGTTGTAACAGTGACGTGTCACTACTATGTTGTAACAGTGACATGTCACCACTGTGTTGTAACAGTGACATGTCACCACTGTGTTGTAACAGTGATGTGTCACTACTGTGTTGTAACAGTGACATGTCACCACTGTGTTGTAACAGTGACATGTCACCACTGTGTTGTAACAGTGATGTGTCACTACTGTGTTGTAACAGTGACATGTCACCACTGTGTTGTAACAGTGACATGTCACCACTGTGTTGTAACAGTGATGTGTCACCATTGTGTGTAATAGTGACATGTCACCATTGTTGTAACATCAATGTGTCACCACTGTGTTGTAACAGTGACGTGTCACCACTGTGTTGTAATAGTGACATGTCACCACTGTTGTAACATCAATGTGTCACCACTGTGTGCCAGGACTGAGGCGGTGGTGGACCAGACCGGGTCTGTGTGCGCCAGTGAGACGGACTATCTCATAGAGAACCAGACATGGCTGGAGGCCTTCACCGAGGTGCAGCAGATGCTTCATAAAGCTTGTCACGCCCCGACAGACCTACCTCTGTCCTTTCATGTGAGTTGCCTACATGAGCACGCTGCCTTCCACTGGGGGAAGACCATAATTAATTGCCCATTATAACCTTTGTTTGGCTGCTTTTTCTACAGTTTATGTAAGTATCTGTAAAGTTTGTGAACATAATTCGATTTGTGTTGTGTGTGATTCTCTCGAAACTGCTTTATTAATGATTAAAAACCACTAGACATGCTGTAATTTCACCCCATCCTGTAGAGATTCGTGTTTTATCAATTGTTTTGGTCAGCCAGTTTTAATTGTCATTTGATAGAACCAATGCTTTGGTATGAGAAAGCATAAATTTGTTTAACAATATATATATATATATAAGCACAGCCATTATGTCAAAATAATATTTAACACAATATCAGTCAGTTTCTCTGCCTTATCTTGCAGCATCTCAACTGCATAGAGAGTGTTGCCATGGTGCTGGGGCAAGTGCCACTCTGTCTGCCTCGGTACTTCTTCCAGAAGCTCCAATCAACTCACATCAAGGTAGGTCAGGTGTTGGGGTCAGCCAACATAAAGTAGGTCATGTTAAAGGTTATCAACCTTGGATGATATTCCCCCGCCACTGTTCATTCAACAATATCCCTCAGGAATGATATACACCTGGATGATATCCTCTGGACAGTATCCCTCACAGACAATGTTCCCCTGGACAACAGCGTACCTGTCAACTCTCATGCATAAGCCATGAGACCCACAGTTTTGCATTAAATGTCGCAGTCTCATGGTAAGTCTGAAATCTCACGCATATTTTCATAATATTTAGCAATGAAAATTATGAGAGAGAAAAAATTTCCCTTTTTCGTGAAAATAAGACTATATTTGTTTGTCACAAATGAAAACCTTGGTTACTTTACCAGTAATATCTGCCTTTTACTGAATAAATGTATGAACACGGTCAGTGATTGGTCCACATTTGATCATCAATACCATATTTTTGGTCCACTTTAGAGCATCAATACCATATTTTATACCATGTATAGCGCATTGATCCATATAGTGGGAATTAGCGCTTTTAAAAATGCTGTATTATTATCAACCAAAGATATTTCCTGTTGGAAAGCAGTGTAGGTGTTGTTGTGTCGAAGATGAACATTGTGATTTGACATTGGTGTGGACTGACTTGTGTCCTTATACTGTGACAAGCTTAAAACATCATTGGTTAAATTTAGGCAGGCAAAATGTCGCAGATAATCGCAAAAAAAGGTATGTTGGACAATTTGTGCAAATTAGGTAATAAATAAAATACTATATTTAAGATCATCTTATGCTTTTTATGATAACATAACGTGTAAAGTGTTATGTGAAATGTGTAAAGATTATGCAAATCAGATCTGAATAAATTGGCTTTATCATGTACCTAGATCCCTGCCTCTCTCATCAATCGTTTTCCTCTGATATCGAAACACTGCACAATTCCTGTTCTGTCGTTTCAGCTGGCGATTTCTCCCCAGCAGAAGTCAGCCAATGAGCCAATCTCCATATCACATGACACATTCCTCACCCTGAAGGTCGAGGGTGTCATACAACATGGAGTGCGGCCAGGGTTGTATCGCAGCATCAAACGAGTGCAACTGACGGTGAACACAGAACAACAGAGTCGGGCCCAGATGATCTCTGTTGATGGCAAGGTAGTCTGTGATGACATCAGTCTTGATTTATGTGACAATTTTAAGGCTGGTTAGTTGATGTGACAGTCTTACGGACCGATTTGTTTTTTGTTTGATGTGACAGTCTTACTGGCTGATTGGTTGTAGGAGTTTCTGATTTGTAGGAGTTTGATGTGACAGTTTTACTGGCCGATTAATTTTAGAGTTTGATGTGACAGTCTTACTGGCTGATTTGTTTTAGAGTCTTACTGTAAGACTGGTTGTGTGAGAATTTCAGTCTATTATTATAAACGCTGTGCAGGAATTTGTTTTTTAGGCTGCCTTGCTGTTATACAGTCTTTATTGTTTGTAGCCACATGACAATCCGACCAACCACATGAGCCAGCAGGTGGAGCCACACAACGACTACTTCAGCACACAATTTCTGCTCGCATTCCCCATCACCGGTCAACACCAGGTGGCGCTGGAGGCAGCAGTGGTGGACGAGGACGACGTAGTGTGGACGACTGGACCACGGGACACGGTCACAGTGAAGTCGTATGATGAAGCCGTGCAGAGACAGAAGCAGCAACAGTATGCTGCACAACGCCAGCAACAGAGGGCAGCAGCAGTGGCTGCAGCATCCAGTCAAGCCTTCTGATTGGATGAATGGTGGACATTGGTTTATGGGCCACTCCAGTTGAATAGGAACTATTGTATTGAGCGGATGAGTTTTGCATCAATAAAGGGGTTAAAAATCAGAAGTGAACGTTGTGTTTCTAGCGACCATTCTGTATTGGTTATTTGCTATATTCCATCTTGGCCTGATCATGGCAATTACTCATAGAAGGGATTTTCAACATCCAAAATGTTGACCTTTCTGTGCGACAGGTCTTTGTAAAGCTAGCAACATTAGAACATGCTCGAATAAACCAAAATGGTATCTTGGATGTTTTCGTAGGGTGTCGAGACTGCTTGACAGCCCAATAAAGTTGACATTATTTCTACAACAGACGGTAGAATGTGTAGTGCAGCAGAACACACGGCACACTTATAGAATTAAACACAAGAATAACAAGAGTGAAACACTGTGTTTGTGAACATGGGATACTTTATTACTCCTTCAAGGTCCTAAGATCTGAAAGGATAATTTAATAAAATTAATACACATCTCTGGTGTACCGTGGTGTAGAGCAGTACAAGCATCACCCCACCATCACACACCACTCGGTGATGTAGAGCAGGACAGACATCACACACCACTCAGCGGGGTAGTGCAGTACAGACATCACACCACCATCACTTGGTGTTGTGGAGCAGTAGACATCACTCTACCATCACACACCACTCATTGGTGCAGAGCAGTACAAACATCACACCACTCATTGGTGCAGAGCAGTACAGATATCACAACACCATCATACAACTCAACTGTCTTACTGCCATAACATGCAATTTCAGCATAAACCTAATTATTATGCCCACTGGTGGAGTTAAACATTAATGGCCACATGTTCTCACAGTACAATGACATCTTGTTTTTAAATTTTTTTCACTGCTTCAAGTTATTTAATCGTTACATCTTTGTCCTTCGAATTTGCGTAACAGACGGTTTCAAAAAAACATTAATCCAAGTACATCAAATGAACAACATGCCAGAAGGCTGTAAAATATCTGGGTTCTATTTGTCAAAAGTTAAACACCTGTAGTTTTCCAAATGTTATATATAAGACTACAAATACAATAAGTTTATACTTTCACTGTAGCTTAGTTTGCAGATCATATATTCCCAGTTCTACTAGATTCCACCAGTGTGCAAAGGATGTAGGTTGGCCCAAGACTGTACCACCTTCAGTTGTGAGATAGTCCTGCCACATTGACACTGTAATAACACGTGACGTGGAGAGGACACATTGATAGTGAAGATGGGCCACGGCTATTTGACAATCGGGCAAACAAGTGCCACTATACTCCCCAAACATGCCGTGTATTTATGTCTGATTTCAGTCGGCATGCAAGGTAGTGGTGTCTGCACCAGCACATCTGCTGGATGCCCGCCACACACCTGCCATGGAATCTGGAGCTGTTTGTTAAGGACCAACAACCTCTTGCTACATCCCCTGAAAGAGTGTCTATTGGCTCTATGTACTTGGCTGCCACGTCCCATACACACAGGAGCAGCCAAAACCACGTCCCTTGTTGACCACATACATTATTGTACGTAGAAAATAGAAATGATGACCTTGAATTATCTACAATGAACAAACATAACTGAAACCTTATATAAAACATTAACCATGGTGGGTACATCAACACAGAAGTTGATTCTGAGATACTCTATTGCCCTTTTTTATCCCTGACTGTCTTGCACTGAATTCATGCCAATGACAACAGATGTTGTCACCTGACTTGTGAACACACAAACTTGCCTTGACGTAACACAGCGACACAACAAATACACATGGTTCAGAGCGTGTATACACACACACACATACACACCACCAGACCTCCAGGGCTAGAGTGTGTACACACATACACCACCAGACCTCCAGGGCTAGAGTGTGTACACACATACACCACCAGACCTCCAGGTAACATGTTCCCTTGTTTCATCTCAATGATAAACTCACTAAACCTGTGCATAAGTTACAAAGTAACTCCCACTTCATACAGCACAATAATAACTAAAATACTTCTGTCTGAGAACCGTTTGCTCCAAGCAAATATATCCGACTATGAACATACAGAACTTTGCACCATGCGAAGACAATATTTGTAATACAATTCGCTTTACAAAAACATATTTTCTATCAGTTTTGTTTATTTTTTCCCATTCCCTTTCAAACCGACTACATTTTATTAATTATGTTGACATGCGCCGAGGCTGGGCCCAATGCGATGCCGTTCTCCAGCGACAGCCATTTATAAAAAACTTATCAAACTGTAAAAAGAAATCACACACCACACAAGACCAGTTTCAAAAGAGATGAGGCAACATCAGCAACAAAAGTGATTTATGGATTATGTACAGAATGCTTTACCCAGAGTTTTATGATTACCGAACAAAAATATGTGAACATTACTTAGAGACGGGAAGAAGATTCTATATGATCACACCTATGTTCCATTTTGTGACGTGAATCACCTGCTTGAATGTCCAAACCTATACTACTGCTGCGACAGACTGAATATCTGCTCTGTTGTACAAGCATATTTTGCTCCAAACCACATGACATTCAACCACACACATTGACATCATTAACACATTTACACTGCATGTGTTAACACATTCTTTTAGCATAGCCCGTGTGTGTTGACAAATGACACCCAAGCAGCCAAGACTTGACAGCTGGTTGTGACAATACCTCAGTCACACCACCTACTGCTAGCCTCCCTCAATGTCTTCCTCATGTTCCCTGCCGCTGATTTGTCCCAAGGGCTACTCTCTCGCAGGCGTCAGACGACAACCATTGGTTCGTCAGGGACAGGGACGGCAACGCTTGGTGCTGCAACAAAAAGCATCAGCATCAAGCTTTCTCATTGTGTTACTGCTGGGGTCATACAAGTGTTGTTACTACTGGGGTGTAGAAGTGTTGTTACTACTGGGGTCATAGTGTTGTTACTGCTGGGGTCATACAAGTGTTGTTACTGCTAGAGTCATACAAGTGTTGTTACTGCTAGGGTCATACAAGTGTTGGTACAGCTGGAGTCATTACAAGTTTGTTACTGCTGGGGTCAAAAAACTTTTGTTACTGCTGAGATCGTACAAGTTTTGTTACCACTGGGGTTGAACAAATTGGTCAATCATGCTCTTAGTACCTGGTTTAGCAGAATTATCCAAGACTTGCAATTGTACTTTGACTTTTAACTTGCGCCACGGTTTCCTCGCTGCACCCTTGTACTCCTGGGATGTCAGCTGCTTCCTCAGTTTCCTACAACACACACCTTCCTTGCTCAAACACTAACTACATTCATCAGCCATAGTCAGTATGCATTTCACAGTTTCTTTCGCAAAGTAAACGCTTGTCCAAAAATGTGTGATCAGAGAGCATAAACATCCACATTTTGTTATTAGTTCATTAAGAAATACCATTATTTTACTTGACCTGTATTAAGAAAAACTAATTATTTCTCAATTACAGCAACAACATATTTCAAGTAAGTATGATATTTATTGCGGTATGACTAAAACAATTTACATACAATTAAAATAGACATATTATAGGATTAAAATAACTACTTTTTATTACACATCAAAGAGATTAAAAATTTAAAACTAAATTGTTCATGCAGGGAAACATTCCACTGTAAAACTACGCAGAAATAATTAACTTAAAAACAAAACGAACAGCTGTACTGAAATCATTCCCTAGTACTGCAGCATGTGTTAATTAAAGTGACCAGTCAGGTCTATACAAGCATGCAGTTAATAATTTTACAAAATCACTCTGCTTACATAAAATAAATTAAATCAACACTTTGATTATTGCACTGATATTAATTAGATATAAAGATTATGATTCTCACACAAGTATGTGAAACATTGTTTTCTTTGTAAATTATTTGTTGTGTTGGGTAGAACCAGATGGGACTATTTGGACCAGACTGTAAGATGGGCAATTGAATGCCAGATAGGTGGTGGCCTGGTGGGCTGAGGTTTCACTTTCTTTTTCATGCCATATACCTGGTTTTGTTGAAGTTAATTTCAGAATACATACATTTAAAAAGACATTTTACACAACAACTTTTCATGTAATTATTGTTAGTGAAACTTGTCTGTGATTAACCCTAACATACAACAAAATACATGAGCACCTTACAAAACAAACAGCACAAGTTTGCAACCAAAAACATTTGTTTTACTCACAGTTAAACAATATTTCTTTTAAAATCATACATGAAACAGTGTCAAAAGAACGTAACATAAATGTTCAAGAAGAAGCAAAATGCACTAGCAACAGAAATGAAGGTTACATAAAGTGAGACGTTGGAACGGAGAAGAGACAAAGCTTTGGTTGTGCTCCACTAGCATTAGTTTGAGTGTCGTTTGTCATTAATATATCGCTGGATACACGAAGTGTGCAAGCAGATAGCAAGGCTAGGCTGACTGGAAGTCTGTTATGTGGAATTTGTTATCTACAGTTCCATATGTCTGTTCATCCCCATGCTGTTTGTAAAGAAAGAAAATCGGTAGTCGCCACACGTCAGTTGAATGGTCCCATAATGTGTCACAGTGATTAACCTTACAGCTTGGCGAGTCTGAATAGAAAACAAGCCACTACCCTTGAGAATCCATCAATTACAACAAAACCTATCACTTCTCATACTACAAGTTACACCATAGCCCTGGCCACCACTCAATAGTCATGGCCCCCACCCAACAGCCCTGATCCCCACTCAATAGCCATGGCCCCCACTCAATTGCCATGGACCCCACTCAATCACCTTGGCCTTTCTCAATCACCCTAGCCCTTATTCAATAGCCCTTGCCCCAAACCCAACTCAATGCCCTGTCCACTAAATCACCCTGGCCCTGACTCAACTGCCCTAGCCCCACTCAACTGCTCTGACCCCATTCAATCGCCTTGGCCCTGACTCAACTGCTCTGGCACCAACTCAACCACACTGGCCCCAAATCAACCGCCCTGGCCCCCCTCAACCACCCTGTCTCTGGCTCAATCATATTGGCCCCAACTCAACTGCCCTGGTCCCTACTCAATCGGTCCGACCTAATGCCACACTGAGAGCATATGTTCATGCAAACAAAGCACCAACATTGCATGCAGAGATAGTTCTGACAGGGGCCAGTAGAGCGGCATGCATATTGTCGCAAGAAGTGGCGCGTGTCACGTACCTTGTGGCATCCGTCGCAATAAAGTAAACATCATCGGGGGCATCTAACATGCTAAGGATCTGCTTGCGTTCTCGGCCTACGACCTTCCCCCGCCCGTTCTGCTCGCTCCCTACGCCTCCCCTTATCTGCAATCAGATTTTGATCGAACATTGCAGCGTGTAATAGAATTGCCATCGCCTCAACTACACTAGACATGACCAAGCAACGCCGTCTAGGAGACTCGCACGCAAAACAACAATAAACTAGGACATATGAATAGTAGCAATGCTAACCCTAATACTCCATTAACGTTTCAAAGGCCAACTTATGTTCTAGCTGAATAAGTTCTTTCATGGAGGGTGGTTTATTTCTGTGACAAAACATTTTAGTAGCAATATAGCTCAAGAAAATAAATAAAGAAATCTTGCAAATCAACAGTTGCACCAATAAATTAACCATCTATATAAAATACCTTTTAACTACACTTCTTCTTTGACAACATTTTCATCGTTGTGGAATGATTTATTATACTAAGTGGAAATAAAAAATACTCAGTAGAGAACACACAAAGCCAAAGCACATGGAAAAGACCAGAATGTTGAAATAAATAATAAATAGTGTGCTCTGAACACATGAAAACGAAAGACAAGAAACTGCAATTTACCCCCCAATGTGTGTTGTTCACCCCCTGACGTGTGTAGTTGACCCCCTCATTTACTTTGTTCTGTTTACAAGCATTATACAGTGTGAACTAGAAGCATACAAGACGTCCGTGTCGCAGATACTGTGTGCTTGTTTCACTGCTGACCACAACCCGAAGCATTAGACTGCCCACTCAGTGCCAGTCGTATTGTTAGTTGCATGTACACACAAAGCTACTCACTATAGGCGTTTGTCGGAAGCTGCGTGCCTGGCGAATCACCCCAAGTTGTTGTCGCTTCGGGGACGGACCTACAACCAATAGTTCATTCTGTTTAGCTCATGCCGTATGACTACACATCATTACATATACTAGCAAATATACACATCCTCCGGACGGGATAACTTGGTTGTTTGCAAGTGACTGTCATGATAATAATATTGAAAACATTTCAGGATGCACAAGATATCCATATATACCTTGGTACTTGCTACAGTTAGTCAATATTTTGATGCCTTCTTCGAATCCAACTCTTGAAATGGCAACATAACACTGGCAGCTACTGTAACATCTAGAGATGCCTTGCCCATATGTTATGTAATTACGGACGTGTCGGTGACATAAGCGAGAGAAGGACAGAGAGAAGTCCTGGCCGACGTTTCGGAACAGGACAGTATCATATGAACATCCGTAGCAATGTCAGTCCACTGATGAATACCAAGAGATTCAGTCAAAATATTCGAAGAGAGAACGACATTTTCTTAGAGGTAAAAACTACATAAAAATTCACATGCCAAGAAATCGGAACTTCAGTCATTTCAATATATCATAAGTATCCTGGTGGAACAGACCATTTGATGTAACCCACTAATAATACATGACTTTGTATAAACGTGACAAGACCATATACATGCTACGTGCCATCAATGCCGTTTGTCTGTTCATAGCCGCGCTTCTTCATGATCGACGGCTGTGTAGAGGGCGACACTGCAGGGCTCCCAGCTCGCGGGACATCGTTGTTTGTTGGAGCTGGCTTCGGGCCTGAAACACCGACACATGGACTCTACAGAAACATCAACCTTTTTGGACAATTGTATTATTTCATGACTTGAATAATAAACTGCTGTACACACTTAGCATTTGTTCATTATTTCAGAGAGATATGATTATTTTATACTGAATTTTAATCAGTTCGTTTTGATAATGAGCAAGTGCAGCTATATCTGATAACAGGAGCAGTGAATGTTTGTTATTCAGGGCCAGTCTGTCCATCATATGACCAGACCCCACAGGGAAAACAGAGGAAACCTTATCTGGGTTGGTCTACCACTCTGAGGATAAAACACACAAGTGTGTTTTTCTCAAAAATAAAAACAGATTTATCGCACGTTACCCTTAAACCCTTCAGTTATAACAATGTACATGGGATCTGTCCCAGACTGGGAGGACAAAAGTCTAAATGAGATGCAACTGTCAAACAGGTAACAAGAAGGAAGCCCAGCACCCACCTGGGATCTGTCCGGCTGGGAGGGCAGGGAAGGCGTACTGGGCGGGTTCCTTGCGGGCCCCCTCCGTGTGCTGCAGCAGGTCAGGCTTCGGGAAGGTGGAAGGGATGCCCAGTCTCTTGGCAACCAGCAGCAGGTTGTCTCGCTCACGCGCAACCAGATGCTTCAGCTTCGTTGTCGACCCCGGCAACTGCTGCTGACCTGTGACAGGGGACAAGGATCATGTCACGGTGATGGTCAGGGTGACGGCCAGGTCAGGTGATACAGATACAGTTACAGTGATAGTCAGGGAGACGTTCAGGAAGACGGTCAGGGAGACGGTCAGGGTGATGGTCAGGAAGACAATGAGGGTGTTGGTCAGGGTGATGGTGGGATGACGATCAGGTGACACAGAGACAATTACGGTCAGGTGACACTGTGATAGTTATGCTGACAGATGGGAGATGGTCAGGGAGATGCTGAGGATAACAGTCAAGGTGACGATCAGGGTAGCAGTCAGGGTAGCAGTCAGGGTGGTCAGGATGATAGTCTGGGTGACCTATTATCTATGCTAATGCAATATGTAAAGATTACATTAGCATGGACAATACAAAGTATACAAGTACAAAGGTATAACACTTAGTGATCCATACACAGTTGTGTAGGTGCTTGATGTTTAACCAGCGATGTCTCTAGCCTAAACAAATGGTTATGCCAGTTTTAATTTCAAACATTGTAATGTCTCTTGCTAAACATGTTTTGTGATGACAAATAGTTGAAATTTTTACAGAGTGCTGGTGAAAAGGATATTTAATGCTTTTTGTAACCTCCATTATAACAGAAAAGAAAACATTGATACACACGCAGTATACATGTACCTTCCTGTCTAAGTTTATATGCGTCCGAGCCTACATAAAACATTCAGATGACGCGTGTAATCTCAATCATTATACTATCCATACAATGCAAATGGAAAGCCATAATAAAATTGGCTATAGCCAGTCATTAATGTCTCCCCAGGTGTCAGCACTTACATTCCTGCTTGATAAGTGCAATGTTGATTGGCTGGAAGGGCTGGCGAGCTGCCTGGTAGACTTGTAGTATGTCCTTGCAGACCTGTCTTGAGATGCGAGTAAGTGACGTCGTAATCAAGCAGAAAGCGGCACGTGTCTTCATCACTGGCCTCGGGCTGCCTGCACGAATCGCTAGGCCATGCGCTGTTGCCAAGTGGCGTGCTAGGTGCGACTTGAGACGGAATTCCTGCACAGATTTCAAACTCTCATACAGCTTGTGAGAAATTACTTCTATATCATCAATAACAAGCTCTCATAGCAATAAGACTAAGATCCAAATGGTCCATAACAGAGACACAAGCTCTCATGGTAATAAGATTAACGTCCAAACGGTCCATAGCAGAGACACAAGCTCTCATGGTAATAAGACTAACATCCAAATGGTCCATAACAGAGACACAAGCTCTCATGGTAATAAGACTAAGATCCAAATGGTCCATAGCAGAGACACAAGCTCTCATGGTAATAAGATAAACATTCAAACGGTCCATAGCAGAGACACAAGCTCTCATGGTAATAAGATTAACATCCAAACGGTCCATAACAGAGACACAAGCTCTCATGGTAATAAGACTAAGATCCAAACGGTCCATAACAGAGACACAAGCTCTTATGGTAATAAGACTAAGATCCAAACGGTCCATAACAGAGACACAAGCTCTCATGGTAATAAGACTAAGATCCAAACAGTCCATAACAGAGACACTACCTCTCATGGTAATAAGACTAAGATCCAAACGGTCCATAACAGAGACACAAGCTCTCATGGTAATAAGACTAAGATCCAAACGGTCCATAGCAGAGACACAAGCTCTCATGGTAATAAGACTAAGATCCAAACGGTCCATAACAGAGACACAAGCTCTCATGGTAATAAGACTAAGATCCAAACGGTCCATAACAGAGACACAAGCTCTCATGGTAATAAGACTAAGATCCAAACGGTCCATAGCAGAGACACAAGCTCTCATGGTAATAAGACTAAGATCCAAATGGTCCATAACAGAGACACAAGCTCTCATGGTAATAAGATTAACATCCAAACGGTCCGTAGCAGAGACACAAGCTCTCATGGTAATAAGATTAACATACAAATGGTCCATAACAGAGACACAAACTCTCATAGTAATAAGATTAACATCCAAACGGTCCATAGCAGAGACACAAGCTCTCATGGTAATAAGACTAAGATCCAAACGGTCCATAACAGAGACACAAGCTCTCATGGTAATAAAATTAACATCCAAATGGTCCATAACAGAGACACAAGCTCTCATGGTAATAAGATTAACATACAAATGGTCCATAACAGAGACACAAGCTCTCATAGCAATAAGATTAACATCCAAACGGTCCATAGCAGAGACACAAGCTCTCATGGTAATAAGACTAAGATCCAAACGGTCCATAACAGAGACACAAGCTCTCATGGTAATAAGACTAACATACAAATGGTCCATAACAGAGACACAAGCTCTCATAGTAGTAATACTAACATCCAAATGGTCCATAACAGAGACACAAGCTCTCATAGTAGTAATACTAACATCCAAATGGTCCATAACAGAGGCACAAGCTCTCATGGTAATAAGACTAACATACAAATGGTCCATAACAGAGACACAAGCTCTCATAGTAGTAATACTAACATCCAAATGGTCCATAACAGAGGCACAAGCTCTCATAGTAGTAATACTAACATCCAAATGGTCCATAACAGAGACACAAGCTCTCATAGTAGTAATACTAACATCCAAATGGTCCATAACAGAGACACAAGCTCTCATGGTAATAAGACTAAGATCCAAACGGTCCATAGCAGAGACACAAGCTCTCATGGTAATAAGACTAAGATCCAAACGGTCCATAGCAGAGACACAAGCTCTCATGGTAATAAGACTAAGATCCAAACGGTCCATAACAGAGACACAAGCTCTCATGGTAATAAGATTAACATCCAAATGGTCCATAACAGAGACACAAGCTCTCATGGTAATAAGACTAAGATCCAAACGGTCCATAACAGAGACACAAGCTCTCATGGTAATAAGACTAACATCCAAATGGTCCATAACAGAGACACAAGCTCTCATGGTAATAAGACTAACATCCAAATGGTCCATAACAGAGACACAAGCTCTCATGGTAATAAGACTAAGATCCAAACGGTCCATAACAGAGACACAAGCTCTCATGATAATAATACTAACATACAAATGGTCCATAACAGAGACACAAGCTCTCATGGTAATAAGACTAACATCCAAACAGTCCATAACAGAGACACAAGCTCTCATAGTAGTAATACTAACATCCAAATGGTCCATAACAGAGACACAAGCTCTCATGGTAATAAGACTAACATCCAAACGGTCCATAACAGAGACACAAGCTCTCATAGTAGTAATGCTAACATCCAAATGGTCCATAACAAAGACACAAGCTCTCGTGGTAATAAGACTAACATCCAAACGGTCCATAACAGAGACACAAGCTCTCATAGTAGTAATACTAACATCCAAATGGTCCATAACAGAGACACAAGCTCTCATGGTAATAAGACTAACATCCAAATGGTCCATAACAGAGACACAAGCTCTCATAGTAGTAATACTAACATCCAAATGGTCCATAACAGAGACACAAGCTCTCATGGTAATAAGACTAACATACAAATGGTCCATAACAGAGACACAAGCTCTCATAGTAGTAATACTAACATCCAAATGGTCCATAACAGAGACACAAGCTCTCATGGTAATAAGACTAACATCCAAATGGTCCATAACAGAGACACAAGCTCTCATAGTAGTAATACTAACATCCAAATGGTCCATAACATAGACACAAGCTCTCATGGTAATAAGACTAACATCCAAATGGTCCATAACAGAGACACAAGCTCTCATAGTAGTAATACTAACATCCAAATGGTCCATAACAGAGACACAAGCTCTCATGGTAATAAGACTAACATCCAAATGGTCCATAACAGAGACACAAGCTCTCATAGTAGTAATACTAACATCCAAATGGTCCATAACAGAGACACAAGCTCTCATGGTAATAAAACTAACATCCAAATGGTCCATAACAGAGACACAAATTCTCAGAGTAATAAGACTAAGATCCAAACGGTCCATAACAGAGACACAAGCTCTCATGGTAATAAGACTAAGATCCAAACGGTCCATAGCAGAGACACAAGCTCTCATGGTAATAAGACTAAGATCCAAATGGTCCATAACAGAGACACAAGCTCTCATGGTAATAAGATTAACATCCAAACGGTCCGTAGCAGAGACACAAGCTCTCATGGTAATAAGATTAACATACAAATGGTCCATAACAGAGACACAAACTCTCATAGTAATAAGATTAACATCCAAACGGTCCATAGCAGAGACACAAGCTCTCATGGTAATAAGACTAAGATCCAAACGGTCCATAACAGAGACACAAGCTCTCATGGTAATAAAATTAACATCCAAATGGTCCATAACAGAGACACAAGCTCTCATGGTAATAAGATTAACATACAAATGGTCCATAACAGAGACACAAGCTCTCATAGCAATAAGATTAACATCCAAACGGTCCATAGCAGAGACACAAGCTCTCATGGTAATAAGACTAAGATCCAAACGGTCCATAACAGAGACACAAGCTCTCATGGTAATAAGACTAACATACAAATGGTCCATAACAGAGACACAAGCTCTCATAGTAGTAATACTAACATCCAAATGGTCCATAACAGAGACACAAGCTCTCATAGTAGTAATACTAACATCCAAATGGTCCATAACAGAGGCACAAGCTCTCATGGTAATAAGACTAACATACAAATGGTCCATAACAGAGACACAAGCTCTCATAGTAGTAATACTAACATCCAAATGGTCCATAACAGAGGCACAAGCTCTCATAGTAGTAATACTAACATCCAAATGGTCCATAACAGAGACACAAGCTCTCATAGTAGTAATACTAACATCCAAATGGTCCATAACAGAGACACAAGCTCTCATGGTAATAAGACTAAGATCCAAACGGTCCACAGCAGAGACACAAGCTCTCATGGTAATAAGACTAAGATCCAAACGGTCCATAACAGAGACACAAGCTCTCATGGTAATAAGACTAAGATCCAAACGGTCCATAACAGAGACACAAGCTCTCATGGTAATAAGATTAACATCCAAATGGTCCATAACAGAGACACAAGCTCTCATGGTAATAAGACTAAGATCCAAACGGTCCATAACAGAGACACAAGCTCTCATGGTAATAAGACTAACATCCAAATGGTCCATAACAGAGACACAAGCTCTCATGGTAATAAGACTAAGATCCAAACGGTCCATAACAGAGACACAAGCTCTCATGATAATAATACTAACATACAAATGGTCCATAACAGAGACACAAGCTCTCATGGTAATAAGACTAACATCCAAACAGTCCATAACAGAGACACAAGCTCTCATAGTAGTAATACTAACATCCAAATGGTCCATAACAGAGACACAAGCTCTCATGGTAATAAGACTAACATCCAAACGGTCCATAACAGAGACACAAGCTCTCATAGTAGTAATGCTAACATCCAAATGGTCCATAACAAAGACACAAGCTCTCATGGTAATAAGACTAACATCCAAACGGTCCATAACAGAGACACAAGCTCTCATAGTAGTAATACTAACATCCAAATGGTCCATAACAAAGACACAAGCTCTCATGGTAATAAGACTAACATCCAAACAGTCCATAACAGAGACACAAGCTCTCATAGTAGTAATACTAACATCCAAATGGTCCATAACAGAGACACAAGCTCTCATGGTAATAAGACTAACATCCAAATGGTCCATAACAGAGACACAAGCTCTCATAGTAGTAATACTAACATCCAAATGGTCCATAACAGAGACACAAGCTCTCATGGTAATAAGACTAACATACAAATGGTCCATAACAGAGACACAAGCTCTCATAGTAGTAATACTAACATCCAAATGGTCCATAACAGAGACACAAGCTCTCGTGGTAATAAGACTAACATCCAAATGGTCCATAACAGAGACACAAGCTCTCATAGTAGTAATACTAACATCCAAATGGTCCATAACAGAGACACAAGCTCTCATGGTAATAAGACTAACATCCAAATGGTCCATAACAGAGACACAAGCTCTCATAGTAGTAATACTAACATCCAAATGGTCCATAACAGAGACACAAGCTCTCATGGTAATAAGACTAACATCCAAATGGTCCATAACAGAGACACAAGCTCTCATAGTAGTAATACTAACATCCAAATGGTCCATAACAGAGACACAAGCTCTCATGGTAATAAAACTAACATCCAAATGGTCCATAACAGAGACACAAATTCTCAGAGTAATAAGGCTAACTTTCAAATGAATCAGTGAAGAATTTAAAAAAAAACATTCATGACACCAGACAACTAAAATCAGTCATCAAGTATATGATAATGTGCTGAGACAACTGTCATCACAGTTTTATATACTGATGGTTTTGTGCCCATGTGTTCGCTTCTTGTTTTGAAGTATAAAGTGGGCTGCTAACCTTTCCACAGTCGCTGATTGTACACCTGTGTAGGCGTACAGCTGCCATCTGGGCCAGGCGCTCTGTAACATACATTCAAATTTAGTGTCATCTTGTCATTTAATTAATAACTTTATACAGACTGCTGCTTTAATGTGGACTGCCGTAATGCCTCAGGACATTATTTATACATGCGGCTCTCTAGATATGTTCGAAGAGCAAACATGAGCGTGAGAAAGAGAGTTAGAATGAGCGAGCGAGCGAGCGAGCGAGCAAGGGAGATGGACTGGGAAACAGATCACCAGTACATATAATTCGTGTAAATAAAATGTGTAAATAAAACTTCTAACTTTATTACTGGTGCAGTTCTTGGAAATAAAACTACACTTTACAGATATTACATAGATATAGAAAAGAATAAATGATGTGGAAAACCAATGCCAAAAACATAAATAAAGTAACATCTAATATATAAATCAAAGTGTCTGTCTGTCTGTCTGTTTGTTTGTCTGTTGTATCTTATGCACGGCCGCATTTGTGGGCTGACCTGGACGAAACATTGCAAGGTGACCCAGAGGTCCATTCTGACGGACATGGGGGGATCGGATGTGGAACCATCCACACGGGGTCCCCGGGATGGGGTCACAATTTCAAAAAGGCCGTAGTGGATGTTGCAACTGTGGAATTTATTTGTTTTCTATGTCGTTGTAAAGATAATTATGTCTACACATTTGCCGCTGGATGTTTGTTGGATTGTTGCCAGTCAGGTGATGTACAGCAAACATCCACATACGAACGCTTTGTTGGACATGAGTTTTGGGGTATTGTCATTGCCATGGCATTGCACTCAGCAAGTAAAATAATAAATTAAACATGTAAGCATCCCACAGCTAGGCCAAACCAAGCATGTGTTCTCAAACTCCTGAATCCAACTGTGTAGAACAAACTGGAACATTATTGTAGAACAAGTTATTATGACTGAACAAAGAAGTCACTGAAGGTACCGACCTTGCCTTTGATTTGGAGCAGGGCGTTCACCATCTGCAGGAGAAATATCTAATTACTAACAACTCACAACACATTAAACATCTTTATATTAAACTGTTGTGAATGTGACTTTTATCTAATCTGTCTTCACGTATATACCAAATATTTACTTTTCTAAAACATTCTGAGGGCACGCTGAAAACATAACATGTATGGAATAGAGCTTGATGGTTAACATCCTCCTTTTTAAAATGTTTATCCGATGATGGCCGTGTGTCAACACTTCACACAATATTTTATAATTATGGAGAATAAGAAATGCAAATGAACTCTAAAATAACCCTAATTGCTTCATAGAAGCAGTGAACAAACAGTGTTACAATCAGCTAGCTGTATGACAGGTGCCACTGGTCATGGCATAACGCTTATAACTGCTACTAATAAAGTGTTAAGTAACTACAGTGTCCATTACCAAACATGCTTCAAGCTACACCACCGATACAGTCCGTGAGTCTGGTCATCACACTATACAACATGCTGGAGGACTCAAATAGGAGGATATATTACGTCAACAGGGTTATAGAACATTTATATTTTATTTTAAATCACTAGCTAGCTTGGCTGCTTAAACAACTTACAACAACACTGGCATAGTTTAATTTGTCATCAATTACACTATGTTTCTCTGCCACACACAACTTCCAGTCTGATATGATTGTGCTCAAATTATTTAGGGATGTCAGACTTTGTGCCATTAACAACAGATATTCCATGCGTTTGCAATTTGAAACATTACAGCAAGCGAGCTGGCTACCTATGCCTTATACAACTTCAATTCCAGATTTGTTCTGGTGGCTCTATCTGGGGCGATAACAACATGACCACAGGTTCATGAGGGTGGGGTAACCATCACTGGGTACAGATGCTTAGTGGTGGGAGTCGTCACCCTTACCCTGTGATCAATTATAAGTGAATATGCCGAGTTTATCATAGGAGTCATTATGTGGGTGGCAGCAACTAATGCTCATTCTAAAGCAATGCCAAGTGTAACAGGTGTGTCATAAAACTGGCAGGCAACTAGTGAATTGTGGAAACAGACAGCCAAGAAACATCATGTCTAACTGGTGAACTTGCGACAGCTGTCATGCAAACAGCCAGTGCATAACATAGGTCACTGTACTTGTGAAACATATTCATAGTGTCTATTCTAAATGTCAACTCTGTGTTATGACATATTGCACTGTGACATTTTGGCACTGCACAGATTGCGACATTAACAATAAAGAACAGTGGACATCTCTATTTGCACAGAAAGATTTCTTCTGGTTACAGTTGAAAGGGAGCAATCAATCCTACATATATTATGTCCAGACCTTCCATGGTATTTTTCACATTGAGCATCAGTCGACCATTACAGTTGATTATCATCCCAGCATCAATACTAGACAATAATACACAGACAAAGTCGGCTACTTTTTGACAGAAATTACAGTAAGCCATATACACATTGCCAGAGGGTTGGGCCTGGGAGGGGTGTGTCAGACAGAGTTGGGCCTGGGAGGGGTGTGTCAGACAGAGTTGGGCCTGGGAGGGGTGTGCCAGACAGGGCTGGGCCTGGGAGGGGTGTGTCACACAGGGTTGGGCCTGGGAGGGGTGTGCCAGACAGGGTTGGGCCTGGGAGGAGTGTGCCAGACAGGGTTGGGCCTGGGAGGAGTGTGCCAGACAGGGTTGGGCCTGGGAGGGTGTGCCAGACAGGGTTCTGCCGAGGAGGGGGTTTGCCAGATAGGGTTGAGCCTGGGAGGGGGTGCCCAGTTACTGGGGGTCTGGGGTGATGGACTGATTGTAGACTTAGTGAAGTGTATACAAACTAAGGTGAACAGCTACTCGCTACTACTTCTGAATTGCATTTTAAATGAGTTTGGCACAGTAATAAAATGTGATAGCATATATTACGTTGTACCACATAGCAGCGGTCTTGTTGATACAACATATCATACCAAGTGCTTGGAATGAAGGGCTAAATTCAGGAAGAAAAAGGTTGAGGAACTAATTCTAGTGCAGTGCAGAGAGCTAGCCGACACACACAAAGCTGCCACACAGAGCTATGCAGTGCGTTCTACTGATGTCCTGGTCAACATCACTATAAGTCTGCATGAAGCCACCGTTCACTGTACCAAAGCCACAGTAAGCCAATGTAAAAACGTACATACCTTCCAAGTCTTGGCCTGCACGCATCCACAAGAAAGCACAAAATCTCATTTTCACGTCACGTTACAGTTCTACTCCCCATTGTATAATACACCCGTATACATGCTATTTTACAGATGTTCACTAAATTAACGCCAGCAGATGTAAAAATTAAACAACAAAAAATTTTAAAAACGACTACTTTAGGTAGACACAAACGAACAACACCAAATGTGATTGGTTCTAGCCAAATTATTATTAAACAAAATAATATGCGAATTAACACCAAATAATGTATATCCCAGTATATAAACACTTGCTAAATCTGCATGTAAATAAGGTGCTTGACTGAATTTATGCAAGTTACATGAAGAAAGACAGTTTAAAATGTCACACAGTGGATGAACTTAAAACCGGTGAACGAACATAACAGAAACCTGTGAACTAACTTATAAAGTAACAACAAACTTGAGACTATGAACAAGAAAGATCTGTGCCGAGACACGCACCGAGTCTAGTGGGCATCTTGAGCCCGCCATACTTCTTCCAGTAGATCCAACAGTTGGCACACAGTCGACACTGCATGTGTACCGGGCCCCACGAGTACCACTGGTTCGACTGAGCAGCTGCAACCATGCCCAAAACAGCACTGAAATATCCCTTCTAACAGTTGGTATTAAAATTTCTAAAGTAGCATTTTAGTTTATTTTTAATTTAAAATTCACGAGACAGGAAGGTATAACCCAGCTAACCCAGACAGCCATGCTTTGATATTACCCAGCCGTGGAAGTCATCATTCAGTTTACAGACCTGGCAGTTTCAGTCAATTAATCAACTGCTTTAAATGGTGCAAATGCAATTCGACAAATATGCTTATGCATATTCAATAAGGAACTGCAATGTGGAACGTCTAGTTTATAAACCTAGTTTATACAGGAACTTAATCGAAGTGACTCACAAACAAGCTAACTTTGACTGAATAATTTATTCAAGATAAAAGTGTAACTTGTACATACATCAAGTGGAAACAAAAACTTAAAATTTAACAGGGAGATCTGTTGCTAGTAATGGTCGTTTTACATTATCCGTCACATCAGTTTCAGAAATTAGGTGTCAAATGATGGCTGTGAGGTGTGACAAAGTGATACTTACTGTAGCAGCTCTCACAAGGTCGTGCCTGGCCGTCGATTCCGTTCACCTTGCCAGTGATTTGTGCAGGGTTTGGTTTGTTACTGCAACAGCAATAACACGTCCCTTCAATACACTGCACCACTAAACCTTCACCTCATCACAAAATAATAAACCCTGAATGATTGAAAGATCTCAAATCATTTTGAAATTTACACAACAATATTGCATGTTGTCTTAAAAGCCTGCTAGTGTCGATACCACACTTAAGGTGTGTCATCCCACATGAAATGGCATTTTTGGACAAATTTATTCAAAATGTGTTTCCATTGTATTCTGATAGCTCTGTATATTTACTATCCATAAAGTTCACCTTTACAACAATTACATACATCTAAATCACTAAGCAAAATAACAAAGCAAATAAAAAATCCTATCAACCTGGTTGTCACACCTTAGTTGTAACTCATAAACTTCTGTAAACAATAGGGGGAGGGTGGACAAGGGGGAGACCAATGAGGCGTAAATAGGGGGATGGTGAACAAGGGGGTACCAATAAAGCTTAGATGGGGTAGGGAGGACAAGGGGATACCAATAAAGCTTAGATGGGGTAGGGAGGACAAGGGGATACCAATAAAGCTTAGATGGGGTAGGGTGGACAAGGGGATACCAATAAAGCTTAAATAGGGGGAGGGTGGACAAGGGGATACCAATAAAGCTTAAGTAGGGGAGGGTGGACAAGGGGATACCAATAAAGCTTAGATAGGGGGAAGGTGGACAAGGGGATACCAATAAAGCTTAAATAGGGGGAGGGTGGACAAGGGGATACCAATAAAGCTTAAATAGGGGGAGGGTGGCCAAGGGAATACCAATAAAGCTTAAGTAGGGGGAGCGTGGACAAGGGGATACCAATAAAGCTTAAGTAGGGGGAGGGTGGACAAGGGGATACCAATAAAGCTTAGATAGGGGGAGGGTGGCCAAGGGAATACCAATAAAGCTTAAATAGGGGGAGGGTGGACAAGGGGATACCAATAAAGCTTAAATAGGGGGAGGGTGGCCAAGGGAATACCAATAAAGCTTAAATAGGGGGAGGGTGGACAAGGGGATACCAATAAAGCTTAAGTAGGGGGAGGGTGGACAAGGGGATACCAATAAAGCTTAGATAGGGGGAAGGTGGACAAGGGGATACCAATAAAGCTTAAATAGGGGGAGGGTGGACAAGGGGATACCAATAAAGCTTAAATAGGGGGAGGGTGGCCAAGGGAATACCAATAAAGCTTAAGTAGGGAGAGCGTGGACAAGGGGATACCAATAAAGCTTAGATAGGGGGAGGTTAGTTAGCTTAGAAAGCTACATCGTACATTTTGTTCACACCACTGAGCTGCAGTAGTGAGCACTCTTCCAACATCTAACCCAGACAGCCATGCTGTGATATTACCCAGCTGTGGAATTCATCATTCACTTTACACCCCTGGCAGTTTCAGTCAATTAATCAACAGTGACTATGACAACTAAACAATGACTGATATAAAATGTTTTGCAATGCCCATTTCTCTCACAGCTGTTGGTTGCATCAACCATTACGTGCTCTGGCATCTTTGCACGGGCACATCATTGAGAAATTTAAGATAAATGAAAACATTTGTAAGATGAACGTGTTGTGTTATACGATGACTGACGGTGAGGTATCAATATACAAGTGTATGCCCGTATAATATGCAGTGATGACCTGTTTAAACATTTGTCATATAAAATGTGTCACTGAATTATTATACAATAAGTGAAATAAGTTCAAGTTTCCCCTTTTAATATTATTATTATTAAAAGTGTTTTTCGCAGTCGTCATAGCCAGCTTGCGTGAGCAGCTGGATCCTACGCCCACTTACACTGCTTCCTATCAATTATAGTTCTGTGTAGTTTGCTCAACCGGATTTTTCCCGTTTTAGTTACAAAAATAAATACATATAGGCAATTAATAAAATTACAGATTTCAACATATTTGATCAAATAAGTGAATACTGACGTATAAGTGAATGGATAGCAAGCTTTTAACACAATTAACAAAACAAGTGAATGTTTTGTTTATGTCACAGTAAAATTTACATTCCAAAAAGACTATTTCTTAATGTTTGCTCACAATACTTTCAAGTTGGGTAGTTACTTCATGTAGGACAAGAGAATCAAAATTTGCACGAAAGTCACTCACTAGTTAGGAATGTAGACCTGTTTCAGCTTGCTCTCTGCCTCTGCTGCTTTGATTCGTTTCTGAAACAAATACCAAGACATTGGTGAACACACTGACACAATGTACTGTTACTGGTCCTCAATAATAAGGCTGACTATTGGAGGTAGATAAACTACTGTGATAGTTATAGCATCATGGAATAGTGAATAGCCAGGAAAGGAGTCCCAGACTATAATTGATAGGATGAATGCATCATTGCGGCCTTCACGTACTGTTGATGTTACGTCGATAAAAAAGTTAAATTACCAAATAAAGTTGAAAAGGCATGTTTATGAACGGCACTACAGTGACACAAATAATCCTGCTGATTTGTTTTGCCAAGTATTGTTACTATCGATAGTTCAATGTACTATGGACAATAACTATTCGTAGTTAAATGTACCATCAATAGTATTGCATCATCACTTCAACTATTGCAATACATCAATAGTTTGATGGATTGCATTGTCAGTTCGACTATTGCGATGCATCGATAGTTTGATGTATTGCATTGTCAGTTTGACTATTGCGATGCATCGATAGTTTGATGTATTGCATTGTCAGTTCGACTATTGCGATGCATCGATAGTTTGATGTACTGCATTGTCAGTTCGACTATTGTGATGCATCTACAGTTTGATGTAATGCAGTGTCAGTTCGACTATTGCATGCATCGATAGTTTGATGTATTGCATTGTCAGTTTGACTATTGCGATGCATCGATAGTTTGTATTGTTACACCTCTAATAAACACTAATATACTCAAAACTGGCAACAGACTCTAAATGACAAAGTCTAATCATGTTACACAGAAATGGATCAATGTGAGAGCAACGTTGCAGCCAAGAGAGAAGCTAGTAGCCACCTACCTGCTGTACATATCTGTCTGTTGTCTTCCACATGTAGTAATATTCTACTATGCTTTTTAAACTCTTCCACGGCAGCTGTGAAGGGGAGAAACAATACTGGTTGCAACTAGGTATGAACACAATGTTATGTGTGGCAATACAGGAGAAACAGAAACATGCTGATATCACTCTATTTTAAGCCTTCAAGCTAAGGGAGTTGTGGTAGAAATTTTTCCACATAATAGCCATTGATGATTGGATTTATAACTTGACATATATAATAACTCGGACGACACCATTGATTTAGTACAGAAAAAATAATAATTTAAAGCTTTCGTTTCAAATAACAAACATATACAGGCAATGACGGAAATTGCGGATTAAAAAAATGTAATTCTAATGACTAACAAGTAACAAATACTTGTCTAAAATTCCACTTTAAAATGTACAATTCACTAGGACCATCACACAAGAGCATGATATCTAGGATTATTAGTGGTTGTCCGATTCCAAGACTTTTTTCTCCTTCTTTTTCTTCTCCTTTTGCTTTGGTTCTCGTTGTTTTGTCCTAGCTGAAGTTGACGTGTCCTGGTGGCAACTGAAGTCATGTGTCCTGGTGGCAACTGAAGTCATGCAAACGAATGGTGGAGCAATGAGCTACTCACAAAGTCCTGTCTGATGTCATTGAAGTCCTTGCCATATTTATCAAGCGCTTCTTCAAAGAGATTCGCCTCCGATGCTGACCATTCTTCCATCTCGTCGCGACACAGCACCGGCCCACTAGGGGGTGCCAGGCTAGCGATCGCTTTCGACACGTCATATACATGTTTGTGTAACGTATCCATGGCGTGGAACTGCAACAACACAACATAACATTCACACATAAAAAACATAAACTGATCTGTGCAGAGAGTGATCTAATCTGCTGAAAAAGCATTACAAATTGCTTGAAAAAATTACAATCCTCCTGTTAAAAACTTACATGTTACACCATATTGGTGTTTGAAGATGCACATAAAAATCATACACTCATCGGTCACATTACTAAAATATTATGATAATCTGAAAATGCATATGTGAATATTGAACTGTGTTGAAGTTACACATCGACACACAAATTTAGTCATAAAGTTCTAAATGTATTACTGACAGTTGACATAAACCAAACATTTACATTACAAGTGTAAGCTAATGATGGTACTATTTATAACTTAGCAACATTAAACTTTAATCTGAGTGACCTTTACATTATTAACTCCACATTAAGATGGAGGGATAGTATTAAGAGAGATTTCGAAAGGGCTGGGGTAAACAGCCAAGAGTGAGAGAGAATGGCAGGAGATCACGATAGATGGAGATGACTCATCGAGAGGGTGGAATAGACCATGTGATGTAGACCCACCCCGCAAGGGACCTGGGGGGGAAGATACCACTGCAACTTTTTAAAACGCAACTTAACCCCGAGATCCTAACACATAATGTTATTAAACTATTTTTAATAAACTATAATTAACACCACCATACCAATGTTATGTCACGTGACGCAGCAGCTGCGCTCATGTGGAGACTCGGCTGTCTCACAGTACTTGTGCAGTCGAGTGCACGTGCGAACGTGCCAACCGAGCGTGCAATCACCATGAACTGGTCGATCTGTTTGTCGGTGAGGTTTGTGTCTGGACTCCATACCAACTGTTCCAGTTCAGTCAGGTTGCGGCCGTCGCTCTCACCTAGGAAATGGTAGTGTCCATATTACAAGCATTTCAAGTGATCAATTTTAATCCATGTCAGATATCTGTTGATTATATAATATTTAACATTCACAATGCTATTATATATGCAGTACATTTGTTGTATTCAGTTATCTAAGAGACACAGCCAATGTACAGTAGTTTTTAAGCTGCTTATGGGTTTTTTAGTAGAAAAAGGTGTTCATAACATGTACTGTTTAATTATGACCAAATGCCAAAAACACTCTCTTATGAAAAGCAGACATGCTGTACAATCTGAAAAATGTTCCAGTCATTCCAACTAATGCATTGTGACTACCACTAACTTTCAAACTCCTTGAATGACGTACCTTCTTTGAGCAAGGGTACTTTAACTTCGGCCTGGTAGCGCTGACCAACCCGTATCTCACCCTTGTCGGCGAGAAGTGTCTTCTGTTGCGGGTCGTAGACGAGCGAGTAGAAGAATGCGTCCTGGAACACAGTGCACTGTGTGAACAACAGTGAACCGGTCAGGTCTCGTCAGTTCGTAATATTTACAATGTACATATAATTGACATTACAGCTCATAACATTCACAATGTAGATACAATTGACATCATAGACATCACACAACATTCACAATGTATAATTTGATTGATAATGCTGTAAAAAATTCAAGCTGCTTTACAAAAACAAATTCTAAAACACCAATTAAATTTTCAGTGTGGCAGATCGCACCCTTGAGCATGATTACAAAATGAAATGAAAACAATAGAAAGAGTGATTTATCAGCTTGGACTATGTTGTCACTGGTTCATTCTGCCTGTACTGAGCAATGCATTAAATGTCTATGAATTTTTTTAGTCAATCAAATGTTCTGCATGCACTTACAACCAGAAATTGGGTATTAGAATGTCAAATACAATCTACAGTCTACATTGGATCATTAAATATTTTATATAAGGTACAAATCCAATAAATATTGTGTGTATGATTCTAATGAAAATCCAATTACGCCTCACCAGCCACTCCTAAAACATTACTTTGTCATTACAGAATCTCTAACTGGGTTTGAACTAGATGACATTTTGAGAAAATGACACCCACCTCCTTGTTGAGGTAGGACTGCAGTGACTCTGTCTCATTGAGTAACGTCACTGCGCACTTGCCACGGATATGTGTCGCAGGCAGTGTCTCCACCTGGCGAGAGAGAAAGAGCTCTCGATGCTTCAACTGGTGTCGACTCTTCTCGGAGAGATCATCCTTAAGTTTCCCTTCTCTCCCCTCTTCCAAGGCACCTGAAACAATAATTCATAGTATCAAATTGTGTAGAGGTCACTCCAAAGTAGCAGGCTTTACTACAAAAGCATCACAGGACAACCCATGTGATGTGATGTCAGTATCTACTCTTGGTTGCAATCAACAGTACATATTCGATTTTTCATAAACATTTCCATAACGAAAAAGTTGACTGCTCAATTTGTATAATTATTATACCCTCACTAATTAAACATGTTAACTGCTAGAAACATACTGTCTTTATAAATGTTAACTGCTAGAAACATACTGTCTTTATAAATGTTAACTGCTAGAAACATACTGTCTTTATAAATGCACCACCGATGTGAAGTAGCAGTAGCAATGAACATTTAAACTCATTTCAGAGTGCTGGAAAACATGCTTTATGATATTACGCATTGGTTAACTTGTATACACAATTTTTTACTCAGTATGGAAAGACATAAATGTTCAGTTTAATTATAAGCAGCTGTATTTGTGATAAGTAAATGTTCAACACTTGAAGGCAGTTGAAGCTAAAGCCTAAAAATTTGTGGATGAAAATAGGTTTATTTGAAGAATGCACCAGAACGTGGTGAACCGAGTGCAATAAATTCAATAAATTAAGTTTAGACTAAATTATTAATGTACATCACATGGATAAATATTGGAAACCAACCAAAGTACCTGTAAGCATTGATCTAAAAAAAAAACAGGAACATGCACAGATGTTATCACCCTTGAAGTACACTGTACATGAAAGTGCATGATGAAATTAAGGACATATTGATGAGGTAAAACAATAGACATTTCCTGATTCCATGATGTGATCAGCACTACAATGACCCAAATGGAATTCACTTCATCTAAAGACAATACTGAAGAATTGAAGTCCATGAAGTGTGTTAATATCTAAATGGCCTGAAGATTGAAGTACATGTATTTTTCTTTCAAGTTCTCGACCTAGTAGAAATACGTTGGCTAGCTTTAGTTAGTACACTGCCCTAGAGAACAGAAGGGAGGCCAGTGACCTTCACTGTTTGACCTGTAAGGTACATTGAGTTTGATACATTTTTATGCTATTATTTTGGGTATGATGCTCAAAATTAGGGAGTTTCAGTACCTCTTTGTACTTTACCAGTGACTAACAAAGCCTACTAAATAACAATAAACTAATACACTATTGTATGTAATTCGTCGCAGATATTCCACACTTTTCAAAACATGTCAGTGAGTGGTAGAACAAACCCACATAAGACACCGCTGTGAACAGCTACAAGAAGACATTAATCTAGCTATTGCCTTAACATAATTCTATACCAAGTACACAAAGTATCACTTCATAGAAACCGGCTAGCCTGGTTAAGAATGACTGACCAGTTTTTGCTATGACCACAAACACTTGTCCACAACCAAGCAGCAAGGTCAAGCTTTTGTATGATAAATAGTTCACCAAACAAAGGTGTGGAAATGATACAGGGGTAATTACAAGTTAAAGTTTGGGGTTCCTGAGGGATGTAACTCTAGTTGCCAACCTTCACCCCAACGGCCATTATCTCTGACCAATGGGGCATGGCATTCAGCAACATTCACCCACCCCCCCAGCTATTTATAGCCACCCCACCCTGTATCTTACTCAATACATCACTAAGCCAGAGCACAGTGTGAAGTCACCACAGGCGACCCACCTGGCAAATACCACAATGTATCAAAGGGCCAGAAGTAGTGCCGGCTGGCTGGCTTGCAGCTGCTGTGAAGCAGCAGCAGCAGGGCAGCAGGGCCAGCTGCCCAGCGTGGAAGTAGTTCCGGTCAGCTGTGTCAGTGTCCCAGCGTGCGTGTGTTTCGGACTGCACATAGCGGTGTGTGTGCATGAACATGTCACAGTCACCAGCAGATGTGCTTAATTATTGAATAATACATTAACCCTGCGTCCACCACCACCACAGCTACAACCGCCACAACAACCATTTGACTTGGGGCATTTCCTCAGACATTGTCTTGTCTGCCAATCAAATGTGCACATGATAATGCTTCTGTCACCCACCCCTCATGGAGACCCACAATAAAAACAATGTGTCCTTACAGGTTTGTCCCTTGCATGTCTCATCACAGATGTTCTATTAAATCATATACACATGCACCTTTGTAATAAGCACACCAAATTAACCCTCGCTGTTCCACTGCCAACTAACCCATGGTGTACTGAAAGCTCCACCAGCACATACACACACATGTGCATACACACACATAGACACATCATTAAGCTGGGGAGGGTACCAATTATATTGCAACTGGAGGCAAAGTGTAGGTCAAATAACAAGAGACTACAGGCTGACTGATCAAGGATCTGTTCACTTTTGGTGACAAAATTATCCCTTGTCACCCGACTACTGAAATGAATCGGAAATCTGCCTGCTGTATTTCAAGTAGCTTGCAATATAGACAGCCATTTTAGCACAACTGGTTGACTGTTTTGGCTTGTCAATGACACCTGTTAATTGTTGGCAAGTTGTAGATTGCCATACTCAGCAGTTCAACCAAAACTAAAAGTCTTCATAAGTCGTCATAAGTCTTTATTTCAATCATACATCCTGTAAAAATGCCAAGAACAAACCGGTCACAAATTTATTTCTGCAAACTATGCTCCTTTCCAGCGGTCAAGGGTTGTAACTGACCGATCAATTAGATTAAGCCAGTCATATTGTCATTACTACTGACCATACAAAGTTCAAGACAAGATATTTACACTAGTGTTGTTTTGGTAGTACCATGCATATTTATTTATCAAACTTTTTAAATTCCATGTTTAGTTTGTACAAGCTAGTAGAGAGTCATTGAGTCTAGCCTAGCCCTAGACTAGGCTTGGAAGTTAGACCAGCGGCCTACTTTGTTTTTGCGTTACTCTGTGGTTTGATTAGGAATATTGGAACATGTGGGGAAATACGTGGACACTGTATGATTTTACAGCCGAA
This sequence comes from Lamellibrachia columna, assembly GCA_963662155.1. Lineage (NCBI taxonomy): Eukaryota > Metazoa > Annelida > Polychaeta > Sabellida > Siboglinidae > Lamellibrachia > Lamellibrachia columna. The sequence goes on from OY759262.1 coordinate 24,448,838, forward strand.
ATATCTTGATATATGCAATTTTTAACAACTGTTGTCTCGTCTTTGTATTGTCTTGCCCTTTGCGATTTAGTCATAGCACAGTGCACAAAGTGCCACTCGTTCTACCCCTAGCTATTATTTATATTATCTATTATGTTGCAGTGTTTTAAAAGTGTTTCAAATAATGAAACTGATGTCACACCCAAATTCATTGTTTTTTGCCCCACTGCAACATATAAGTTTATAACGTATGCAGATGTTCTGCACTGCTATGGAATGACAATGTTTGTTGATGTTCGTTTGGCCAGACTGACGTCACACGCCGACTCCGTACGGACATTGTCGAGCAAAATGTCAAATCACTTGAGGCTTCTTTGCCACTAATATAATTAGTTTTAATAACATTATTTGTTAATGCATTCAAAACTACTAACATAATTGTTTGCTATCATTATATCACGATTTCTGGAATATTTGCATATGGTCTTTAATGCATATTGCCACTGAAAAATTGTATAATCTGGTTGGTTTATAGCCTGTTCAGTGGGCATGTACATAGCAGGCACATTGGTAATCAGTTGGCTGTGTGTTGCCAACAGTATGCAGTATATGGGGCAATCTTCTATAAATAATAAGTTATAACATCTTGCTCACGGTTGTTTGTGAGCAAGCTCAGCAGATTTGGCTAGTTCAACCAGTGAGTTTGATGCATCGACGTGTTGGCACCAAACTAATAACTGCTGCTTAGATGACTGCATTGGATATTAACAGATGATATTTATACTTGCAGTTGGAAAGTAATATTTCTGCAGTGTCATTTTATAAGCCTGTTACAGCCCTGCACTACATATGCGTGTCAATGCCTGACCTATATCATATAATTTAAGATCTTTCTTTGTATAGTCAATGTCCTTCAAATTCTCCATCAAAGTCAAACACACAGTATCATCCATTAAAAACTGACAGGTGAGACTCAGATACAAACATTTCACTCATTATCTCTGTGCTGTGCTGTATACTAACATTGTTGAAACCCGTGTGGTATTGACACTCTAAGTGAACCAATAAGATTAGTACTGGCCTTTTAAGTCTACAGCAACTTTCAACTTATGCTGGATGACAAAAACAGACTAGTAACTAGCCAATCTGGTGTCAAAAGGGTGTAGAATTGCGTTTTTCCATTTCTGAACCACAAACAGTTCGATGACCGTGATATTATTGCCTATATTTCTACATCCATTAGTTCATTTGTTTACAGATCTACCAATTTCAGCGACATCTTTCGTCCAACTTGTAGTTTAGGACTTGTGAGCTTGTTGCGTTCAACTTGCCATACAGCAAGCATATAGTGCATATAGTGCATTTCACTGACTGGTCCTTGGGGCCAGGTACAGGTTGTTACAAGTGCTAGCAAACTGTCCTCATGGATACTTCCAATCTCATCAATTCAAGATGGTTTACCACCAACATTGGAACTTCCGTAATTAATGAATTGATGATTGATTTGGAAAATGTCCACTTGCATTGTGACCCAAACATCTATATTCGTGTATGAACTTTTCCACACATACCAGATCAAGTATGTTGTACATGTTCATGTTCTCAACAAATGACCACTGAGTGACACTTGGTAACAACTCTTACAATTGGTAAAGGATCCATTGCTTTAAAAATATTTATATACTAAATGAATATTGTAAATCTTTATTTTACAGAAGCAAATTATACTATCGATACAATTCAATACACCAGCAAAATTGTCTATCATGAATTGATGAAATGCTAATCCTACACAGCTGAGCACTAGCTGAAACCTAGTGTTACCTGACATTACAAAGCAGTGATAGTATTGTCATGGTTATACAACATACATTACATGCCTGTGTTAATTGTTACATAAATATCACCTAATGATAGTCTATGGTAGCTACGATAGAATATTATTTGATTATCATTAATGATTATTACTCTGATCAGCACACAGAAGAGACTGTGTGAGACAGCCACTAAAATACAACCACCCCCCCCCCCCCCCCCCCACTCGCACGCACACACGTACGCACACACAGTCACATACACGTCATCTATCCATCACAATGTGTGACTACGTTGACGAAAAAAATGTAGCCATGGCAACACAATTGGCACACAATTTATAATGTAGATCGTGTGTCTGAATTTATAACTGCAGGTACTCAGACGTATGATTCTCTCGTTCTGTCTTTCGATCACCAATCATGCATAATTATGATTAGCCAAACCACTGGCAAGGTGCTGCAATAATCTTCTCCAATGTCATCCCCATTGCAAGAAATGTATCTACTAATGGAATTCAAAGAATGTTAACCCTGTCCTCCCGACAACCGCCTGACAGTGGAACCAGTTTCAGCCAGTTTTGTCTCTGTTAATCACACCGTGGCAACATGGTCAGTGAGACAGCTCTTTGTGCCCACAAACGGACTTCATCCATATAACTGTTAACAATACAGCATTGCCAGCTGGAACCACTACAACATTACCTTATGGCTAATCACAGCTGAAATATAAACAAATATGCCACGTCATAACCACAATAAACCTCAAACAAGTGATGTATTGATGGCTATATTTAGGAAATGACTCAGTGTGTAGGTCCTGTGGGGAAGACATTTGGGCATCACTTATCACATTTATTTAATTACATTTAAAGATGTCCATTGTAGTTTAATATGTTTACATAATCTAAACTATACAAAAGTCCAAATGGTCAGTGTTTCACAGAACGACTGGGTGGACATTGAACGGACACAGTCGATGGTCAGTGTTTCACAGAACGACTGGGTAGACATAGAACGGACACTGTCGATGGTCAGTGTTTCACAGAACAACTGGGTAGACATAGAACGGACACTGTCAATGGTCAGTGTTTCACAGAATGACTGCATGGACATACGATAAACAATATCAAACTTTAAGTGTTTCACAGAACGACTGGGTGGACATAGAATGGATGCTACCAAATGGTCAGTGTTTACAGAATGACTGGGTGGACTTATAGTGGATACTATCAACAGTGTTTCACAGAACAACTGGGTAGACCTACAGTGAACACTGTCAATGGTCAATGTTTCACAGAACAACTGGATGGACCTATAGTGGATGCTTCCAAATGGTCATTTAACCCTAGGAGTGACCAATGATAAATTTCCACGGTGAAGACAAATCGGAGTTATTCATAAGGGTGCTTTAAAAAAACTCATAACATTGCTACTAATTATCGCACAAATGTAGTCATACACACATTAGCTACAAAATAAAGCAAAAATTAATCAAATATGTTGAGAACTTTTTTTTTTTTCCAACACCAGACTATGCCAATTCAGACAGGCCCATCAGTCCCGCATCGTTTACCATGGCAGTGCGGGCTGTCAAAATTTTGCAGAAATCGCAATGGCATATTGTTGATATTTACCTCAAAAAAGCCCACAATATCGTTCTAAATGCCTGAACTAGTATAATAACATAATTCATTAATGCTGTCATTCAATTTGCTAAAAAAATTGATGCAGAAACTTTAAATAATCCAGCCTAAAGTGAACTGACACATAACGAAGTGAGAAAACAAAATGGCAGATTAGTAAATAAAAAGCTCAGACGGTTTGTAACGAATAAGCTCATTTGCTGCATATAGCCCGTTCACTCATTCACATGTATTTGAATAGGCCAATCATAGGGCTTTCTAAAGGTATAACATGTTACATGTTTAGATGCTATGAATGGAAACGTAAATGTATTCTGCGGTGTGTAGTAAAAGCAGCCAAATATGGGCACCAACTATGTGACACATTTTGTAAGCTAGATCGTCATTAGCTACCACTGACTACGCTCATGAATAAATATGAATCAGAATGAAAAGTGATTCAGCTTTCCAATGATACCATTTGTTCCCGTGTGAGGTACTGGTGACGAAAATGAAAATTGTTCCTACAGAGTGATACCAAAATCGGCCGGAACACTTTTTGCACTGATCGAGCGGGCCAAATTCAGCCCAGTGGTCACTCCCGGGGTTAAACATTTTCAGTAGCACTGACTCAGCAGAACTACACATTTGTGCAGATGTGTATGATGTACACGAGGCATTTTCTCATTGCAAGGGTCACTTTGGTATCCCCACAAACATGGACCTATCCTAGGAGTTTAGTTATTATATTAGTAGTACTGGGGTAGCCTACAATACTTCGCTATACAACTATTTTCACAGGAAAAATCAGTAGATTGATGTGAATGCACTACACAAGTTGTTGAAAAAGATAAGTAGACTGTAGCTACATGGCAGTATTAGTGTTGACCTGTTTACACAATACAGGAGCCATTAGTCAAATCTTTTAGTGGAATTGTTTTCTAAATGAAACCCAGTGAAGTACCTGAACGGAAAAAAGAAAATTATTCAGCAACAAATAAACTCTAGTCACCTGCGTATGTTATATAACACCTGTAGATCAACATCTTGATTTATTATCCACTTATCCAAACACCATGGTCATTTAAACTACAGTTGTGATGCCATCATAATGCAACAAAGATAGCTACATCAACTATGATGTACATGACTGCGCATCAACCATGGCAGCAAATGAAACGTAGATAAAAAATATCCCACTACAAAAAAAATTGGCGGCAAGGATTCAACTGAAACTTGGTAACAAAGCCAATGTTGAATGCTGAGAACCAGGTAACTTGGCCAAATTCGCATGGGACTTACAAAGGACTGGGCCACTTTAATAACAAGGGGCTGATGACAAGTCACGATCTTTCAACAATGTTAACTAGATCTCAATCTGAACAACTTTAAAATTACAACAAAAATAGATCTACAATAGATTCCTTCCCACAAAGTCTGATTGTTTTTCTTGTAAAATGATGTTCAGAACTTGTACCTCTAACAGGCTGCTGTTTTGGTTTCTTGCTTTTATTGGATACTAGCTGAGTTGCCCAGCATTGCACAGGACAAAAAGGCAGCCACTGCAACAGCTTAATATCTCCACCCCCATGAATTTTTTATGTACGAACCATCCCCATGAGCGGGCATGCCTACAAAATTTCCGCCTCATACATGCAAAACTTACATAGATATGAGGAAACACATAGACACAAACTTTTTTTTATAGCATAGACTAGTTTAGTTACCCAGCATGCACAGGACAGAAAGGTAACCACTGCAACAGCTTGCACAGGACAGAAAGGTAACTACTGCAACAGCTTGCACAAGACAGAAAGGTAACCACTGCAACAGCTTGCACAGGACAGAAAGGTAACCACTGCAACAGCTTGCACAGGACAGAAAGGTAACCACTGCAACAGCTTATGACTCCTGGCACTGCCAGTCAAATTTTGGTAAGGCAATGCCAATGATAGCTTTATGCCTCAAAATCACCTACAACTGCCGGTTTCATGAAGCGTCCATATGTCAACGTTTGACGTAGATCAAACATATAGTGTTGCTAACAATATTGTATATGCTATTGTTCTGAGCTATGTACATCCACATAGTTTCTTCGGAATATCCTCAGCCCCGGGGATTTTGAATTTTTTTATGTACCAACCATCCCCATGGGCCCACAGGCACATCTTCAAAATATCAGCCCCATACATGTGAAACTGATGGAGATACGGGGGAACAGACAGAGTCAAAAACTACTCTAGTGTATTATATAGACGATTTTATGGGACAGATCAAGCTCATCAAATTGATGTACAGATATTACATTTGTTCAGATTATATAAGTGTATCCATTGTTAATAACTGTGTATAGCTTTAATAACTTATCCCAAGGTAATTTTTGTGAATGATGATCAACAAGCAGATCTATCTTAAACTACTCATCTTAGTTGGTACATCTCTTCGTGCAAATAGCCATCCATGTGCACATGATGTACTGCTACAATTACTGACCAAGACTACATTTAACAAAATTAGTTATGTCAGATTCATCAAGAATTCATCTGCAAATGTTCCATCACCCATGTAATAATGACTCTGTGCTGTTATGACATGGGTCTACAGATGCTGAGTGTAGTTTGATGTCTACGTACACTGAATCAATACTGTCATGACCAATATTTTGCACTTGTGTTCCTAGTTGTTGATGCACTGGCGCAGTCTGTCAGAACGTATACGTATCATGCCACTGTTTTCTCATTCCATAAACGAGCAACATACTTTAAAGTGATCACAAATGCTTGTAAAAAGTATAAAAAATGACACGTTTTATGTATTTCACACAGACTTGCCAACTACGTTTTATGATGATACTAGGAATGCCTCATTACCCACACCATGTCTACAGGAATACCTAATTCTGTCTAATTCAGTCATAAATTACTAACTAGCTTTGTAATTCATACATTGTTTTAAAATAAGCACCCGGTACACATCTTTGTACATTTTAACTTTAAACTGTTGCATTACACAACAGACCTTCATAAGAACGTGTGACCAAAAAAAGCAATATCTCAGGGTGAAGATGAATGAGGCAGAAACAATGTTATGAGAAGACTGGAGATGGGTAGGTCTCCCACAGCAGTTGAAAGATAACGGCTACAGCAAGAGGAGGAGACTTGAGAGGGAAACCAAGGTGAAGATAGACAGGAACGTGAAGATCGTTTCACTGGATCGATGGCAACAGAAGAGAGACATGACGTCACAGGCAAGGAATATGACAGAACACCACAGACAACACACACATATACATATTATAACGTCTCCACTGGTTTGATATCACATCCTGACTTATCTGTGACTTAAATGCACGCACATACGTATAAGGAGATATTATCTGGTTGTGAATGGCAGATGTTTTCCAAGTTTCTATAATAAATGAAGACCAGATGGGTGGACTGCTGCCGTTTACGAAGAACTCTTTGCTTAGAGCAGCTCCACGAGCCTGCAGTGTGGACTAGCTGCATGCAAGTGTGAACATGTTGAGTCAGACCTCAATGATAACTGTCAATGTGTGAACATGTTGAGTCAGACCTCAATGATGACTGTCAATGTGTGAACATGTTGAGTCAGACCTCAATGATGAATGTCAATGTGTGAACATGTTGTGTCAAGCTTCAATAATAACTGTCAATGGAGTTTTCGCTAAAATTTTACATCAGTATGAAATCACTTTAGGGTCCATCCCTATTTGGTTTCACAAGTGTGAATGGAGTTTTGTATCTCCGTCAGTCACGGGTGGGTTTTGGGGGCTATTATCACTTTTACATATTGGATGTCATGAATCACTGATTGTCATCATAAGGTAATTAGTAAATTTAAATAAGGCAATGTTGTGTTTTTCGGTCGTCGAGGTTCATTGTTACAACAAATTCTATAATAAAAAAGCCCACAATACCATACCCATTGGGTGAGACTGAGCAACAGTAGTAGTAATAAGCTTTATTTCACGATGGTGACCATGTCATGTTTGTAGCATGATTTTCAATGGGCCATCATCATAATCACATACACACTTACATTGACAGCTGTTAGACTACATCCCATGACCTAGACAAGAACCCTATGATTGTAGGGTCACACCTGAGGGACACACATGTCCAACTTGCTGCCCTTTTGCCATGTGCAATGCAAGCCAACATGTTGTACCCAATTTGTATGAAACATCTGGGTACGATTTTGCCCTCGGATGCTGACATATCCTTGACAGCTACAGGCGAAACAAACCACAGAATAGGAAGCTGACCTGGATGTATTGCTGAGAAATGGGTCTATATGCTGAAAGCACCATAGCAGAATGTGCAGAGGAAGGGACTAGGGATAGGAGACATCCCACCCCATTAAAACAGTTTAAGCTGGTGGGGTGTTGTCACTCGCAAAGGATTTGGCTACATGCCATAATTATCAACTGTAACTACAAGATTGTGAAGAGAACATTACTGAAATTACAGCTTTTGAAGGTTTAAATAAATTAAACATGTAGCAAGAGACTAGTGTAGTAGGTGGACTGGGAAGATCTTAAATGTGTGCGAGATGACCATCATGTCCTTCAGTTGATTTAAATAAAGGACGAAAGACGACATGTCTAATTAAGTAAACATGAGAGGAAGACCACATTTCAAACTTTCCACCACTGCCGAGCACAGCATAGCAATTAAAATTTAGACGGGAAACAAGGGATAGGAGGCTTAGGCAGCTCAACTGTGAGCTAGTCAAGTCAGTTAGTTTTGTAACATTTATGTTCTGCATTAAACCTAGTAAACAATGTTTAAAAAAAAAATAGATTTACCTAGAAACTAAACAATGATGATGTGCTAAATTTGTGTGTGTTTCTTTTATGACTAGATTCTCTAAATTGACATATTGTCCTAGATTTCTACTTTATTGAAAAAGGGTACAAGGGAGTGTTAAACATGTTTTTAGAATTCATATTTATGCACAATTCAGCACAGTTTTAAGCCACTTAGCACAACTTTACACTATCCAGGGGCCAGTTTCATGGAGCATTCATACGATGGAAGTTATGGAGACAGTTGACAGAAATTACATAACTGAGAACAATCATAGAAAACATGCATAGCATTACAAACAACTGTACGAAACTACGCACTGCCTTTTGTACGAAGGCTCGTATGGTACGAACGCTTCATGAAACTGGCCCCAATATAACAATAATACATAATGGTAATGGAGTATGATACATCAGGTAACTACGCATCACTTCCCCACACGTGATGCAAGTATCTATGGCTCAAACACAGTAGACTAGCACCAGCTGAACCAGCAGCTGCTGCAGTCCTGGGGCAACAGACTAGTCTTAAATCCCTTCATCCGCTGACGTACTACAATAATGTTGTGTGTCTGTGCAGCCTTTTCTTTGGCTGTCAGTAAGACATTCTGAGTCAGAACTTACAAGTATTCGTAAAACCTGGCCCAACTGCTTCAATTTGACATTTCATTGACCTTGTGTGTCACCAACAAAATATGACGTCACACTTTGTGATCTAACAAGAAAACGGCCACCTTTCATCACCAAAACTATCCTGGCATATCTACACTGGTTTTTTTATTAAGTGAAAAATTAACCTATTTTATTTTAATTTATGAAACATTTATAATAGTGCTGAACTGTCAGGTTTGCCCTGCAGAAACCACTAGTGGTAGTAACACTAGCAATGCTAAGTCTGTTAAAATGCTACGACTACTAAATTTGGTAGAGAATATCAGCTAGTGCATTTAAATTGAGTAATTTTTGCAACAAAACTATTATTTCTTGTTCTTTCTTGGCCCGCCCACTCATGCTGCCATTTTGACATAGTTCTCGGCAATCAGATCATTTCTTGTTTCATCACCCGGGTGAAAGTCAAGTCTGAGAGAGTATTATGGTTCATGTGAACTATTTCCTGAGTCAGGATTCTAGAACGACCTACGTATTTGTTATGATTTGTAATGTCTTACATAAAATCATACCTGTGAATTTTTTTTACTGTTTACTCACAATTCTCAAAAAAACTTTTCCAAATAGTCTCTAAATGCATTTTAGAGATGAATTTCTGCTGAGCATTAGTTTATGTAAATTTTTGCACAGGTATGGAAAAAATTATGAATGATTTGAAGATAACTACATGGTCAACTAGCTTGTATCAATATTAAGAAAAATCACTGCTATGTTGGGCAAGTTACCAAAAATTTTCTGATATGTATCAAAATTCTTAAATAATCCTTTGAAAAGTTGTATCGTAAATCTTTTGAGAAAAGAATTTACAAAAAAAAAACCCAAGTCACACATTTTCTTGCTATCAGGAAAAATTATATGTTACCGGTTTCAAATGTGGTAAAAAAAAATATTGGTACATCTCAATGTAAGTCTTTAACGTTAATTTCAACAACTGAAATTAGGTATATTTTAAGCAAGTTAATGCGAATCTGTTACATCAACATGCATGTGCTGAAGAAATATCCTGTTTTACTGAATAATAAAGGTACAGAGACTGATACTAATGATTTTTATTGTAAAATCATTTCATATAACTAGCATAAACTGTACCTATTCTAACTAGGGGTGACTATTGGGGACAGTTTTACTATTGTGATAGCAATAGCTGTATAACTATCGCAACAGTTTCATAACTATAGCAATAGTTTCATGACTGTCGCGATAGCTGTATAACTATCGCAACAGTTTCATAACTATAGCAATAGTTTCATGACTGTCGCGATAGTTTCGTGATTGTCGCGATCGTTTCGTGACCATCGCAACAGTTTTGTAACCATCACAACAGTTTCATAACTGTTGCAATAGCATCACAGGATAGCAAATAGCCGGGAAACCAGGGGCACTATACCGAAGCATTGGAGATGATTAAAAATGCTGAATCCATGAATGACGCTACCCTAATCAACGATTGTTGATGTCAGGTCGATGGTAAATAAAATTATGCAATAGTTTTTAAAAAGTTTATTTTTTGTTTGTTGAGACAGCTTTGGTACATATTGCACTTGTGAGTAACTCCGAATTGTTCAATTTGGTCAAATATGTCAATAACCAATAAAAGTGGATAACTGAAAATAGCCTTAAATTAATTGCAAGTCAATCTAAAAGCAATTTAACATATATAAACATAATTGAAAACACCCTGGTAATCACCAAAAATTAATTCACTGTACAAAATAATTACATTGAAAAAATTTAAATAGCAATTGTGTTATGAACTGTACCAAATCATCAACACAACAGATGCAGATATTCATAACAAGAAGATCAATTCAGGATATAGATAAAGTTTCTGACAAAAATACTGCTTTATACAAACACCAACAAGCACATGTGCCTGTAGTAACCACCATTTACTATGTTTCATTCATGCTGCCGAACTACTTTACCTAGCAGACGATGTCCAGGCTAAATATACTATATCCACGTGCCTAGGATGTTATACCATGCTTTCATACATCAATGAACTATGGACATAAGTTTATGGGTCCAGCTAACATTATTACAAAATTGTTATACAACTTGGTCATGGCTACCTGAGCCTGTCACCTCGTGCAACTTTCACGGGACCGTCTCATAGAATTCCCCTCTTTTTGAACGAAAATCGCGGCAACTTACTTTGATGCTTGTCTGCCAGTCCGATGAGATTGACCGAGATGTCCCGTCGGCGATAAAAACACATCACCTTCGCTTCGACATTGCCGTTCTGAGTCTGCAATTGACAACGATGGCATATGCAGTGGCCATATTGACACCGATCAATAACACCATGATAGACAGAACGACGTAGCGTTGATGGACGAGTACCGAAAATCGACCGGCTAGCGTAACACAATTTCGAATATGTGAGGCAAATTTGCAAAAGAAACACACCTTGTTCAGTTCTTCGATCCGTCGTATCTGGTAGGGTGTCGTCGAGGACGTCTCAAAGAAGACGTAATCTGTACGGGAAACGACAAAACAAGGCCTTTGTGCTTTCATAGATTTACGCAACCACACAATATAGTCCGCCGCCTGTCATTTCAAATAAAATAAGGCAAATAAGTCGAAATAAGTCGTCCTACATATCAATAAGGTAACATAATTAACATATACATGCATGATAATACCTTAAATACGCGAAAATTCGTTTATTTGTTTGTCGTAAAATCGAAATGCATTGACCGCATCACGACTCTTCTAATACACGGTAAACATTAAAAGTTTGTGCTACGGTACAGCCGGCTTAATTCACTATATAACTCCAACATTATACACCTACATGCTTGATGTTATTGCGGTTAAAATATGTAGTGCGATAAATGATAAAAAGTTGTAGAAAGCGAATGAAGGAAATTTGATATTCATGCGCCACTTAAGCATTTTAGCTTCCATGCTTTCTAACGTTAAATCGGAAAATCCTATTCAAGACACTTACCTCCAACTCTGTACATATTTGCCGCCATCCTGCGAACTAAATCACTTCCAGTATTCCTGATATATTCCCAAAACTGATATAGTTGCGTTTACCGGCATGTGACGCCCGATAACGCCACTTCCAGAAAGTATATCTGGGGGTCCGCTGCAAATCACTCAATCGCCATTTCTCCGGTCTTCTGTCTTCCTCCTCTTTTCACACGTGACGTCACGCGTCCTTCGGAGCAATTCGGTTTTTGGTCCGCACATAGCAGTAAGTGATGGTCACCACAGGGCACAGAATGTAGGCTTCCAACATATCAAACAACAGCTCGTACTTACTCCGATTTCGATATACAAGTCATATTACCTCGATGACACGTGTATGGGAAAAATAATGAATAATTAATTTTTGACCAATATATATATAATAATATAGATTTTAATTAAAATTATTGTAAAGGTTAAATCGGATAAACCCAATAACAAATGCGTTAATATAATAATGAATGGTTGCGTACACTTAACAAGTGTGTGTGTATATATATATATATATATATATATATATATATATATATATATATAATGTTAATTAATATTATACTAAATATCACTGTTGTTAAGTGTAAGCAACCCTTCATTATTATATTAACGCATTTGTTATTGGGTTTATCCGATTTAACCTTTACAATATATATATATATATATATATATATATATATATATATATATATATATATATATATATATATATATATATATATATATATATATATATATATATATATATATATATATATATATATATAAACTAAATATATTTTTCGATGTTACTGTGGTAGCAACAAAAACAAACATTATGCATTTTGATGTACAATAATATTTCGAACACGTTAATTAACCATGGGCTTATACGTAGGACATGCGGCAAACAATTCATATGCATGCATCACATCATACGAGAAATCTTACATGTGGAGTCGCGATGCAATCCCACAAATAGCGCCCCGTTGGTGCTGCAATAAGTCAGACCTTAATTTCTCATGAAATCCATTTAATGTTCATAAACATTGCATAACAGTCTACGAAACCGGGGAATTAAAATAGTTCGTCTGTTTGACGTCAGGCCTGATTAGCCATGTCCGCAATATTAACCCTGACCCACCGCTAGCTGCATTATTGAATAATACCTCCGCGGTTAACCCTACACCTGTGGTGTGAGGTGCGCATGTAAGTTGTCTGGAAATGTCAGCCGATGCGAATGGGTCACGTGGGAGACGCGTGACGCATCAGTAACTCCACGCCGCAAGATCTGTCCAAGCCACGCCGGCACAACCGCATGTGGCTAAGCACTCCACCCGCCCCACCGCGCCCTGCCCATGGTGACGCCAGCGGGGAACGTGACGGTGGAAAAACTCAAAACAACTGTTTCGTCTGAGATACGATCAGTTGTACGCAAAAGAAGTGCAACTTCCCATCAACACTACGGATCAATCAAGATCAACCGGAATCGATTATTGTTGGTTGTCAACACATGCGATGTGCGGCCGGCACCAAGCTCTTATGATGATAAACAAATGTTCGAACCTTGCACTAAACAATGCACCGAATATTGCCAAACCGTGGGATCAGACTTGGGAAAGTAAGCAGATGCAACACAATTATCAATTTTAATTAAATCGATATCAATTAATAACCATTATAGTACACCCATTGCAAAACATGGACACATGCCGTAGATGCCGGGCTGGAGTAAATCGTGGACCGAGTTGGATGGTTAAATGATCGAGTGATTCGAATAGTGGTGAGTTGCTGATAGTTTACATTTCGAAATATTTACTTCATCAGAATTATCGTCGCGAGTTATCGATGGTTGTAGCGCCTCGCTTCTAAATACAGATATGTGCAGATCTATGGGCTTGTTACATTCGGTTGATGCTTACAAAACTAAACCAGCAAATACTGGAAATGTATCGTTGTTGGCAGTCTTCACGTACACGTCTTTTCACAGCGACCTGGTTGGAGATAATGCATGGAAACAATCAAAAGGCTTTTGTATCATTGTGAGAAACCTTGGTACACATTTATATATAATTAAGCCGACTGTCTATACTAGATGTTCGGACTACGTTAACTATGACTGCCTTTTCTTTTTAAAAAATTACTAATTTTTACTAAAATTGCCAAAGCATGCATTAATGGGTCTACATGTCTCACTTGACCAGAACAAAACCGACGGAAGGCATTGTCGTTCTACTCACTATATTGGGTAGGTGGTGAGCCAATTTCTTCCGTGCAGTTGATAACAAACTGGCGCGCCACCTAGTGAGTGTGGAATCCGGATTGTTATAATTGTTATGTCTATCCGTGAGTTAACGTGCGGGCGAGTGGTCAGACAAAGCACAGTCCAGCCACATCTCTTGATCATGGAGCCCGGGAGGAAAATGGTCTACGACCACTGCGGAAAACTTGTGGGCACAGCGGCTTGGGCTAATCACCCACTCAGTTGTTATTGAAATCGATTACAGAAACCGAAACCATGAATACTCAACCACACCTCGATCTGAGCAAAGCAGGCTGTCCTGAAAGGGTGCGTATGAATCCCTTGGGTGAAAGCCGACAGGAAGCCCAAGGGAGGAAGAGTCCGCTACAGCTCAAGTCAAAAATTAGAATTGGATGTTGGAATGTCAGGACACTGTACCAGGCAGGAAAACTGGCACAGCTCGCCAAAGAAATGAGAAGATACAAGCTGAGCATCATTGCAGTCTGTGAAAGCAGATGGAACACCTTTGGGAAGGTTACAACTAGCTCTGGAGAAACTTACTTGTACTCTGGGAATGAGAGAGAAGAAGATGCGCACACACATGGAGTAGGGCTGCTCCTCTCAAAGGATGCAGCAAAAAGTCTCATCGAATGGGAACCAGTCTCGGAGAGAATCATCACAGCCAGGTTTACATCAAAAGGTCGGAACATCACCAGTATACATTGCTATGCACCAACCAACTCTGCTGAATTTGAAGAGAAAGAGACCTTCTACCAACATCTGCAAACAGTCACCCAAAAATTACCGAAGAGGGATATCCAAGTTGTTATGGGGGATATGAATGCCAAGATTGGAAAGGATAATGACAATTGGAAAGGCACAATGGGGAAAGAAGGTCTGGGACAGATGAATGAGAACGGTCTCCTGTTTGCAGATTTCTGTACTCTCAATGAACTGATAATCGGAGGAACTCTCTTTCCACACAAGCCTACACACAAAGCCACATGGATATCCCCAGATCTAAAGACGGAAAACCAAATTGACCACATAACAATCACCAAGAAATGGAGGAGAGTGCTTCTAGACGTCAGAATGAAAAGAGGAGCTGACATTAACTCCGACCACCACCTCCTTGTGGGTGAATTTAGGATGAAGCTAGCGGCAAAGAAGAAGACGGATAACAAGGTACAAAGAAGGTTTGAGATAAGAAAACTTCAAAATACTAAAATACGACAGGAACTGGGAATCACACTACAGAACAGGTTCCAAGCATTGGAAGAGGGAAAAACATTGATGAAAAGTGGGCAAGATGCAAGAATGCAATTACAGACACCTGTGAACAAGTCCTAGGCTGCTGGGAAGCTAGGAGGAAGGACTGGATTACAGACGACACCTGGGAAGCTATTGAGGCAAGGAGGGAGACTAAAATGAAACTCAACAAGGAAGCAGATGATACAAGAAAAAAAACTGCAGCAGGAATACCAGGAAAGAAACAAAACAGTTAAAAAGAAGACAAAGAGGGACAAGAAAACATATGTCGAAAAACTAGCAAACGAGGCTGAGATCGCAGCTAGGCAAAACAACTCCAGAGAGTTATACAAGAATCAGAAGACAGCTAGCAGGGAAGAACAAGAGCACTAGTCGCCTCATCAGGGACAAACAGTTACAACGCTGGAAAGAATATTTCCAAGATATCTTGAATAGGCCTCCACCAGATTCAATCCCAGACATTGAGGAAACAAATGAAGACCTTAACATTAATTGTGGTAGGATATCCAAAGAGGAGATCAAGAGAGCCATCAAAAAGCTGAAGCTAGGCAAAGCACCTGGAATCGACAATATACCATCTGATGTCTTAAAGGCTGATATTGGGGCCACCACAGACGTTTTATACAGCGTGCTAAATGAGATCTGGGATAAAGAGGAAATACCAACTGAATGGAAGACAGGTATGCTAGTTACAATCCCCAAGAAAGGGAACCTCAGTGAATGTAAGAACTGGAGAGGGATCATGCTTCTACCAGTGCCCAGTAAAATTCTCTGCCGTATCATCCTGGATAGGATACAAGAAACAGTTGACAAGAAGCTAAGAAAGGAACAAGCTGGCTTTAGAAAGGATAAATCCTGCACAGATCACATTGCTACACTCAGGATTATCGTTGAACAATGCATTGAATGGTAGAGCTCCCTTTACATAAACTTTGTGGACTTCGAAAAAGCATTTGATAGTATAGATAGGACAGTTCTATGGAAGCTCCTGAGGCATTATGGTTTACCCACAAAATTTGTAACCCTAATAAAGAACATGTACGAAGGTTTCACTGGTCATGTCATCTTTAATGGACAAGTTTCAGAAGGCTTCCATATTGGAACTGGAGTACGACAGGGCTGCTTGCTATCTCCACTGCTCTTTCTGATAGCCATAGACTGGACAATGAAAAGATCCACAGAACACCATCGTACTGGGATCCAGTGGAACTTGTTCTCACAACTAGATGACTTGGATTTTGTAGATGATCTAGCACTACTCTCAGAAACCCATAAACACATGCAACAAAAAACAGAAAGGCTTCAAGAAAAAAGCAGCCAACTGGGTCTTAAGATCAATGTGGGAAAGACAAAGGTGATGAAAGTCAACAGCAGATCCTCCGAACCCATCTCACTAGAAAGTGGTACTGTTGAGGAAGTACAAGACTTCATCTACCTCGGGAGCAACATCAGTACAAATGGTGGAGCTGACAAAGATGTGGAGCTACGCATCAATAAAGCTCGCCATGCCTTCAGAACCCTACGCCCTGTATGACTCTCTTCCCAACTATCCATAAACACTAAGATCCGCATTTTCAACACCAACGTTAAACCAGTTATTCTCTATGGCTGTGAAACGTGGAAAACTACTCAGTCTCTCAACAACAAACTCCAAGTTTTCATCAATAGTCGCCTCCGATACATCCTTAAGGTATGGTGACCTAACAAAATATCAAATAAAGAGCTCTGGAAGAAAACTAGTCACTATACACATTTAACACATGGATACCCCTTACAAGGACATATCATTTATAACTTCTTCTTTTCCCGTTACAGCTCGATCATGTATAGGCCTACTAGTCACAAGTTATGTGACTATAGAGTATTGTCGAGCTGGATTCATTCGCGCCAGTGGGGGTCAGAGACCACCGCTCTGTGAATCCGCTGGACGGGTCATTGTGTAAGAATGGCTGACTCTTACTTCCCGCCCCTCAGTGAATGAGAGGGCCTGGCAGTGGTCTCAACCTCCCACCTGTTTTGGGGGCCAACCTCCCATCTCCAACCTGTTTGTGGGGCCAATATCCCATCCCCCACCTGTTTTGGGGGCCAACCTCCCATCTCCAACCTGTTTGTGGGGCCAATATCCCATCTCCCACCTGTTTTGGGGGCCAACCTCCCATCTCCAACCTGTTTGTGGGGCCAATATCCCATCCCCCACCTGTTTTGGGGGCCAACCTCCCATCTCCCACCTGTTTGTGGGGCCAATCTCCCACCTGTTTGGGAGGCCAACCTCCCATCTCCCACCTGTTTGTTGGGCCAATCTCCCATCTCCCACCTGTTTTTGGGGCTAACCTCCCGTCTGCCACCTGTTTGTGGGGCCAATCTCCCATCTGCCACCTGTTTTGGGGCCAACGTCCCATCTCCCACCTGTTTGTGGAGCCAATCTCCCATCTCCCACCTGTTTTGGGGGCCAACTCCCATCTCCCACCTGTTTGTGGGGCTAACCTCCCATCTCCCACCTGTTTGTGGGGCCAACCTCCCATCTCCCACCTGTTTGTGGGGCTAACCTCCCATCTCCCACCTGTTTGTGGGGCCAATCTCCCATCGGACCGCCGATGATGATGGCGCGATCTGAATTACCGTGGGAACATAGCGTTGTCGCAGGGTAGTGTTTGACAACGGTATTCCCATGGGAAGACACGGAGCAGTGCCTACGTATGGCTTGTTACACCATTTTGCATATTATGAATGAGTCAGTCTATACTCGATTTGTATAAATGATTGAGCGTATGTATTCGTATTGTACGCATTGAGCGTATGTATTTATAAGCCTAATGACGTACATCACAAAGATGCAATAACGCTGACCGCATATTCGAACGCTGACCACCCGTGCCATCACCGTGTACTCCTGACTCCGACGCACAAACTGGATTCTCTTCTGGGCGGCGGTTTCTTCATCGTCGCGGTGGTATATAGTATAGCGGATGCAGGGCGGTGGTATATAGTATAGCGGATGTAGGGCGGTGGTATATAGTATAGCGGATGCAGGGCGGTGTTATATAGTATAGCGGAAGTAGGGCGGTGGTATATAGTATAGCGGATGCAGGGCGGTGGTATATAGTATAGCGGATGCAGGGCGGTGGTATATAGTATAGCGGAAGTAGGGCGGTGGTATATAGTATAGCGGAAGCAGGGCGGTGGTATATAGTATAGCGGAAGTAGGGCGGTGGTATATAGTATTGCGGATGCAGGGCGGTGGTATATAGTATAGCGGAAGCAGGGCGGTGGTATATAGTATAGCGGAAGTAGGGCGGTGTTATATAGTATAGCGGAAGCAGGGCGGTGGTATATAGTATAGCGGAAGTAGGGCGGTGGTATATAGTATTGCGGATGCAGGGCGGTGGTATATAGTATAGCGGAAGCAGGGCGGTGGTATATAGTATAGCGGAAGTAGGGCGGTGGTATATAGTATAGCGGATGCAGGGCGGTGGTATATAGTATAGCGGAAGCAGGGCGGTGGTATATAGTATAGCGGAAGCAGGGCGGTGGTATATAGTATAGCGGAAGTAGGGCTTTGGTAATTAGTATAGCGGAAGCAGGGCGGTGGTATATAGTATAGCGGAAGCAGGGCGGTGGTATATAGTATAGCGGAAGCAGGGCGGTGGTATATAGTATAGCGGAAGTAGGGCGTTGGTAATTAGTATAGCGGAAGCAGGGCGGTGGTATATAGTATAGCGGAAGCAGGGCGGTGGTATATAGTATAGCGGAAGTAGGGTGGTGGTATATAGTATAGCGGAAGCAGGGCGGTGGTATATAGTATAGCGGAAGCAGGGCGGTGGTATATAGTATAGCGGAAGCAGGGCGGTGGTATATAGTATATAGTATAGCGGAAGCAGGGCGGTGGTATATAGTATATAGTATAGCGGAAACAGGACGGTGATATATAGTATAGCAGAAGCAGGGCGGTGGTATATAGTATAGCGGAAGCAGGGAGGTGGTATATAGTATAGCGGAAGCAGGGCGGTGGTATATAGTATAGCGGAAGTAGGGCGGTGGTATATAGTATAGCGGAAGCAGGGCGGTGGTATATAGTATAGCGGAAGCAGGGCGGTGGTATATAGTATAGCGGAAGTAGGGCGGTGGTATATAGTATAGCGGAAGCAGGGCGGTGGTATATAGTATAGCGGAAGCAGGGCGGTGGTATATAGTATAGCGGAAGTAGGGCGTTGGTAATTAGTATAGCGGAAGCAGGGCGGTGGTATATAGTATAGCGGAAGCAGGGCGGTGGTATATAGTATAGCGGAAGTAGGGCGGTGGTATATAGTATAGCGGAAGCAGGGCGGTGGTATATAGTATAGCGGAAGCAGGGCGGTGGTATATAGTATAGCGGAAGCAGGGCGGTGGTATATAGTATAGCGGAAGCAGGGCGGTGGTATATAGTATAGCGGAAGCAGGGCGGTGGTATATAGTATAGCGGAAGTAGGGCGTTGGTAATTAGTATAGCGGAAGCAGGGCGGTGGTATATAGTATAGCGGAAGCAGGGCGGTGGTATATAGTATAGCGGAAGCAGGGCGGTGGTATATAGTATAGCGGAAGCAGGGCGGTGGTATATAGTATAGCGGAAGCAGGGCGGTGGTATATAGTATAGCGGAAGCAGGGCGGTGGTATATAGTATATAGTATAGCGGAAACAGGACGGTGATATATAGTATAGCAGAAGCAGGGCGGTGGTATATAGTATAGCGGAAGCAGGGCGGTGGTATATAGTATAGCGGAAGTAGGGCGGTGGTAGGGGAATGGGATCTCCATTATTTTCAAAAAAGACGACGAACGTAGCAGCAGTGCCTCAATTATTGCTAGTTGAATAGTCTGTCGCAAAAACGTTCACGTGCGAAATGTGTGGCAGAGAATTTTAGCGACCATATGCAGGCCTATTTATGCATCTAGGGCAAATTTCTGGTAGAACGTGGCATTTTTGGGAGTCACACATTGAACATAATATTTCCCTTTTACGCATCAGTTTAAACCATAGCCAATAAACAGAGATGTAGGGGAGACCGAGGTTAATTGTTAAAATTTTTAATTAAAGTCACTTTTTGTGAAAAGTATGTTAGATGCATTATTTCTGTCAACGCATGCATTAAATATATTACTCGTGTTAATAAAATGCGCATTTTATTAACACAGTGTGCATAACAATGTATGTGTTCACAGCTTCATATATTGAGCTTTTAATTTTTAGTTACCAAAGGGGACACATTCCCCGGATTCTTACATAACAAACAATGTGAATGGAATATAAATTATTGAATGGAATATGAAATAGTGAATGGCAACATACATGTAATGATACATGTAATGATACATGTAATGATACATGTAATGATACATGTAATGATACATTTACTTGATTGAATGATGCACACACGTGCGCACTCACGCACACGCGCACGAACATCCACATTTCAATTAATCGAACAATATTTATTAATTGCTCAAATAGGGCTGTGCCATAAAAATATAAGATTTAACAAGATTGCCATCGAAGGCAAAACACCCATATGGCAAGTGGACAAGGAAGCAATTGGTTTATCGAGAATCTAAAACATTTTCATCTATGTGTAACCCGCCCTTCTGAAATATTTGTTCATTTTGTTTGACGCTTCTAGCATCTACGTACTGGTTATAAACCAGTACGCCGGACAAGTTAAATAAAGCATTCACACGTCGTGGTTAAATACGTTTTGTTTTTTCAGTCATTGTCAGCGCACAACTCGCTGGCTGAGCCACCGGTACGAGCCGCCCGAGCGTTGTTACAGTTGTAACAACTTGCCCCAATACAACTGTAACAACTTGCCCCAAACACAATTTTTGCAGTTGAACGCACGTGGACGATAACAAATCCTGTTTTTTTTAAGTTTAATATCTACTTGGCATAACCCCTTATACTACACAGTAGACATGTTTCAAGCTTCATTCACGAAACCTAAAAAGTGGCTGCCTCAAATGATATTATGTGGACGTACAAAAAACAGTTTTAGTTGGCTAAAAAGACATTTTTGTCCACACCTCGTTAATTTCGTCTTCTTAACTCTGGATTTTTGGACTGTGTGTGGACTTCCAATAAACTACTGACGATGGTAGGACCACATTGGAAATAAGTGTACTTTGGTGTGTTTTTATGTGTTATCCTCCGTATTATTGGATTTATATGACACTGTTTCTTAACTACCACTCGTGTATTAAATTCTACTGAATAAACTCAGTCAATCAATCAAGTATCTGTATATGTGTGCCATGTTTTCGTAAAACGACTCTGTAACAACTTGCTCCAGTATATAATGTACGGTCTCCCTACACTTGCTTCTTTGCTGAAAGGCTGATCGATCACCACACTTCAAGAGAAACGTTCTAAAAGTCATAAAAGCAACATTCAATGTACCATCATCCTGTTGTGTACGATGCTTGTTTTGATTTTGTTCTTGCTAGAATTATGTCCTTTAGTTGGTGCATGGAGCGAATATCCAGCCTATAAGCTGTTGGGGCGCGTGTCACTATTTCCAATCGTCGATGCCCTGGCATCCCCTCGAAAAAGGTGGCTTCCGCCAGAATCGAAACTGCTCCGACCAAGTGTTGGCACATACAGAAGCTGACTTCCAGCGAAAAAAGAAGGCATCAGCTGCGTGTGTTGAACTTTCATCGGCGTATGACACGACCTTGCACCGCGGCTTGCTCCACAAGCTCGTCACCGCCATCAAATGCGGAAAACGCTCATCATTCGCATCCATGCTTACCGACCGCCAGTTCCAAGCCCACCTCGGAGAACAAAAGAGCCGCCCACTGACCCTACAACACGGTCTACCCCAGGGCTCGGCCCTAACACCGATCCTCTTCAACCTTTATGGTAGGCCCTATATATAAGCAATATATGACGGCAACAAACAAGCGGCCGCCAGTTCGCGCACGCAGACGACGTAGCACATGACGCCCACGTTTCAACGCTGCCAGAAGATCAAGCCATTCTTAATGAAGAAAATGGAAGATTATTTCCACTATTGGCGACTAAAACCAAGCCTAACAAAGACCGTATCCTCAGCTTTCCATCTTAACAATGCTGGAGCAAGATCGACCCTCCGCGTCGAGTGGTAAGACCACCTCCTATGACCATCTGACGATATATATCGGCGTCCTTCTCGACATCAATCTCACTTACAAGCAGCACCCGTTCCAGGTGAGTAAAAAATTACCACGCAATAACATCATCCACAGGTAGGCAGGGACAAGACAAGACAGTGATGCAATGCGCCAACCATTCGGACAGCATCGTTAATTTCGTGTCACTCGCGGTGTTCGTGTGTGCATCAGATGTATGCACCGCACCGTCCATGGAGAGTTCTGACGCTGTTGGTGGTTTTTCACTGACGACGAGAAGGTCAAATCCGATAGGTTCATTGTAGGGTCAAGGACAATATTCTTGTTTCCGGTGTCCGTTGATCCCCACTCTCGTCTCCACCTCCCTCTCTCGGTGATGCTGGTTTCAAGGGGAAAGCCTGGATCGGTCCAGAAAGGGCATCGCTTATTCTCCTCTAAATACGCCACTGTATCGCCCGACCAACTAATCGCTCGTGTGAACACCCTCGCGACACCGATAAGTGAAGCCAATTTGAGGCTACAACTGTGTAGCAATCGTGTGAACGCGCACATAACTTAGCTGCGCTTTGTCATGCGACAGTGTGTCGCCTGACCAGTTGGATAACTAATCACTCGTGTGAACGGGCCTCTAGGATTTCGGATAGTGACGCCGCCGTGACTTGTCGGCCAGGTATATTGGGAAACAGAGATGCCAAGTAATTTTTTTTCTCAAAAAGTAGATCTACCGTTTTTCATTATGCAAGGGCGGTAGATGAAGGTCTGGCGCCGCGGACCTTGCACGGAAGGGAGTTCCACCTTATCGTGGAAGAATTGTTCAACTTTAGGGTACATTTACTTAATTTTGGATGATGCTTGCCAACACCAGAACGCATTGCAGTAGGCGACTCGTTGTAAATGGGCCACTGGCGATCAACAGGGAACGAAACAAATCTAAATGAACTCCGCGAGACCCGCTAGATGGGGCAACTGGGAATCTCCAGCGTGGTTTCATTGATCATCACCAGGCAGCGAGCCTGTTTCATTCAACAACATAAATTAACTCTCGAGCGCGGTGATAACTGCGCATAATGGAAATTAAAAAACTATTACTATCTTGGTATAAATTTGTCAGAGATTATTAATTATGGTACAACTATTGTTTAATTACTATCCATCTAAGATTTCACAAGGGCATATCAATTAGGATTTTATTTCTATTCGAGGTACCCTTTTGCAAGTTGCTACACCCAACACATATTGGAATATAATTCCTATAGGGGTAGTTACTTTCTTTATACTGAAGCAACACGATTTAAAAAATACCGTTTTTGTAGGATAGTATGGAATAATCACAAGATGTTAACAAATGGAAGTTGGATAGCCCAGGTCTGTTGCCGACAGTTAGTTAGTTTTACACTGGTCAAACCATAGAAATATTTGAGTAATAAAATGGAAGACCCGATATATATCGGGATATTTTTATTCACAATGTTGTCCTGTTGTTATGCAATATGAAGGAATTCTTAAAATCGTGCTGCATTTCTATTTAATTTAACTGTTTTTCTAGCTTTGGCTAGACGAATGAACAAATCCCAACAATAAAACTAGACAGTGGTTTCCTTCCTAAAGCGCTTACAAAACAAAACTTTTATTTAGGTATAACACGAAAAAATACACACACACAGTGGCAATTCCAGGCCACATTGACCACTTCTAAACAATGGCAGTGGCTCTGCTCCAGCAACTCTCACAGTTCATGCAACGTCACAGGCTATGTAAACTGAAATTTCTGAGAAATCTTG
Source organism: Lamellibrachia columna (assembly GCA_963662155.1). Taxonomy (NCBI): domain Eukaryota; kingdom Metazoa; phylum Annelida; class Polychaeta; order Sabellida; family Siboglinidae; genus Lamellibrachia; species Lamellibrachia columna. The sequence continues at coordinate 24,473,130 of OY759262.1, forward strand.
CAAATTAATATTTGCAGCTGACACAAATCTTATAGTACGTTTACCAACTATTATCTGCACAAAACTGCTGGCCACCCATAACAATAAATAATAGTCCACTTCTGGTATATAAACTTTCTACACTCTTTCTGGCAAAGAAAGTTGCAACTGTGTAATTTTTTGGCATTTGGGGAATCACCACTGTTTCTTGGCATCACAAGCAGATAGTTCGCCTTGCACAACAATCTGTTGTTAACACAAATTTGAACAATGGTATTGATGTTGTCAAGCAGTAGCGGTTCTTGTGTTTGGTACAAATTAGGAGCATGTCTATGTTGGAACAGCATCTGTAGTATGGAGCCCTTTGATACATCACGTCCTTTGACAAATCACCTGAAACAAAAGTCAGTACAATGAAGCAAATCTGTACCATTTTAATAACACACTCTACTGTTCTATTACATGATGCTATATTGCAAAAATAAATCTAAATATAGCATTACTTGCTCTCAACATCAATAACTGTCTTTATGTAACTTGCATTCTAGATATTCTATTATCTACCTGGTAGTAGATATAAGAGTGTCACTGACAAGCACATTTACAAGACAGCGTACAAAACAACTGTGTGTCCTGCATCGTGAACATAATTATTACTGGAATGTTTCACATCATAACCGAACACTCACAATGTCATCAATCTTGAGAATACTGCGGACCGTCTCAGCAGCCAGTTGTAGGGCACTTGTCGATACAAGGAGTGGCTGTACCACGTTCTCCTCCAAGATGTTAGTGATGGCACCCTGCATCAATCACAACACGTTTACATGCTGTACTTTACCAAACACAACCAGTCAACGTGACACCATTACATGTTGTACTCTTCCGTACTCAACCACACCCAGACACCATGCAATGTGACATCTCTACACACAACACTCCACCAAACCTAACCATGTCTAGCCACCTATGGCTCCACCATTTGTCATCATACTTCATTAAACACAACCACAGCCAGTCAACACTCAAAGTGACCCCCTATAAGTGAGACTCCTCCAAACACAGCCAGTCAACTCTCAAAGTGACCCCCTATAAGTGAGACTCCTCCAAACACAGCCAGTCAACTCTCCAAGTGACCCCCTATAAGTTAGACTCCTCCAAACACAGTCATTCAACTCTCAATGACCTCCTGTAAGTTACACTCCACCAAACACAACCACACCCAGTCAACCTTGATAACTTGCATTGTGCAGCGATTTGTATCGGTTTACTCAAAACTATATTTTGAATAATTATTTTGTCAATAACACTAAATGTTCTGTAACGTATGTCACATATTGACACCTTCATTAAAGCTCACCTTTCTGACGTTTATACCAGACGTCTTCTCGCCTTGAGAATGTCGGTTGCGTAGCTCTGTCACCGTGGCGATAGGGTTGAGGCCGGCATTTTCTGCCAGCGTGAAGGGGATAATCTCAAGAGCATCAGCAAAGGCCCGGAAGCAGTACTGCTCAACCCCAGCCAGTGTCTGGGCATACTCCATCAACTGGATGGACAGCTCTATCTCCGGTGCCCCGCCTCCAGCAATCAGAGCCCTGACACAACCACAAAGTCTCACTACAGTAGGAATAACAATCATTCTTGTTTTAAACCTTACCACCAGTACAGTTTTAGACACATCTATCAGATAACTGAAATGTGTCATGTATTAATTGTACTGACACTTTTATCCAAATAAAACAGGTAAGTTCTGACATAGCACAGTAGCCAGTCCACATGACTGCATTTAGATTTCTTCAAAATAAACACGTAAAAGACATTTTATTTTGGAAATAGAGATCCAGTTTGGTGGTAACTTTATTTCTACCACCCAGTTCTATGCCACTCAAACACCACACAAATTGAGATTTCAGTATTTTCTGAAATTGTATTAATTTCTGCAAATCATTGATTTATGATTTTTTTATTTCCGATTTTTTTATCACTGATTTATATGAATTTAACACAAATAATTGTTTACAAGCAGAGATCAACAAATTTTAATACAAAAGTACAATGTGCGCACACTTGTGTAGTTGTATTGTCACCAGATAGTCAAATATTTTATGACATTGTGTATGTTTGAGCTATTCCCTTTCTGAATGCAGTGAAGCCACACAAACTTGTCTTCCAGAGGAAGTATCTTTTCAAGTCAGAAGCCCTGAGTTAAACTCCACTTACTTAGAGCTTGTGCTAGTTGTTACCAATTCAGTATGTTGACTCAAGTGAGACAGTTTTGGTGAAATTTTTTTAATACTCAACTTGTGATTTTTTTTTACTTAAACTGGGTTCTCTCACGCAGTGTCACAGCTTCTGCTGATTATATTGAACAGCACCCAGATGGGTCAACAGTTGATTCTCACCTTTTCTTGACCAGACAGCGGATGACGCACAAGGCATCGTGGATGGACCGGTCAGCCTCCTCAAGGACCAGCTTGTTGGAGCCTCGCACTACGATCGACACTGTCTTGCCAGGGTTCGCAATCCCTGTTACCTGCATGCGCAACAACATTGTCAAAGTTACCATCGACCAAGTACACTACCCAATTTCATGAGGAACCACTACATGTTGCCAGTGATTGTGAGGGGGTACCTCCTTTCAAAATTATATTTGTTAGTCTGCTTTGTATTTGGTCTCTCGGTGTAGCATATGATTATACTTTCCATGTCTTGTGTGTAGCCTTCGTTCAAAGTAAATCATGTTGTATCGTTCTCTGTTGAATCGGTGGATACACCGACACTTTGTATTTTAAATCACATGCCATCATAGATAAACTGAGAATGATGAGTAAGATTTTAGTTTTACATCAAATAAACCACATTTAAACGATACATATATTCTGCACATGTGTGATTAAAAATGTTGAAGCGAGCTACGTTTGCCGATTGATTTTGTAGAATTGCATCGGATTGGTTGATGTGGCAACTGGGACAAAGTTCAAATCAGTGTTTGTAGAGGTAGAACGACCCAGGATGATAACATCAGAACGGATTTACAAGGACAGTCAGCTGGGTTAGTCTAATTCAATCAGTGGGCATACCTTGACAATCTTACTACTGCCTGTCTGCACAATCTCCACAAGCTCGGCTGTGCCCAGTGTCTCAGGAGTGAAGTGGTCCAAGCTGGCCACAGGACGACAGGCAAGCCCCTGCAACAACGGCACAGGACAAGTTACACCCTGCACTCCATACAAGTCATCACAGAATGCATACTGTGTACCAGTCCTACTACTGCATATATTGTTTGTTGGTTGTCATGACAATTTGTTAAGAGGTTTCACTGCTATACGTTCCAAGAATTGGACATTACAAATTATACAGGGGAAAACATTTTATACAAGTTTCATAAAAATTTTCGACAGGAAACAGTTAAATATACTGTACAACTACATCTGTGGTTAATGTAGGTAAATATGGGTGCACAAGTAAACGCACCTTGCAGACAAACTCGATGTCTTCACGTTCAATGTCCTTGATCACCATGATCTTCATCTTGGCGAGGAAATGTAGCGCAAGGTCATTTACAGCATCTCTACAATCATAAACAAAAGCTAATTTACAGCATCCCTAGATTCCCTACTGTTAATATAGAAAAGATCAGTCATAAAGAAGACCATTTCCAGAAACTCTACACAGTGTACAGCCATAAACATACACGCTAAACTTAACTAGGACCAATGATCTAGTAACGAAAATGTACAAGAAATGGGACATTTGTGGTTCTACAGTTGAGCAGAAATAACATGAGAGGAGATAAAAACAACGTGTGCAACAAGCAACACATTGCAAGAGATGTCAACACAATATTGGATAACACTAAAGATGAATACAATTGCAGAGAGCAAGGCACTGCGTCAAGGTCAACATGAGACATGAAAAGCATAGACAGAACTGTACCTGAGGATGGACTTCTGGATGAGAAGCACAGTGCAGCCAGCTTTCTTGATTTGCTTCACAATGTTCAGGATGTACTGGCGTTCTTCCCGCAGCACTCGGTCCATCTGAGCGTAGTCGGACACCACCACCTGATTGTCCATCTGAAAACAACATATAGAAACATTCACCAGCCAATACGGGCACCACACTTAATGTCAATCTACAGCAACTGTGACATGCGTACGTACGTACATACAGTAACATTAGTGAAGGAACAGTGTAGATTAGATATCACTAGGTATTCATTCCAACAGAGGACAGTAAATGAATGGAACAAATTATAAACAGATTGTGTAAATGCCAGAGGTATGAATATTGACAAATATCTCAGGTGGCAGGATATACACAGATGAACAATTGTTGTGCTTTCAATAAGCTTCCTTGTCCACTTGCCATCTTTTCACTACTTCTACATGTCAAAGAGAGAAACTATTGAAATAAAATAAAATTCAGCGGCCGGAAAACGGACATTTCTATGTTTAGACTATGACATGTCACCGTTTAAAATCAATTCTATCAAAGTTTTGGCCATAATGTAGTTTTGGATTTGCCATAATATTGAAGAACGCATATATACATATTGAAATATAAATAGTTAAGTTGTAATCACGCATGTTGCATACCGTAATTATTTGCTTTTTGTTATATTTATGGTAATTGGGAAAGTGTTATAAGTGACACACTTCTTCTTGACATTTTCAACATCAAGACTGTGATTTATATTTTATGTTTGGCTATTTTTGTGTGTTGTTGTTGAAATAAAATAAGGTACTCAAATATTTACAGATTTTATGTACATTTATTTGAACAAGATATAGCCTTTAACCACAGGATTCATTGTGCGTTGCAAAAATTGTGCAAACTAAAACAATTTGCTAACCAGATATAAAAAATAATTTCCCCAACAGAATGTAAAGAATAATGAGCCAACTCACATCAGTCTTTGGTGGCGAGATGCAGAACTGGATGAGTCCGATCTTGGCCTTCTCAATCTTGTGTGGCCCGCCTGTGCCAGCTGCCTTCTGGTTGAACACCATGCCATCTATGAGCTCGGTGTCCTCCACGGTTCCCCTGATGCACACACGCAGTACACTCCATCAGACACAAGCAACAACCAATCTAAGGCTCTTCAAAACTGAACAATGGAACAAAAGATGCCTTGTGATTCTTGAGAAGTTTTTTATACTTTTTTATTTCATAAAAAAGAAAGGAATTTTTTTCACCTTGCTACCACATAATTACTGAGTGTATGTCCCTATGTCCAATTAGAAAATGAATGAATGAAAAAAATTAATCAAATAGGTTGAGAACTTTAATTTTTAAGATTTTTCCCAAAACCGGACTATGCCGATTCAGACAGGCCCATTAGTCCCGCGTCGTTTACCATGGTAGTGCCAACGGAAATCGCGATGGCAGCAACTTGCTGATATTTACCTCAAAAAGCCCACAATATCGTTCCATCTGAACTAATACAATAACATGAATCACTAATGCTGTCATTCAATTTGTTTAAAAAAAATTTACGAGGAAACTTAAAATAATCCGACCTAAAGTGAACTGACACACAATGAAGTGAGAAAACAAAATGGCAGATTAGTAAATAAAAAGCTCAGACGGTTCAAACAACACGTTTGTAATGATGATTGCTCATTTGCTGCATATAGCCCGTTTGCTCATTCACATGTATTCGAATAGGCCAACCATAGAGTTTTCCAAAGGTATAATGTGTTACATATTTAGATAGTATGAATGGAAACGTAATTTATACTGCGGAGTAGCTCACCCCAACTTCTGGATGACTTTGATGTCATGCAGATCAACATTAGTGTCTTTCTTTGGGTCGATCACCTTCATGACAGCATCGACACACAGTGGGGACAGGATGTTTGAGTACTGGGACACCACCTTCAAAGGAACAGCAGAAGTTCTTGTCAGTCATTATTTTATTCCATTCAAGAAGTTCATGGTTTCCGCTACACAACCAGCAAGTCAGAAATTCCAAAAATGTTTCATATTTGCTGCCAGTTGCATCAAATATATCTGAAAAAACTAGCACTACAAAGCTCCTACGACATCTCCATCAAGATTTTGCCAGCCTTACTGTGAAACCAGTGAAAGAAAGTGGACTAGAATGGCATCTGCTATAATATCAAGGATGGCATCTGCTATAATATCAAGGATGGCATCTGCTATAATACCAATTATTTCTGGACATTTAAATGGGTAAAAATCACCTTATAATCGTGTTTAGATGGAACGTGTGAAGACATTATTTTGTTACCCACCAATGGTCACCATTGGACTATGGTTTTTAGCAGAAAACGACAACCAATGTTTAACAACATTTTCGTAATTGTACTGGTAATCTTAATGGTGTCAATAAAGAAATGACACCGCTAAATTTTGCACAGGGTAGACATGTTATATACAAGTGAACAAGAGAAAGACGGAGAAGGATTGTGAAAGTGACCTTTGAGTTGAGGGATGTTGTGGCGCTCTTGAGCAGAGAGTCCCTGTCACTGAGCTGCAATGGCGTCGACATCTCCTCAAGGATCTCCACGGCTTTCGACGCTGCACGCTGGAATGACTCGGAGATGATCGTTGGGTGGATTCCTGAGGACAACACACAGTACACAATTTATGGCACAGGCTGGCAATGAACAATGCAGCAGTTCCCAAGAAAGACTATATTGGTATATATTTGCTTTTTGACATTTCCGGTACTGAAATGCTACTTCCAGTGCATCATCTAAAATAGGCTGGAAGTAAATTTTTCCTGGTATATAATAATCAGACTTGGGGTCAATTACATGGTAATTGGTGAAAATGTAATTGGCATTTTCAATTACATCACGTAACTTTTAACTGAAATTATTCCCTACGAATAATAAAACAAATATAATAAATATGTTTTGCATAAAATATTTGTTTGCTATTACATACCATAATATGCAGAAATGAAATAAAACTGCTATAAAACAGATGCTATTTTTGGAGTTGAGCGTGTCTGTGGTTGCTATATTCACTTTTAGTTGATACGGAATTGATAACTGGAATTGGTGTATTTAGAATTAATATAATGTAATCGACTCCATGTCTGATAATAATAAGTACAATACCGATATTTTATGCTAAACAAGCTAATTAATTTGTTCTCATCATTACTGAAGCACTTGAATTATGAATGTAAAATGCCCTACCTTTAACAAGAAGGTTCTGTGCAGCATTGAGCAGACTACCAGCAATGATGACAACTGTGGTCGTACCGTCACCAGCCTCCACATCCTGGGCCTTTGACAGCTCCACCAACTGAAAGCGTGCGTCACAGGTGAATCCTGACTTCAAAGGAAGCCATGCGGGACACAACCTGCACTTCATTGTCACCTTATATGTTTAATAATAAACTAAAGTTTCACAACCATTATTCCTACTTTGAGTCAGATAACTTTGCAATATAAAACCATTGTCTGAACTAGGGTGTATTTATTACTGAGAATGGCGCACATAATTTAGCAATATCCTAAAAATTAAATCTTATAAATTCAAGCCCTTCTGCCAGAATAATTACCCATGTGATGCGTACATACCAAGACTACTTAACTGGGAACTATACTTAGGATGGTAAGCTCTCTTTTTTCTCTATACACTGCAAACATTTAGGCTATATTTTTCTTACGAAGAAAAGCTGTAATATACGTACCATTTTTGCAGCTGGATGAAGCACCTGCATCTGTTTAAGAATGGTTGCTCCATCATTGGTAATTGTTACATCACCACCCCCAGACTGGATCTGTAGTCAACATCACAATAGCATTATGTTAACATGCATTCAATACAACCACACCATTATGTATAACTAGTTGTTTTCGTACATAGTCATTTGCATGTATTAAATTGGACAATTACGTAAAAAATATTTGTTTCTTGTATTAAGTCATTTGCATACATTAAATTCCACTGAACCAATACTTAAAATTGTTTTTATACTAAGTCATTCACATTCATTCTTATACAGTGTCTGAAATTAGCAAAAAAATTAACTGGGCCAGTAAAAATAAAATGTAGGCCAGATCATTTTGAACCAGCCCTGGTGAATTTGAACTGGCCCCAAAAAATGTATAACATATAAATATATGTAATAAAGCAAAATGACAAAGTTTTCGTAAAACTAAAACAGACACTGCTTAAAATTAGAATAAAGTAATAACAATTTAATAAATGTAAACCCACACCAAATATTGTCCTTCATTTCCTATAACTAGCAGACCAATAAAATAAAGTCATGAATTTAATATGCTACCGTCACAGTTTGACAACACTTGTGGTAGCCACATCAAATTTTTAAAGATTTAATTTAACAGTATTCTGTTTTAATTAAACCGACTTTATTACGTGATATCTACATTCAGCAATAATAATAAAGTGTGTCCATAAATTTACTGTAGTGTTAAAAAAATATTTCGCTACCTATCCTACCTAAGTTTTTTGGGCCCGTTACCTGAAACACGTTTTTTTGTTTAGGCCTAACCACATAAAAAGTCGTAGTCGGGATAGAAAGAGTTAAATATGAATTTTACAATAAGTATCCATGTTACAAATGCATGGGGTTTTCCTAGAATTTGTGGACTTCGCTTTTGCAGCAATCAATCACTGGAAGGGATGAAGTATAGGTTTGTCAAAACTGTATTTTATATCGATTATCTAATAAGCATAGATTAGTATGTACTGTTATGTACATCATTAATACTGTCCGACTCAGCCATGGCTGCCAAGATGAATCAGCGGGGTGGGGCTGATAACCGCCAATAAAAGGGCCTTAATTTTGAACACTACAGTAATTCACATGTATTCAATTGGTTACAATTCATGTAACCAATTTGTAACCATCAGTCTTTAGAATAGAGTATACAGGATGACGGAATACCTACCATTTTATCCATGCCTCTTGGGCCAAGACTTGTGCGGATGGCATCAGCAATGGCTGTACAGAGGAAAATAATTCATGAGTAACTGCACATTACATTACACAGTTATAGAGCTAAATGATGCACGGTGTGACAGAATGAACGTTTGAGGATTGATAAAATTAGGTTAGAAGTTCATATATAAAGCAGGAATAATAAAGGCCCTGTAAGAAAAGGATTACCAAATAATTCTTGTATCACATTATTGAAAGTTAGTTTCTTTATTCTCCAGTGACGTATGGTTTCAAATATGCATTAAATTTGCCTAAATAATTCTATGCCGATAAACGACACTGATACCTCACTTTTATATGCCAATGCTTTCATTCCATGTACAAAAAAGGATACATTCTTTTATAAAATTGTGTTTTTGCACATGTTTGTGTTCTAAAATAATTTAAGCCAATCTTATTCATGAAATTATGTTACATATATGGATTACTATTTTTTTCCAGGCGACCGACCAATATTTGCGTTAAAGAAAACCTGTAAAGCAACTAATAAAAGGGGCTTCATAAAAGGCCTTAGACTTTGTAGCGTAAACAATTTTAGGCTAATCTAATGCAGGACTACCACGTCTGTTGTATAGCAATATTGAGCAATCATAAATGTGTTGGCATGTTTGATAACATTGATCTACTGCATAACAAGTATTTGACAGACATGACATTTGGCCCCCATTATCGCCCATTTAAACAAACGGCCCAAACAATGGTTATTAATTGTTACTAACGTAATTACAACCTTTCGACATTCTCAAAAAGTGTGTACTATGAATTAGTAAAATCGAAATATTAAATACGTACCTTTTGCAGCCGTAATGTTGCTTTCTCGAATTTGATCGGGGTGATCTTTATCTTTATATACAGCACCCCTTTTATTACCAAACGATTTTGCCTCTTGTGGCATATTTGCAACAGTTGTGTTAATATCTAATGAAACGTTAAAAAATTTGTTCTGTACAAATTACAGTTGTCTAGATGAACGTGGATAGCCTTCCGTAAACACGCTTCAGCACATTCGCGTTTCTAGAAACAACTATAACGAACTCTCGTCAAAACCTCGCGTTCCCGATAAATTTACCATAAGTAGAATTTTAATAATTATTAACTTTTTCTATACCCCTCAATGCACATTGCTAAAGAAATATGACGACATGAAACTATTCATAATTGTTAAACGGTAATTAAAAAATCCGGAGTCATAACATATGACGTCATTTTGGCGGGTGTTTGACTTCTTTACGCTAGTCGAAGACCCAGTGCGTGCACCGTTGTTACGAAATTTTTAGGTTGCGCATTTTTTAATCGATCCTGAGAAAGACAGAAAACAACGCATAGCAGCACCCTGTGACAATGTTGTTCAAGGCTATCGTTGGCAGGGAATGTGGATACAAATGTACGTATAGAACATAAAGTCAAAGATGATAAACTGTGGACTGGGGGGGGGGGGGGTCGGGGTTGTGTCTCTGTCTGGTCGCGGCCATCCGCGGGGTGGTCCTGTCAGCAAGGACGCAGAAGCAGAATAGGGTCAACCAAAACCACATTCGGTCCCATTCCAAGCTTATACAATTTAATCGCAAGAGTTTTTATGCATATGTCAGGAGTAAACAAAACGTACAAGACAAGGTTGGACCTCTAGAAGACAGTTATGGAAATATAGTATCACGGGTTTTTAATGGTGGAAGACCTAAATGGTTACTTCAGTTCAGTGTTTACCAAAAAAGATATTAGTTCATTACCAGTTGCTGATGCTAAATTTCAGGAGGCTAAATCTGACTATTTAGGTCCGTTAGTTGTAACTCCAGAATTGGTAGCTAAGAAAATAAAGGCAATGAAGGATAACAAATCACCGGGAGTGGATGGGATTCCTCCAAAATTACTAATGGAAACAGTAGAACAAATCAGTATACCTCTTGCAAGAGTATTCAACTTGTCATTAAAAGAGGGAGTTGTTCCGTTTGAATGGAAAGAAGCAAACATCATACCATTATTTAAAAAGGGTTCGAGAAATAAGTCAGAAAATTACAGACCAGTGAGTTTAACGTCAGTGATTTGTAAATTATTAGAAAGGTTAATTAAAGACCATATGGTGGACTTCCTCGTTAAGCATAAATTATTAAATTCATCTCAACATGGATTCCTTAAAGCGAGGTCATGCTTAACAAATATGTTATGTTTTTTGGAAGAAATCACTAAGTGGATAGACGTGGGATCGCCAGTAGATATTATCTACTTAGATTTTCAGAAAGCTTTTGACAAAGTGCCACATCAAAGATTACTACTTAAATTAAAAGCCCATGGTATCGGGGATAGCATAACTGACTGGATAGAACAATGGCTGACTGACAGAAGACAACGAGTTGTAGTAAATGGAGAAGTTTCAAATTGGAAATCGGTTTTGAGTGGGGTACCTCAAGGATCAGTATTAGGACCTATATTATTCTTAATATATATCAATGACTTGGACGACAGTATAACAAGTAACGTACTGAAATTTGCGGATGACACAAAACTGTTTAGAAAGGTTAATACTGATGGTGATAAACAACATTTACAAAACGATCTAGACAGATTAGTGAAATGGTCTGAGAAATGGCAGATGCTGTTCAATTTTGGGAAATGTAAATGCCTACATACAGGACATGGGAACTTGAATGTAAACTATAAAATGGGAGATACTGTTCTGGGTACTACTGTAAAAGAAAAGGACTTAGGAGTTACAATAAGCGCTGATATGAAAGTTTCAGAGCAGTGTGGTATTGCAGCTTCAAAGGGTAATCAAATTCTTGGATTGATTAGAAGAAACATAATATACAAGGGACTAAAGTTAATTATACCTCTTTATAAAGCAATAGTTAGACCTCATTTAGAATACTGTATACAAGCATGGAGACCATATCGTAAGAAGGATATAGATACGCTTGAACGCATACAAAGGAGAGCAACTAAAATGATTCCAGAACTGAGAGACCTTAGTTATGATGAACGCCTGAAAGAATGTGGTTTAACAACTCTAGAGACAAGGAGGTTAAGAGGAGATCAGATTGAAGTTTATAAGATATTGAATGGGTATGAAAATATTGATAGAAATATGTTTTTCTCACTCAAGAAGGATAGCAGAACTAGAGGACGAGGTAAAATTAGTAAAGGATCAATGTAGATTGGACATCAGGAAGCACTCGTTCTCACAGAGGACAATAAATGAATAGAACAAATTGTCTACAGATTGTTTAACTGCTAGCAGCGTGAATATGTTTAAAAACAAGGTTGACACATATCTCAGGAGGGCGGGTTATAAGTAGATGAACATTGTTGGACTCTCGATAAGCCAATGGCTTCCTTGTCCACTTGCCATATGGGCCTTTGGCTTGGATGGCAAATCTTGTTAAATCTTATTAAATCTTGTTAAATCATCTTTGGCTCGCCTTTGGGTGAGGTGTTGATCAGTGACATTTTTATAATTGCTCATAATAATTATTGAATAAATATATTTTGTAAACCAGTAACCAGGGCTAACATGGTGATATACCTCTTTTTAGAGACCTAATTTCATTGTAATTATACCCCTTTAGTTGGTCTACATAACAAATATGTGGAAATAAATTTGGTATTTCATTTACGTATCGTGTGGATAGGGAGTAAGTGTGATATGGAACAAGAGTGATAGGGAGCCTAAGACGAATGGTTTCTTTAATTCCATTTTATGCCATGTTTGTGCAGCACCATTAGGTTGCTGATGTGACTGGTTGTGTTTTCAGTCAGATTAAACCTAAACGAGATTGTTGAGGAATTTCGCTGCATCCGACTTGACAACCACTGCGTGGAAGGACAGGAATATGGGGTGAGACACAGGGTGACGCCCCCTTCTCTAGGTTCTACCCCTCCAGTCTTAAAGGGAATAACAACTATGATTGCTTGAAATCGTATTACATTACATATTGTAGTATATTTCCAATTCCACAACACAGAAAAATTCATTACAATTCCATTAATTAATAATTCCAAATAATACTCTGTTCTACAGGCTTGCCTCAATTATGCATATTTTTCCCGCACTTATCTGCAAGCTTCGACATGATGCCACTAATGATAAGGAAGTGCTACGAGACTGGGACTTTTCATTTATTCACTGTACTGTTGACAACAATAACGGTTGTTTAAAAACGAGCGTCATAATGGTTTATTGTGCGGCATTTGATTGTAATGCAAATAGTAGTAAGAATAAAGTAACATGTAGTTGGTTTAAGTTCCCTATGGAGCCAACTTTGTTTAAAAAATGCAAACGTCAAGCCAACGAAGCACAGTCGGCTTCGCTCACCTCGAGAAAACTTGTTTCGACTGCGATCCGGACCAGAGAAAGTGCAGCCCTGGGTTATCTTAGTGCTAAAATCTCTTTGAAAGAGGAGGATGTGCCAACATTATTCCCAGTAGTGGAGGCTATGTTGATATCACCAATCCATAGAACACAAGCAGGGAAACGGGCATCAGCGACTGCGGTCCACCTAGGATCGAAGCGAGCTGTCAGCGCGGATACCAGTGATGTCAGCTCACGGTGAATTCGGCGTGGTGAATTCGGACAGCATTCTATGGAGAGTTCAGCCAGCAACTCTGGTAACTTCGGCCTCAGAGAACAACAGGCATAGTGATTTCGGCCCAAACGATTGTGTACTGAGCACATTAAGTTTAATGTGTGTCTTTCTGTGAATAAAGCTTTCTATTATTCTCTCATTTGTTAATTGATTTATTTCCACATTAACCCGAAATTGTTACTTTGTAACTGCTTAAAATACAGCGCTATATTTTTTTATTTTAACACGCAGTCAATGAGACGATCATTAGAAAAAATTCATATCGTAAAAAACTATAATATTATATACAGTTGAATAATTTAAATAAATTAAATTACAATTATCATAATATCTTGTTTCTATATTTAAGATTTTCATGCATTTCCCCTCATCAGGGGAAATTCTCCCCAGTTTTTTTTTATTAAATTAAATACAGAGCAATGACAGCGAAAAGCGATTATTGTATTGTGAATACAACGGAGCCACCTGCATATAGTCTTTGATCTATACAGTGTTTTTTGTCAGATCATTTTGAATATGAAGCATGATCTTTTACTCACCCCTGCTCACTGTACGAAACAAGCAAAGCATTATACTTCAACAGTATCTAGTTAAACTTGGCATCCATTTGATGACAAGTACAGGAATAACAAACCATTAAAGTGAAGGTTAACTGTTGTGTCACATCAGTCACCAAAATCACCAAGCCGAAACAACATGACAGTTGAGCCGAATTCTCCGAGGGCCGAAATCATCACCACCCATCAACGCTACTCCTGCTATTGCGATGTTTACTTTCTGATCTAACCATGAAAACGACCACCTAGAGCCGCCAAACTTCTCATATATTTACCATACGTATACACATGTGACGTGGTCAAACGTTGCTCTTACTTCCATCTAACGATAACAAATTACAAAAACAAAATCTTCTACGCCTAGCTCCACGAAGCTAGGCATAGGAGATGACAAGTTTTCATTTATTTAGATCTTTATTTGGAAGTAACAGCAATGTTTGACCACGTCACATGCGTATGGTAGATATATGAGAAGTTTGGCTGCTCTATGTGGTCGTTTTTATGGTTCGGTCAGAAAGTAAATAAGTTGAAAGGCTATTGCTCCTAAAGAGACGAATTTGAAGATAATTCTGATGTATCACTAGCTACTAGCAGTTCGAAATCGTTACATTATATGTTTTATTCTGGAAAATTGACATCGCCATCACTCTCTATACCAATGCGAGTGAAATTTTACTGAAGTATTGCATAGAAATCACTGACTGAATGTAAACCCATATCATCATCGACGTCACAAAACCATGTGATCATTAACTTCGAATTTTTATGCATCTAACTTTACCTATAAATAAATTGTTCCAATTTTTTGGCAATACAATATTAAACTTTGTGTACACACCGAAAAAGCATTTTGGCTAGTGCTTTGTTGCTGTTCTTTCAGGCTGACACGTTCAAACTTTCATCCTCTGGGCTGTCGCAAAGTTTACCTAAAATTTTCTTGCCATAAATGTGTTTATATGACACTGTTTCTTCAGAAATGTATTAAAATTAAATTACCCAACATGATGTAGTTATTGTTCGTACAATCAGTTTAATAACAGATTGTATAGTATTGATCTTTGGGAGAGTTGTAAGGTAAAATACAAAGCATTAATGTATGATATCAAATGATAACTGTATTGTGGTCATTGTTGACATTCTTCTTTCACTGTAGGATCTCATCCCTCCCTTGGCCTGCAGCTTCTCCAAGGGTAAGTGGAAGCCATTTTGGAAAAGGTGCTGCACATATTAGACAGACTTATGGTTTATATTTAAAACATAGTTTTACACAATAATGTTTTATAAAATGTCAGCATTTGTAAACATTGTATGGGGAATATAACAAGCGGATTATTTTTGCAGAAAAATGTGTCATATTTAAAAGTTATGCTAGAAAGGTCGTAGCATCATGTAGTTTAAATCTGAAGACAAAGAATAAAATACTCCAACACGAAACAAATGTTTGGCTCCAGTAACTCACCTGACTAAATGAAAGCCTCCACCGTGTCATGTTTCTCACCTAATGTAACAGTTCTATTTGAGTACTGCAGTATTATGTGCATTTTATTACGGCACATTTTGATATATTTCAGTGGATCCACACATTGTGGCTGTCGCGGATGAGGATGGCGGCTTGGTCATCTATGACACAGAGAAAGTTGGCCCACGTGCTGTCCAGCATGGTATGTGACACTGTGTGCTCTCATTTATTCACCTCTAAATAAAAAGACCCACAATTTGTATTCATGTGGTTGTAAGTTCGTAACTTAAAATTAACTAAAATTAGTTTTAATATTAAACTTAATTACTTCTCAAGAAACTTGGTATTCGATCTAAAAATTAGTTGTTTCTATGTACAAACATTTATACCAAATAGCTGTGATTAATGGTTTGGCCAAAGATGTAAGTTGTGATGTAGTTTAGTGTAGTTTCAAATGGTCATTCTATTTCCTACAAAGTTATTAAATCTCTAGGTAGAAGTCTTCCGGTCATGCAATAATATCTTCAATTGTATCGAACCCAGATCATGATCATTAAAACAATGTAACTTTTTTTATAATATACCTATTCCTGTAAAATGTATTTTTGTTCTTCACCAGTTTGTTCTACGTGGTGCCACATATTGACAACCATGCTTACTGCGATAGTAATCTCCACTTGGCACACACTCCGAATTTGGCATATTAATGATTTCTTTTGAAATGACATTACCGTTTAGTATTTTTGTTCAGGATGTGAGGATATGTGACATATTCTTTAAATGCTGTTGCTTGTCAGACTGGTTGACCCACACGAATGCTGTATTTGACCTGGAGTGGACACCGGCCGAGAACTCGCTGCTGACGGCCAGTGGGGATCAGACCATTGTCCTGTGGGATGTGACAGAGGAGGAGAAACTGGGGACATTCCGGGGCCACACAAGCAGTGTCAAGACAGTGCAGTACCGCCACACCGATAAATGTAGGCATTCTTCTGTTGACATCAATCTTTCACCGTTCCTTGCATTTCTTTTCAATTTAAATCTGACTCTGAAATATTACATTTTACAAATTGTTGATGAATACATGACCTTAATATTATATGCAAGATTCATTTATACAAGTGTCTTAGACTAAGTGAGTCACAAATATTTTATAATAGCCATGTGACTGCCCCATATTAGAAATTTCCTCAGACTAAAATCATGTGGCTTTCGTTGCCTGCTAATACTGTCTTGATGCCACTAAATTATAGTTCTTAGTTGATTTAATGAATCAACTCATCCTCCTTTCGACCAATGGGCGTAACACAGTTTTATATGTATTTTATTATTTTTTGTGTGTGTGTTTAATTATTTATTTAATGCTCTTTACGTGAAGCACATTGAGCTGTCAAGGGTCAAACTGTCAACAACTGTGCCATTTAGTGCAGACGTGTTTGTTTCAGTTGTGTTTGCCTCTGGGTCACGAGACGGGCACATCATGATATGGGACAGTAGAATGAGGTCAAAAGGTACACCTTTCAAAAATATAATGGTGACGTTTTACATGGTGGTTTACAGGAAATAGACAATTTGATTTGTTTCATAGATTATTGGTTATTGCACAGAAGAATAAGTTACGGTTTCATGTTTGTGATTTTTCCACATTTGGTAGAGAAATACATAACCTCAAAATAAGTGATAGCTGAACCAAGAACTTTGTGTTTTTGTACTGATTTGTTTACAGCAACAATTGAAATGTTTAGATGCTGCAATGAAAATAAAATCAAAATCTAATAAATTTTAGCATCTTTCCATCCGTAGTTGGAACTCTGGTTCTAGTGAATTGTCATGATTCCAGATGGGTCCATCCAGCCAGTGAACATTCTTCATGATGCACATAGCTGTCACCTGCAGAAGACAGGCAGGAAGAAACAGGTACAGATGACAGGTGGTAGCTGCCAGTATACAACTCATGCTGGTCATACTGAGGCGTTGTAGCACGGGGGTAGAGCATCAAACCCTCAACCGATGTTTCAGAAGTTTGGTCCGCTTGCTGGGCAATCTTGTTCAGTTGCAATTCACAAAAACAACTATGAATGGATATTTGTTTAAAATTTTTAGCATTTGGATTTTTATTGCAAACTGAGGAAGCTAACTTTAGGTACAGTCTCATGTTTTGTCATCCACGACCAACTCACTGGACCGAATTATGAACTTAACAAAGAAAGCCAAAGGACACAAATTAAATTATTTGGTAAACCATCGGCGATTATGAGAAACTATGCTCAGCTTGTTATGGTGCAGTATAATAATAGACATGGCTTTGTCCCGGCATTAAAAATGTTACAATGACATACTTATATGACTGACGAACACCCAGAATTATGAACATAACAAACAAGCCAAAGGACCCAAATTACAGTATTTGATAAACTGTAGGCGATCACAAGAAACAATATACTCAGCTTGTTATGGTGCGCTCAATGATATTCCTCCTGCAGTTTCAGTAGTTGCAGAATAACGAGTCGCTTTTAAAACTTGTGTAAAAATGGTTGCAAATTTAAACAGCATAAACATGATGACTGATGCTGTCCGCAAGAGGGATTTAAATCACCGCACCTGCCTATGCGGTGATTGTATCAATGGAGTGGAGTAATATTGCATGTTAAGCTAACAAAATAAATCATTAGCCGTTTAAATTATTGTAGCCCTGGGCACCCAGGCCAGGGACATGATGTAGGCATGTATTGCTGATTTGCATAAAAAGCAGTATACAACTTGTTGAGTATCTTCATTTGTGTTTGTGCCAGGAAACTCACCAGAGTGTGACAGCAGTTGTCTTTCAAGATGATCACACACTTCTGTCGGCAGGCTCAGTTGATGGGTATGTTGTTGCGTTGCTCGCATTGTAGTGTCAATTTGCATATATATAAATAGCATTGATGTTTACAAGCTAAATCAGCATTATACGTTTACGGAGGCATTCTAATGCAGTGCAACGGATATGAGATATATGATGTTAGTGGTGTGTATTGATATCAACCACAGATGTTGAAGTTAGTATATTATTTTGTAGTATCTCTATGCATGCCTGTGGTTAGTGCTGTTATTACGTTAGATAATAATAATAATCCAGTCCATGCACTGAACAATATAAATATTGCAGCATCAATAGAAATGTCACCTAAACCTTGTTTGCCTGTTGACTAATTAAACACTTTCCCCAAATTATATTCATAAGATAACATACAGTGTTCTCGTTTTTGTTTGCCCGAAAAAAAAATCAGAACCAATCTGCAAGAACAATGTATGACATGTTCAATGGTGTGTGTAGGTCAATAAAGATGTGGGATTTGAGACGGACTCACTGCACAAAGAAGTCAGGACCAGTTCCAAAATACAGCTTTGACTATGCTGGAACAAGCATCCGTGCTCATGGTGGGTCAATTATTGTGGCTGGAAAGATGTCTGTGTTTCCTAAGGTTTATAAGTGAACTTTGATATGAATGAGAAAAATATTAAAAATAAAATTTTTGATAAAGGTTGTAGATGTCATGAAGTGATTAGAAATAGGTCAAATTAGTTTGCAGAATCTGTGAAAATGGCATAAATGGGAAATTGTAAGGCTTGCAATACGTGTCATTTAAACATTATTCTAACACTTCTTTTGTTGCTGTTGAATAATTCTCTTGCCATATGTGCATTTGTTGACACTGGATTGGTGGAGAGTATGCACACTGTATGGGTTCATTTGTTGATACTGCATTGGTGGAGAGTATGCACACTGTATGGGTTCATTTGTTGATACTGCATTGGTGGAGAGCATGCACACTGTACGGGTTCATTTGTTGACACTGGATTGGTGGAGAGTATGCACACTGTATGGGTTCATTTGTTGACACTGGATTGGTGGAGAGTATGCACACTGTATGGGTTCATTTGTTGATACTGGATTGGTGGAGAGTATGCACACTGTATGGGTTCATTTGTTGATACTGGATTGGTGGAGAGTATGCACACTGTACGGGTTCATTTGTTGACACTGGATTGGTGGAGAGTATGCACACTGTATGGGTTCATTTGTTGATACTGGATTGGTGGAGAGTATGCACACTGTATGGGTTCATTTGTTGATACTGGATTGGTGGAGAGTATGCACACTGTACGGGTTCATTTGTTGACACTGGATTGGTGGAGAGTATGCACACTGTATGGGTTCATTTGTTGACACTGGATTGGTGGAGAGTATGCACACTGTATGGGTTCATTTGTTGACACTGGATTGGTGGATAGTATGCACACTGTATGGGTTCATTTGTTGATACTGGATTGGTGGAGAGTATGCACACTGTATGGGTTCATTTGTTGACACTGGATTGGTGGAGAGTATGCACACTGTATGGGTTCATTTGTTGACACTGGATTGGTGGAGAGTATGCACACTGTATGGGTTCATTTGTTGACACTGGATTGGTGGAGAGTATGCACACTGTATGGGTTCATTTGTTGACACTGGATTGGTGGAGAGTATGCACACTGTATGGGTTCATTTGTTGACACTGGATTGGTGGAGAGTATGCACACTGTATGGGTTCATTTGTTGACACTGGATTGGTGGAAAGTATGCACACTGTATGGGTTCATTTGTTGACACTGGATTGGTGGAGAGTATGCACACTGTATGGGTTCATTTGTTGACACTGGATTGGTGGAGAGTATGCACACTGTATGGGTTCATTTGTTGACACTGGATTGGTGGAGAGTATGCACACTGTATTGGTTCATTTGTTGACACTGGATTGGTGGAGAGTATGCACACTGTATGGATGTATTGGTTCATTTGTTGACACTGGATTGGTGGAGAGTATGCACACTGTATGGATTCATTTGTTGACACTGGATTGGTGGAGAGTATGTACACTGTATGGGTTCATTTGCAGGATTCTCCAGTCTAGTGTTGGACTCGAACAAGACACGTCTTTTTGCAAGCTGCATAGACAATGTCATCTATCAGTTTGATTGTGTCAGTCTAAAGCCAAAGCCAGGTAGGTTCACGAACACTCCCACTGAGTGCCACTGCTATAGTCAGACACGGTGAGATGCACGCATGCATGCACGCATGCACGTTCACACACAATGCTATAGCTTCACACACCACTGAAATGACAGCAATTATAACATCGCCAGGCTGACACAGAATGGCAGTCTAGCACCACACTGCTGCAGTCTGACACAGTCTGACACAGCCCTGATATAATATGACACAATTCCATTAAGAAATTATCTAGGAGGTATAATTTATGTGGCAAATCGTATACACCTATTTTGTCTCAAACTGGTACGCTCGCGTTTTATATATTTATTTAATTAAACAAAAACTTTTTTGTATATTAAATATGTCAAAATGTGCTCCGTGGGGAAGATTAGAGTGATTAGAATGACATATTTAAAAAGGTATTTTTCTCAGCTTTCATTTAGTATATAATACATGGATATACCGTTTCATTTTGTTGGAAATATCTGTTTTTACAAAAAGGTTTTGAAATTTCCCAGATTGTGTCAGAATCAGGAGTAGCATTACTGCAAGGCTATTCGGAATAAAAAGGTTAAAACACACATTAAGCCAGTCAGTAAATTGCAGTGTATGAAAGCATACTAATTAATTAATATTTTTATTGCGCTGCATAATTAAAAAGGCAAAGGTATGTTCTTGTATAGCGTGGTATCCAGTCCTTGGGACTGCTCAAGGCGTTTCACTTCGACCCCTGGCAGATCTGTTCATTCCAACACCAACTCTACTTCTACTGTGCAAAACTATTTGTTCACATATCCGTCACTACCTATAGCCAAATACTCATTTATACAGCTGAGTGAACTGTAACATTGTGGAGTGAACGAAACTGCTCAAGCTTTGAAAAAGCAGCAGAAAGATTCATACCCTGGTTCTGTGAGTGATTGAGGTTTCATATTCTCGCCACTATGCCACCATGCCATAATTCTTACTTGTATTCTGACATCATGTTTCAGTCGCCTGTTACCGGGGACATGTCAATTCAACGTTCTATGTGAAGACCTCCCTGAGTCCCGATGACCGCTACCTCCTCAGTGGCTCCTCTGACGGCAACGCCTACATCTGGCCTGTTGACCTTCCTGTCACTTCACCACTGGCCTTGAAAGGTCACACAGGTGAAGTGTCAGGGGTCGCATGGTGCCCGGCCGATTTCACCAAGTTGGTGACTCTTGGCGATGACAACTCGATGTGCTTCTGGCGTTTGACGCGGAGGGCGGGGTTGTTACCCAAGCTGCCCGAGCTGATCGGTTGGACAGAGAGAACTCACCACGAGATAGGTGACGCATTGATCTTACTTTCTTTAAACTCCCTCTTCAAATGATTTAGCTCATTGCGAATCAGGTTTGTTGAGTTGTAGTGTTTGAATAGTTTAAGTAATATGTGCAGTCGATTTAATAAAAGATGGCATACTTTTGTTAAAATCATTGAAAGAATTTATTTTGATCATTACATCGGGTGATTTGTGAAACTATGAATAGCAATGTCATAGTATAAAGAGCCAAACCACTTTTGTCCTTTTTTTGTTGAATTTTGACCTGATCCACTGAAATATTTTCACAGTTTGTCCGATGATTTCATCAAAACTAAGCAACACATTTGCACAAACAAAAAATTATTCTAAAACATTTGCTGTAAAAATTAATTGTGAAACAATAGTTGTAACTACATATTGTATGAGAGTCGGCTAAGAGTACACTTCAATTCTTGCACCCATTGTTGATGCCTTTCTGTTGTGTTTTTAGTAAAGCACATAGAAGCTGTTTTCGCCATGTGTCGGTATATATGGCTTATAGTAGTGGCGTTAGTTCTGGGATTCTGCTGAAAGTGTGTATCATACTATTTTTAAGAATGTATATATATATATATATAACCATGTGTTTAATAATGTATATGGCACTGCTGGGGGATTCTTTTCTCCTTTATTCACACAGAAGCCCACCAAATTGATGGTTTTTTACTTCTACTGGACAGTGATGGAGAGCTGTATTCTTATGGTGGCACACAGTTCTTACTTTGACTTACCATTGCATATAGTATTTTATATCTTGTTTTGGCAACATATACAATGTAACATACCAGCAGCAACATTGATATTTCGGTTGCAGGTATTTCTGTGAAGTCACCTCCCTCTGCTATATCTGCATATCTAAAGTCACCCGTGAAAGGGACGACACTGCCCCAAAGTCCCGCAAAAGTGTCGCCGGCGGTTCGGAGGAATCTTGTTGCAATGACAACCACGACGGTTCGCAGCAGTCTGATTTCACCGTCACTCTCGAAGTGGGTGTCGGCAGCCTCTAGCAAAACTGGTTGGTCGCCACGAAAACTGCAAGTGACACCAAAGAAATGCACAGTGGCAAACACACCGAGTCACATGACACAGTCATCAGAGGAGCAGGTTATGAAAGAGCGGGTAAAACGGAAACTTTGTGATGATGTCATCACCAGCAGCATCACCGTGGAAAATGGACGACTTACACCAAACAAGAGACACAAATGTTCTGATGAAAGTGCAAGGAATACTACCTTGTCTGTTCGCAGCAGCCGCAACAAAGATAGCCAACCCATAGTGACACCATTAAAGAGCGATGCCCAATCGTGTGTGAGGTCACGTGAGGGGTCATTTGCGGCTCACGATGACTCGGCTCGAAAGGCGTTATTCCCCTTGTCCGACGGATCGCATGATGTGGGTCTGGCGTCCAGACTCCTACAGCCTCTATCGTCCCCACAGAGTCCGTCAACATCGGGGGCACTGCTCCCACGTTTTTGTGGGACCAATCACCAGTCACCCACACAGGGGTTACCTAACTATGTACTGAACCCCGAGCCTCGAACCCCGGTGGGGAAACTGCCACCAAAGTTGAACAAAACTCCAACTTGGCTGACAAGGCTAGCCTGTGATAAGTCATCCCCTGGTCAAACAAATCATAGTGCTAGGATTCTATCCCCCGGACCGGGAGACTCAAAAAACTTCTCGTCACTGGTGTCGACATCTGGTGTTGAGGACAAGGCAGTCACACCAAAAGTATCTGGCAGTAGGAGGCGAGTGGACAGGGGATCTAGGAGGAAAGCAGCGGGGAATACACCGAAGTTGTTGGGACGTAGACTGCAATGCGTAACTCCCCCACGAGTGGCGACTGCAGGTACTCAAGGCTCGCCACAACTCGATCAGGTCAGTCGGGGCCAGGGTTAGGCTAAAGAGTTTCTTGTCTGCCACAAATGGTATAATATGAATTCAGAATGTATGTGATTTGTTTATAGCACTCATTTGCTCTATTTCCTTTGTAAACATTTAATAACCTTGAAATTCCATCCAATTTATGGTGATAAAGTTTAGCAGTCGTTATTAATTATTTGGTACAATTCTACACTACAGTGGTTGGCATATAATTTAGAATTCAGACTTAATACCACCATCCCCGAACTCAAGCAAAATATTCTCAGGGCCTATTCATAAGAATGAAAATACAATTAACCTACATTTAACAGCAGCAGTTGTTGAATATTTTTATATATTCACACTGATCAACTGTGCGTTAGCTACACAAGCATCATTACAAGTGGTTATAACTCAAAAACTTATGCTGCTATTGTTACGTTTATTGCCTTACAGTAAAACTGTTCACTTGGGCTTTTGGTGTGTTTAAATGGGTGAATGACCCTGTGCTTATTATTTCTCACTTTGGTTCAAACACATTAAAATAAATCAACATATTATGTTTTGTTATTAAACTAATTCATGGATATGTATTAGTAACACTCCTATTGGTCAAAAGTGTACTCATTTGTCTTATTCCTAGTCACAAATTGTCATAGCTGCAAACAATAAATCTGTGTTGCTGGAATGTATTTGATATTTGTTTGGACAAGAAATAAACATTTTAATCTTATGAAACATGCTCAAAATGTACAGAATTTCTATATTTTCAGAGTTCACCTGTCTCCATACTCCGTTACTTCTCACCTAAAGCCAGTGTTTGCAAGGATATCAAACAGAGAACTACGAATGACAAGGACAAATTAGGAAGAAATGAAGCTGTCCTTTGAAAAACTGTGCCAAGTGATGCTACTCAAAGATGGAACATATATTGCTACGCTAGTTCATCACCTCTGTTTATGACCAAGGCTAATTGTGCTGTTATTGGCTGGACTCCACCAAGGTGACCCACTGAGGTGACCACGCCAAGGTGACTCCGCCAAGATGACCCCGCCAAGGAGGTAACCACACCAAGGTGACCTCACCAAGGTGACCCTGCTAAGGTCACCTCCCCAAAGTCACCTCACCATGGACACAGGTTGACAAGTGTTTGGACAAATGTGTTCCTGCCAATGATGGGCCTTGACAAAGTGACGTGAATGGCTACAAGGGACGAACAAGATCTGTGATATATTTTTCCGAGCTATCTGAATACTGAACCATACTCTACTACGGACCATGCTACTGCGATATGAAATACTGAATCGATGCAAATAATGGTAGTGCTTATGTTTTTACTGTGCAATGTGTTTTGTTGTAAAGGGACTTTTATTTCAGTTATGTACTGAATTATTGATGTTAAAATTTTTATGAAATCTGAAGCCGACACTATAACAGATGTGTTAAATAAACATTTGAATTAGACTAGTGTTTGCAATTTCAAGACTAAATATAATCTGGAAAAGCAGGCATCAGCTTCCAAATCAAGCTTAAGCTCTACAAAGCACTCGCAGTGTCCACCCTCCTCTTTGTATGTAAGAGCTGGACGCTGACAGCAGAGACAGAGAGACAAGTACAGTTATTTGAAATGAAATGCTTCAGGAGATTCCTCCAATGTTTCTTACACCAAACACAAAACTACCTGTAAGACAGCAAGTGGATTCCCATGCTGGAAAGCATGAGCCCTAATTGTCAATGGTGAAACCACACAAACGCTCCTGATTTGGCCACGTCACTTAGCACACCTCAAAAACCATCGTACAAGGCACCCTGGATGGCAAGAGAAGATGGGGCTGCCAGAAGAAAAACTGGATGGATAACATAAAGTTAAGGACAAATATAAGTCTACAGACCCTGCTATACACAGCAGAAGACAGACCAAGTTGGCGAAGACTGGAAATAGCGCCCCTACCACCATCCCAGCCAAGGGATGAAGGTTTGCAATAGAGGCTACCTGACACAACCTATGGTGACTCTGGTGGATGATATAAAACTACCTGTCAACATTCATTTTGTAGAACAATCATGTATCCCTGACATCACGTACCCAATGCTGGTTTGCTAACATTTAATTAATTATTGTATCAGTAAAGAATACATTGTACCAACAAGGGGGTCTAATTGTTAATTTTATTCAAATTATGTCAGCTATTCATGGATACCATGACACATGCAGACATACTCTTAACCAATGAATGCTGTATTACACCACAATGAAAACTCATCATAGCTTCTTAGTTGGGTGTAAGGATATGAAGTGATATAGTGACTGGAGATGACTCAACTACCTCGATGCAAGCTTGACCAGAGTAACACAAGATGAGTTGTAAGCCGTGGGTGCAGTGTTTAACAGTGAAGTACGTGTTGCAGTAGAGTTGAGCCACCAGAGCGATACAACAAAGTAAGTTTTGCAGTAGAGTTGAGCCACCAGAGCGATACAACAAAGTAAGTGTTACAGTAGAGTTGAGCCACCAGAACGATACAACAAAGTAGATGTTGCAGTAGAGTTGAGCCACCAGAGCGATACAACAAAGTAGGTGTTGCAGTAGAGTTGAGCCACCAGAGCGATACAACAAAGTAGATGTTGCAGTAGAGTTGAGCCACCAGAGCGATACAACAAAGTAAGTGTTGCAGTAGAGTTGAGCCACCAGAGCGATACAACAAAGTAGGTGTTGCAGTAGAGTTGAGCCACCAGAGCGATACAACAAAGTAGGTGTTGCAGTAGAGTTGAGCCACCAGAGCGATACAACAAAGTAGGTGTTGCAGTAGAGTTGAGCCACCAGAGTGATACAACAAAGTAGGTGTTGCAGTAGAGTTGAGCCACCAGAGCGATACAACAAAGTAGGTGTTACAGTAGAGTTGAGCCACCAGAGCGATACAACAAAATAGGTGTTACAGTAGAGTTGAGCCACCAGAGCGATACAACAAAGTAGATGTTGCAGTAGAGTTGAGCCACCAGAGCGATACAACAAAGTAGGTGTTGCAGTAGAGTTGAGCCACCAGAGCGATACAACAAAGTAGGTGTTGCAGTAGAGTTGAGCCACCAGAGTGATACAACAAAGTAGGTGTTACAGTAGAGTTGAGCCACCAGAACAAAACAACAAAGTAGGTGTTACAGCAGAGTTGAGCCATCAGAGTGATACAACAAAGTAGGTGTTGCAGTAGAGTTGAGCCACCAGAGCGATACAACAAAGTAGGTGTTACAGTAGAGTTGAGCCACCAGAGCGATACAACAAAGTAGGTGTTACAGCAGAGTTGAGCCATCAGAGTGATACAACAAAGTAGGTGTTGCAGTAGAGTTGAGCCACCAGAGCGATACAACAAAGTAGGTGTTACAGTAGAGTTGAGCCACCAGAGCGATACAACAAAGTAGATGTTGCAGTAGAGTTGAGCCACCAGAGCGATACAACAAAGTAGGTGTTACAGTAGAGTTGAGCCACCAGAGCGATACAACAAAATAGGTGTTACAGTAGAGTTGAGCCACCAGAGCGATACAACAAAGTAGATGTTGCAGTAGAGTTGAGCCACCAGAGCGATACAACAAAGTAGGTGTTGCAGTAGAGTTGAGCCACCAGAGCGATACAACAAAGTAGGTGTTGCAGTAGAGTTGAGCCACCAGAGTGATACAACAAAGTAGGTGTTACAGTAGAGTTGAGCCACCAGAACAAAACAACAAAGTAGGTGTTACAGCAGAGTTGAGCCATCAGAGTGATACAACAAAGTAGGTGTTGCAGTAGAGTTGAGCCACCAGAGCGATACAACAAAGTAGGTGTTACAGTAGAGTTGAGCCACCAGAGCGATACAACAAAGTAGGTGTTACAGCAGAGTTGAGCCATCAGAGTGATACAACAAAGTAGGTGTTGCAGTAGAGTTGAGCCACCAGAGCGATACAACAAAGTAGGTGTTACAGTAGAGTTGAGCCACCAGAGCGATACAACAAAGTAGATGTTGCAGTAGAGTTGAGCCACCAGAGCGATACAACAAAGTAGGTGTTACAGTAGAGTTGAGCCACCAGAACAAAACAACAAAGTAGGTGTTACAGCAGAGTTGAGCCATCAGAGTGATACAACAAAGTGCCTGAGCTTCATAATAATGACAGATCAACACACTGGAATAAAATATCACAACATTTATTAGCAGACATAGTGGCCTCTGAATAAACAGCCACTGAGAAGTTCATATGGCACAGTACTAGTGACATTACATGTGACACAAGTGACATATTACATGTGACTAGTGATATATTACATTACACTAGTGTGACATATTGCATGCAACACTCTCAAACCAGATGATATAGCGCAATATCTAGCCCTTTACACTTCACCTGTTCATTCCAATGCAAACTCGACTTCTCTAGGACACATTCAGCCACGCTGCAATTACTGCATAAAGACTATTCATTCACATAATATCCACCACTGTCAGGTACTCATTTATATAGCCGAGTGAACTGACACATTGTGGAGTGAACAAAATTGCCCAAACTTTGAAACAGTAGCAAGTGTATTCAAACCCATCTTCTCGGATGAGGTCTAAAGGTCTATCTACCGTTAATCACTGTTTTTGATAGTTTTTGACAACAATGTCAAGTCAAAAATACCATCAAAAACCCAACCCTCAATACACCAGACAATCCTTTAAAACTGATTAGTTAATAGTTTCAATGATAGTGTTTCATAATGTAATATTAATGACATGGTTACACTGACAGCATTTAATTACATAAAGACTAAAACATTAAAATCATCTGTCAAAGTTTTCTTACCACTGTTGGTGGCTGTGTAAATTTAAATTACTGGGAACATTTTACATAATTCATGAATACCTGACTGCTAATATTAGTTATGGCTAGGGCCGGAATGATGTACCGGTGTATCACGATACACACCGCACGGTACAGTACACAATATCCGTATCGCGGTACAATGCGATAGCAGTAGGAAAAACATTATTCACGTCACCTTTCTGAAGCAATAAATGTTCAACATGAACCACACCTGCCTGTGTATCGATAAAATAGCAAGATATAACATGTAGTACGTTTCCCACATGTATATCTAACTATAATCTATGTAAAATCTTTACACTATTATTTTTTTCAATGCGCGCGTGCAATCTGGACCTCGTGAGTGACGACGTGACGTGTGCTGTAGCGTTGCCTTGTCCACGTGATAAATAAACGTGTTTTACCGTTGTTATATCATTCTAGTCAGTGTAGTCTGTATTGTGACCTCTGTATCGTGATATGTATCATAACATGAAGAAGTGTATCGTTCCGGCCCTAGTTATGGCACTGTCTCTATCAATAACACATCTTGTTCACCTGGGAATCAAACATCTGCCATTCATGGCTTGGATCACTGCAGAAGCTGCCTTCAGAGAAGACATATGGCACAGAAATGGATAGCTTGCACACGCCAAATATGTGAGACAAGTAATAAATTAAAAACTGACAGCCTGATAAAACCTTATATAAATATGTAAGACATGTCAGTCATAGGTACACCGTGATGAAATAAAATTTTAATCTCACCGGGTTTCATGATTTCAGTGGTTTCCTATAAATGGGCCACGAAATATAACAGTCCATGGCATTATTTATAAACAGCACACACAGAGTGGCTTTAACATCCAATTACCTAACTAAACACAATTAAATCATCACCACAAATATAAACACTGTATTCATCAGAACTTACTACATGATGCGTCATTTACTATGGACAAACATTTCACCATACATGATTGTTTCCATGTTTAATGTCAGTCAATCTTGTTTCCATTTCTTGGATTATGCTGCCTTTGAAAGATGATGTGTACACAACAAGTACAGTAGACAATAACATAACAAGTACACTAGACAATAACATAACAAGTACAGTAGACAATAACATAACAAGTACACTAGACAATAATAAGCACACCTGTCTACAACAAAAAGTAGCGTATGGCACAAGCAGTATTTACAGCATTATGTAGTGATCACACAGTATTTTTATACTTACCCTCTCTACTGATATAGCACATAACAAAATAACAAGGCTGAACAGGGTCTGAGATTCCAGAACAGCTGCATGCGATCATTCAACACACCCCAATTCCTGCACTTTGGATGTCCCCTAGTATCACGTTAATAAACTGTGCCAGGCAATGAAGATTAAACCTTATGGGTTCAACTTGAAAAAATTGTCCCATTTTGACTGTTACCACAATGCTATGCATAAGCTTATATACATAGGCTTACTTAATGTTTGATTTCTATGTCAAAAACAAAGCATATTTAAAAAACCAAACAACCTGATTTGTATGTCTGTTTGACTAGACGTGCAAAGAAATGATTTAGTATGTAAAGTACACAAATACACGTAACAGTTTCAAGTAAAGAACACCTGCCAGTAAACACATATACAAACTCAATAGCAGCCTCTAATAGATTAAAAAGAAACATGTTTATGATGTACGAACAGCCCACTTGTTTAACAAATAGAGCGAGTATAGCACAGGAAGTCTGACCAATGTTAATGAAACTAATAAGCACATAACTTGCATGTTTTCCTATATGTGATACCCATTTTGTTTTCTCAATATTATGAGGTTGTGCATCCAAGATTGGTATCGCAGGGTGTGGAACAACCAACACCTCACTAGGTAATACAGGTCCCAACAGTCGCTCAGGCACTGATTGTCTCACAGTTTGTGGACTTTACACGTGGTACAGTACTGGTGAATGTCTTAAAGGAAGGAACAACAATGTTCTTTGGTTAACTGATATGCAGCTAGATGGGGGGGGGGAGGTTTCGTATATTTAAAATGCACATATTCTCTGAATTTTTCAATCTCAAAGTATTTCTAAATTAACAATGTTATATTTCAAGTTTTAATCTTTATTGCTGTAGCATATTTACCGTCAGCAATTGTATAAAACGTGAATTTGACAGACCAATAAACATTACATTTCACCTTCAAATGTGAAGATTTATTGGGGT
Organism: Lamellibrachia columna; assembly: GCA_963662155.1. NCBI lineage: Eukaryota > Metazoa > Annelida > Polychaeta > Sabellida > Siboglinidae > Lamellibrachia > Lamellibrachia columna. Next base: position 24,503,890 of record OY759262.1, read on the forward strand.
GGTCTTTAACTGCAGCAAAGAGGTCTCTATATATGTTGTAAAACTGGCATATTTTAATTCATCGCCAAAACGTATTTTCAAAAATATTAAGTGGTGAGGGATCAGGATAATAACTCGTTTTGTATGAATATTATCTTTGACCACTCAAGATGTTATAAATACTAAAAAAGTAAGTATAGCCATGTGCTGTAAAACAGTCATTCAGTTAACTAATAAAAACCGTACATTCGTATAACTGTACCTCTCGGAATGAGTCCTGCTTCTCAGAAGATGTTGCCTGTTTCTTCTAAGTACTAGAAGGTTCCTGCTATGCCCCAGAGTGCTGGGGTGCAGAACATGTGGACCACGTATCAGAGGTAGGCTGTCAACTCTGTCATTTCAGCTTCTCAACACTGCGCTGTATGATACGGTCTGACTGATTCACAGACCTACATTGTGCCCAGAACTTATGAAATGTTTATATTATGCATCACAGGCAGTGCTTGGACTGTCTCTGGAGGTCAGGGAAGGCTGTGCCTCAGGTGTTGAGGAAGGTCTCATGGAAGAGCTGCGGCATCTGCACATTGTAGTATTTGCTCGAGTTCATTTGTATGTTGATTATGGCCTTGAAGTGGATCTGGTTACATCGCAGCATCTCGCATAGTCGTAGCAGCAGCAGACCAACTCGCTCGGACCCTGTCAGAGCCTTGCCTGCAGTTGAATGCTTACAGTCAGTACAAGAGGAGAAGTAAACAAGCAATTACTACACGTTTTTTTTTTCACTCCTGCTAATGTCATACAAATCATTGATAATGTAAAATTATTTTCCAAGAAGCATAAGTCAGATAATAATTATAATTTATGTTACTTATATAGGAAGTTTAAAGTTGTGGTTTTAAAGCAACACGTTTACCATTACCGGGCCACCTGGAAGAAATTGTAACTTTACATTGAGTACAATTGAAAGGCAAGTGATGTAGTTGTTAGCAGTTGAATCGTCTTTTAAAAACAAAGAATTGTGGTTATAATTCATACACTGAGTTACAAGGCTTTAAAGGGGTGAGACTTACGTTCACAGTAAACTGCCATTGCCGACACTAGTGCCTCCTGGTACTCATATGTGTCTGAAACCAAAATAGCACAGTATTAAACCAGAGAATAGATCCAGTATTAATCGAGCAGAAGCTCATTACATAATAGATAATCCAGTTCTATATTCTCTTTTGAAATCCAAAAGGGTAACGGTAATTTCCTGGCAGCACACACAGCATGAGACTACATAATTATATTGAATAACTTCACATCTGCAAATGTACAAAAAGAAGCACAACTATCCAAGAATAGATGTCTTTTCTACAAGACAAACCAACATTGAAGAGAAAAATCACTAGACACACATGACCTTTGTGCATTGTGAACCTACTTTGTCAAATTGCAACAGCAGAGGAGTTGAATATTTACGACAGTGACTTTGACAGGAAAGACAGACCTTTGAACAAACAGAACCTACCATCAGACTGAGACAACAGACACAGTCCACAGAGAAATGCACACTCAGTCTCATCAACCTTCAGAGTCTGTACAATGTGTCCCAGCATGTGGAAAGTCTGAATGAGCATCTTGAAGGGCGGGAAGTAGGACTGGATGTAGGTCTCCTCTTCGTGGGACAGACTGAAGTAGTTGTAGTCCTGCTGCTCTATGTCATATTCGAGGCTGTAGTTGAGCAGTACTATGGGATACATCGCCTGCTGCACCATCATGATCTGAGTGTCAATGGGCAACTGGTGCACGCCTGGTGAACAAAAAACAACCATGTCTCATTCGGTGAAACTGTTCACCAAGTTGGGAGAATAATTCAACATAGATTTTCTTTTAAAAACAGTTATCAAGTTTGTTCACTATGATGTTTGGATCAGAAAAACAACACCGATCATGAATCACCGGTTATCCGAAGCAAGGCCGACAAAATACAACTGAAGCACTAACATACCTGGCACCTTCCTGGTGAACTTGAGCACACCGCGAGCATTGTGCTGAAACTGCTCCATGATAGCGTCCCACACTTGTAGCGGGGTCATGGGAGCCATGATGGTCTCTTTTTTATTTGGGTTCTGAAATATTCAATACAACAATCGTGGTATAAATTTTTTTTCCATCTTATTCATACATTATTTTGGTCAGGAAACCCTAAAATACATCAAACAGAGGCAAAATAACGTTTTTAACATTTAAAAACATAGCTGACCCATTTATTTTACATAAATAGTGGACTTTTTATTTAAAAACTGACTTTCAGTGGTGTGAAATCATATTATATTTAATAATATATATTTCAGTATTTAACGTGAAATACATGGAAACAGTTATCATACTGTTTCAGAACTGATGTTATTATTACGAAGATTTCTGTTGTGTATTGGCCAATTTTCAATGGAGTCAACATGTCTAGTGTTAGTAGTTGTTCACAATGACTTACTATTCACACAGCACACACTAAGAGAGGAAGGGTCAAGGTCTGCATATTAATTAAAATAAATTTCGGTTGCATGTGAAATATGGCGCGTTGCAGCGCTGCACGGTGGGCTGCTACGGAACTACCACTGTCACATCGATGTTTTTGAATCTGAAAAATTATCAACATTTTAAAGTAGTAATTCTGAGGGGCCCCCCAAGAATTAGCATGCTTTGTACAAATAAAAACAGTTGACAACTGTGAACGGCTCCTTAATTTAAACCTGATTTGTATAGTATACTGTGGAAATCTGCATTCATAATAATAAATACTAATAATAATTTGATTTCTGATGGGAAACATACTACAGCATTAAAGATTAAAACAAGAAGTATAACATTTTAATTACACTACATCTCCAAATAGCTCTGCATCAGTTAACCAATAAAAATCATTATACACTCCCTTTAAAGTCACTTACCTTGACTCTAATAATGCCGAGGTCTTTCGATGCCCCCTCCATTGCTGCAATTACCCATTCAACATCAACAAACAAGTCCTCCAGACTCGGCATGTCAGCCCCCTTCTGTTTGTTGCCCCCCAGAGAAGCACTCTCACTCTCTTCCCCCTTAGGCTCAGTGCTAGTCACGGGCTCAGCCATGTTTGTGGGTGTCGCCGTGACGACTGGCTCCTCCAGAGAGGGTGGCTCAGAGGGGGGCTGTGTGACCAACTCTTGTGGAGGGGCCTCGGTCAACTTGGGGGAGCCATCAGGAAAGTCGGTGACTGGCTCCAGCTTCGGAACAATCAGCTCTGGCGTTGTTGCCTTGGCCTTGGCAGACTTTATCTGCTGTAGTTCCATCAGTGTGGCGTGCTTCACGGAGTTGGGTTGGCGGCCGATGCGACTTCCTGAATGTCACAACCAGCTGAGATAAAGCTTTTTCAACATTATTACATTTCTTGCTCTTCTCGTTATGAAATCATTTAAGATCATCGGACAAACTTGTTTTTTTCAGTTAGGCCCAGTAGAAATTGTGTTTAAAAGGGCAAAAGTCTATATATTATAACATAAGGCATTTATATTTTCGCAAGTCAATTCCTTCAATGAGGGACACGTGGCACTAGCTAGAGAGAGAGCATTCAAGGATGTTTGAGTTATTTGTAAATTGAGGTTACATCTTTAAATGTGTATCATGTTCAGTTGATTGCACTGGCCACAACAAAAAATGGTTGTCTGTGGTTCATAAAATTTAAAAAAATTTAACAAGATTGCCATCCAACACAAAAGACCCAGATGGCAAGTGGACAAGAAAGCCATTGGCTTAGCGAAAGTCCAACAATTCTTCATCTATGTCTAAATTGGATATTAGAAAGTATTCATTCTCACAGAGGATGTTAAATGAATGGAGCAAAATTATTGACATATTGTGTAAATGCTAACAGTGTGAATATGTTAAAACAAATACTGTATTCCATAGATTACACTTGAAAAAAAATTGGCCCATGGAAAAATTTCGAGGAATGTGTCCTTATAAGTGTACACCAAATTTTTTTTCTTTAGACACTAGTGGTGTCATTTGGTGACTAGTGTAGAACAATTGAAAAATGGTGCTAACTGTTTAACACCAGATGGCGACACTTCGGTTGTTCCACACTAGTCAAATTACAATAATTATGGATCTTTTTGATTCAAAAAGGGGGGTTGTACGCTAATTAGGGCATGTATGTTTAACAGGTCGAATATGGACTATTATATGGTATATCAGAAGGGCAGGTTATTCTTTCATTACAGTTCACACCTCTTTGTTAATCACGTATTATATGACTAGAGTATGTGCGATGTAGATGAAGCGTGGGGCGCGGTGGTCTGGTGGTAGAATGCCAGACTGTCAACCAAGAGGACTGAGGTTTGAATCCACCTGCTGCCGTTTCTAAACTAGGGACATTTTATTCATCCCACACTGCCTGTGTCTTTCGGAAGAGATACTAAAAGCCATTGGTCCCTTCTACCTGGTGTCTGTGCCTGGGGAAGTTAAAGATCCCACACAGGGAAATGGAAAAACAACTGTCATTGACTCATAGATTAGTGGCCTCTATCTCTAACCCGCCATGTATGCGTGTATCTACTTATGGTGCGAATGCACCCAGCTCTGCAATACTCTAGTCACATACTATGTAACTAAGGCCAAAGTTTCTTATTTTTAGATTTACAGATTTTTACAGTCATGTCTAACATCGGAGGAAGAAAAAAAAATGTTTTACTGTCATGTCAAACACAGGACGGGTGAAAAAGAGACGAGAAATGAAGGGGAAAGGGTTAATCAAGGCCAGTTGTTTTTTTTTAAGTTTTTGTACGGATTATTACAATAGTGTTTAAGGTAGCTGGGGCGGATATTATATGCTTGTCTTGAATAGATTAGTTTCAGTAGAAGTTTTTATTAGATAAATTAACCATTTCTTCACAGATTGTAGATTAAATACTACATAATATTCCAGATTAATAACATTTGCAGTTTTTTTCATTTATTTGGTTGTTACAAGATATTTTTTTGTAAATGTAAAAAATAGCCACAAAATACTAAATGATTTTGTTTTGTAAAAATCGCCAAAGAAATTAATGACACACATAGTATGTGTATGACAGTGTCACTGATAACTTCAAGATATATTTTGGTTAACATAAACGAATTACGTCTGCTACACCATTGTGAATGAATTAAGCAAAAGTTGAATGACAGCTTAAAGTGGCAGTGTATTTTTGATACAAACCTTCACCAATCGTAATTCAATATCATATTATGTTGCCTACATGTAAGACGTTTTCATACGCTAAATTGCAACGTCGTAAGTATTGTAGTTTTTCTAAAATAAGAAATTAGGCATCATTTCCAGAATAACCCACCATTAGCATTATCACAATCTGTTGATAATTTGTTCCATTCATTTAACATCTTCTGCGAGAATGAATACTTTCCGATATCCAATCGATACTGTTCCTTCACTAACGTTACTTCATGTCCTCTAGTTCTTCTTTGAGCGAGAACAACTAGATTGCTCAATGTATTCATAACCATTTAATTAATCATAATTAAAACTTCAATTTGATCTCCTCTTAGCCTCCTTGTCTCTAGGATTGTTAAGGTGGCTGAGGCGGCTGGCGTGTCAGTTGATTTTTTCATTTTATTCTTCATAACATGCTAGGATATACTGAACTAAACGTCGACAACACAAATAATCACCTGGCACTAATGTCATATTTCGCCAATCCATCCTTTAAAAATGCAGTCCTTTTGGAAATCCCCTTGGGTTCCCAGAAAAGCGACAATGTTTCCATAGTAACGTCCGCGTGCACCAGCTATATTTGTTCGCCGTGAGAGCGGAACACATCGTCTGGTTTATGTAACGCTAGTACACATCAGTATTATATCTACCTAACTAAATCATGTACATAAACCAGCAAATATCAGCGTTAACCTAGTTTATCGTGCCTTTGAAATTAACGGAAATGCTAACACAATGTGACCTGGTGACTCCACGGGATAACAGGCCAATCAAAATGACCGTAAACACGCCCTGCCACTATTTGTTAGATGGCTGGTGTAACATGATATCGTAGACGACAACACGTTACAAATACAGATTCAAGGGCTATTATGGTGGAAAATTAATGGGACATATCAATATTACAAATGGCCATTATGTTTTATCAAAAATACATAAAACGCCAGTGAAAAACTGTAAATTCAACACAAAAACAAGCATTTGTTGAGATTGTGTTTTCATTAATTACCAGGAAATGATGTTTCAAATATTGTTTGAGAAAAACTACAAACTCACAACGTTGCAATTTTGCGTATGACCGTGTTGTACGTGCACGCAACGTAACGCGGCAGTAAATTACAACTGATGAAGGGTTTGTGTCAAAAATACACTGCCACTTTAGGCTGTCATTCAACTTCTATTTAATTCATTCATTGTGTAGCAGACATAGTTGGTTTATGTTAACCAAAATCTGCCATAAAGTTATCAGTTACACTGTCATACTTATATGTATGTCATTTATTTATTTGGGGATTTTCTCAAAACGACATAAGTTAGTTTTTTATGGCTATTTTTTCACATTTACAATTTTTTTTAAAAACCTTGTAACATAACCAAATAAATCAAAAACTCCATATTTTTTTAAATCTGGTATAATATATAGTATTTCAACTACAATCTATGAAGAAATGGTTAATTTATATTTAAAAACTTCTACTGAAACTAATCAATTCAAGACAAGCATATAGTAGCCACCAGCTACCTTAGTAGCCACCAGCTACCTTAAACCACATTCTATTTGGCGTTTTTTCATAACTAAGGTCTATCAGTTCCAGAATTGTTCTCCTCTGTATTCTTTCTAGTGTATCTATTACATGTTCTTGGTACTAGTCACGTTCATAGTGCCATGTTAACAGTGCTGTTAGTGTACACTACATTGACTACCCCCTAAGTGACATGGCCACACTTGGTTCATGTTTGTTCATTGGACCAAGTGTGGTTGCCGGTTGGCTCATTGAACTGATAACATTGCTTCAGTGGACAGTCAACATTCTCGGCTTCGATTCATCCACCAATCTCAGCACAGTTTTGAAATTCAGTTCGTTGCTTTCAGTACTAATTAACCTTCAGTTCATTGACTAGCATTAGTTAATTTTCGGTTGATGAAATATACCACTTTTTCAGGAAAAATTCAAGCTGAACTTATGCAGCTAAGATTTGTTACTGATTACTTAAATTAGTTCAGTGCAGGTTTTTAATAAATAAGCATTTAATGTATAGTTTTTCTTTGAATGTAGAACCACAATTGTATGTTGAGTCTGAAATAAAAGTATTGATTAATTGCTTGAATGTTAATTTAGTTTATTGTATGACAATCCTATTGAGATTTAACCAGATTTAACAAGACTGCAGTGCAAAGCTACAAACTGCAAGTGACAAAGATAGATGAACTAGAGTACGCAAAGTACACAAAGTAGTAAAAGGTAAAGATCAGCGTAGATTAGATATAGAGAGCATAGTCATTCTCACAGAGGATGTTAAATGAATAGAACAAATTATCTCCCGATTATATAAATGCTAGCGTTGTAAATATGTTTGACAGATATTGCATCGGAATGAGCAGATTACATAGGTGTAAAATTGTGGGACTCTAGATACGCCAATGGCTTCTTGTCCACTTGTCATATGGAGATCACTACCCCATAGTTGGGTGTGAACCATAGATAAGTATCACACTTCTGTTCACTCCCTTTCCACCAATACTTTATTGGTTATTTTATTTTTTTACATGTTACAAATGTTGTTGTTTTTTATAATAATGGAATTTGTACTGTTGGTTGATGGAAATAAATTACTGATTGATTGCTTGATTGAGTTGTAACTTTGGATGACTATCGTGTTAAATCTTGTTAAACATTGCACTCCAACGACATGACATACCATCAGGCGTCATTCCAACCTCCAGGCATTTTTGGTAGCGGCAGAACTTGCAGACGTTTCTTGTTTGTGTAGTGATCTGACAGTTTCCAAAGTGACTGCATTGATACTTGAGACTGTCTCGCTCCTTCACAGTCCGTCGGAAGAATCCCTGCCGTCAAGATAGTGTCAGCGTTATCATAAGATGACAAGACAAATTCTCTAATACCACACAATGGTGTAGGAGATACATCACAAATATAAGAATACATTGTTGTACATTAGTACAAAGATTAGATACTCAAGAGTAGTTGCAAGTTCTCGTAACAACATTTTTAAGTAAGAAAAACTGGCAATGTTAGGTAAACTTATCGATTACACTTTCATAAATTTTCGAATTGTTATTGGCTTGTTTAAAGTGTGACTGTTAAACAATGCAGAGATCTTAAATTCTGTGCAAAAACAAACAATTCTATACAAAAACCAATATCTGGAAGTCACAATTACGGCACACTCCAGTCTGTTGAAACCCAAGATTAAGCTGAAGTGCTACCATCACTAATCTTTCATTACTTAAATTTTTCATTTCGTTTTGGAATGATTAAAATACAGAGTCCATCCATCCGACATTGCACACACAGTTGGTGCAGTGTGTATTTAGAGTTCAAGCTCATGACAGGATACACGGTTAAACCGTGTGGGATATTTTACTTCCCCGTGAATAGACACTACATAGAATTACGTTATGGTGCAGATCAGGTTGTCAGAAAACATGGCTTAGTCTTAGACAGCTGCACCACATGGCACTGAGTGACATGGCAGTGGGATCTATGTGGACTGAATCAATTCTTGATGCAGATGAATAATGTTCCAGCAAAGTGGCAAACGAGACATCGACTGACCTTACAACCTTCACATGTGATGGCACCGAAGTGGTAGCCAGAAGAGGGCGCTCCACACACCTTGCATGGGATGTGACCAATCTGTGATGACACGCTAGTGCCCCCTGGTGTCAAGCAAGCACATACAAAAGGTTATTTGCTTACACTGTAGTAAATGCTGGAAGTACATTGTGACAACAGATTACTAGTGAAATAATAGTCTCTAAATAAGATAGATTCACTGCTCAATCACACCAACAGTTACATATATTTGTCATTATAACTGTGGACTAAACTCTTTAGGGAAGCAGCTATATGCAGTGAGTTATAGCTAGCAGGGCAAACAACGCACCTTAACTAAGCCTGTATTTTGCACACTTCTGATACAATTTTTGGACCTGGCTTCGAATGACAAATTAGCCATGCAGCAATCACATTGTCACAGAGTCTCCTGTGAACAGTGCTAAAGTTCAATGACTGTCACGATTCGGATACTAAACCATTTTAACACCACTGTTGGGAAATAAATACAACTGCATGTGAAAGACTGAATATGATGCTTGTCCAAATCCCAGTAAGTCAAAATTGAGGATTTTTTGGTCTGATTATTTGCAATGAAATAAAATTTTGGTGTGATTGAAATGTTCAATTGTAATAGTAAAGTGATAGCTCAATTACTATTACTCTGCTTTCTGTTACTATTACATTGCATTCTGTTCCATCTATTACTATTACTTTCTGAACAATTGTAATAGTTACTATTACTATTATCCAGGCCTAAATACCAATCAATACATCTCCACTTTATACAAGTTCTATTTAATTCATATATGTTTGCTAACTGTCACAATCGGAGCACATAATGAACGAAAAAATATATTTTTAAAATAGGTGTCTCAAACGCCTTCATCACCAAGGATCACAAACGTTGAAGAAATGAAAATGCTTCAGTTCTAGCCCTGCCACTAAATATTATGTTAGTTGCATGTATAATAGAATATGAAATCTACTGCCAGTCAGGTAAGGCATTTTTGTTGTATGGTAATATATTTCAGGAGTAGAACTAATTATTAGTAGACCATCTCAATAGTAAACATGTTAGTTTATAATTACTAGTCCACAAAGAAATATTCTACTGCCACAATGTCTATATCAACATGTCAGTGTACCACTTAATAGTACATGTGCAATCTAGTGGGAAATAAAGCTGATCTAGTGACAGTAGTGTAATTTTTATGCGTGGCGAAGGATGTGAAATACAAAAATTTAAGCACAATTCTCTTATACACCCTCCGATTTGCACACAAATATCCGAGACCCTCCGATATACAAATAAATCTCCTGCATTTGGATTTCTGAAACTTAACATATATGAATACCAATTCCACGGTGACATTTCCCCTCAAAAATACCAATTCCATATCAAAATAAAAGTACTTGAACAGAGCAACATAGACTTACTGAATGCCAAAAATAACATCTACCTTGGCGCACATTAAATTTCTGCATATTATGGTACATAATGTCAAAGAAATATGATATATGCAACATATTATACTTTATTGATTATCTGTAGTGAATAATTAGAGTTAAAAAGTGACATGATGTAATTGAAAAAATAATTACATTTTCACCAATTCCGGAATTGGTGTTTCAATTCTAATGACAATGTAATTGACCACAAGTTTGATTGATGAGCAGGTATCTTCAGGTGACATTGGGGTGATGTTGATATACTGACCTGGCTTATACATGCCAATAGCAAGACACTTCTGGTAGCGACAGTACTGACACTGGGTACGAGTCTCCTTCGTGATGTCACAGTCCTTCTTGCGTGGACACATAAACTTAGCTGCAGTATCCTGCTTCAGGCAACGCACAAAGAACTTCTGCAACAGACCACAGAGATTGCTGTCATCAAGACAACTGTCGTTGCAGTAATGCACAATACTAATCCAGTCCAAACTGGCTAGCTATGATCAACTGCTATGACGTTTGTGGCATGAAGGGTACAGACATTCTGATCTGGCAACAACCAAATAATAACAATGATTACAAATATTAAAGTATCATAGTAATATTTTATTCTGGCCAACAACTATCTCAAGCTGTACATTAACCAATTTGTAGGACATCTAGCTTGCACCTAGCAACGACTTGTTAGCCAACTCCTGTATATATGAGTGTTGTGTTGTCCTGTTGTGTGAGAAAGAACATTGGTGTAATGAGAGATACCTTGCACGCCTCGCACACGTAGGCGCCACAGTGGAAGCCTGCCGCGATGTCGTTGCACACCTGGCAGACGCGTGAATCCTCCGTCTTGGTCGTCAACGGCAGATTGGGCTGCGTTGACGTCAGCGTGTTGCTCTGCATTATGTCATCACTGTATTTACCTACTTTCGTCTCACCCGGATATTCGTGTTCTAGTGAGCGGTGTGAGACAGTGTCGCCCCCTGCTGATGATGACTGTGATATGGCTGTCGATGACAGCAATTTGTTCCACTTTGATAATACATCCTGTGAACATGTTTGTGGGTCCACCGACATGTCTTGTGGCGCTGGAATCGCGTCCGACTCCAACAGGTCACTCGATGATCTTGACCTGCCATTGATCGATCGGGAATCAGGTAAGTGCAATGTAGAACTATGGGGCAGTGGTACCGTCCTTCGCCACGCATGACAACCGGGGTTGTTTAGAGCTAGGTTACCCTCGCTTGCACGCCGCAACCGAGGCACGTCTTTGTTGTCCATGTAGCTGGGTTGCTTCGAAGCAAACGCCATGTGCATTCTCTGTTCGGTGGTGGTGCCACTGTGTGGGCGATATTGGAACTGGCGATATGTGTCAAGCGGCATGACGGCATCGTACAACGCACCGTTGTTGAACGGCATCCGACTGGCCGACCTCCCACCGAACTTTGGCCCTGCCATCATGTGGCTGTCTGGCAAACCAGCGTGCATGAAACTGTGTACGTGTGGTGGCACTCCAAGTTGAGGCAGGGCAGCTGCAGCTGGTGACACCTGAACACCGTCCATCATGATGCTGCCACTAGGTGGTGGCACTTGTCTGAATGTTTCAGACAGCCAGGGACTCCGGAATATATTCTTCGCCTGGTCCATATGGTGCATGTGACTAGAAGGGCTGCAGAATACCTGCATTGGCATTTGGTGCTGGCCCTTGGTGCTTGGCTCGCCATAGCCCGTGGTAGTGGATTGTGGGTAACAATCGTCTTCGCAGTCCCTCCTGAAGACAAGCGGCACTGAGTTGATAGGTTGTCCATGGGTGGCAGCAGCGACAGCGGTAGCGTGATGTGCATTCAACTTGCCTGAGTAACCCTCAGGCAACAGATCCATGCGCTCCAGTTTACGATGCAGATCTGCTCCGTATGGGTCAACAATCTGGTGACGCATTGCGTCATGTCCTATTGCACTGTTGTTGGCGATGATACGTGTCTCCATGGTTACGTCCACGTCGTTCTGCCTATTTCTATGTGGACTAATATCCGCATTCTTGCGTGCAGTTGGAGGTTCTGATGATGACTCGGACTGGGGGTGGTGATGCTTCACTGGTGGTGATGTCCTGTGTGGCTCAGCTGTAGGACTCTGGCTATTTGAACCAATGCTGCCCCGGTCAGATTCCGGCCAGGACAGATCAAGCCAGTTGTCATCCAGATCACTCTGGTCGTTACAGGTGGACACAGCTGGGGACAGCAGACTGCGCAGACTGAATGGTGTACCAGGTGTACTGAGGTTTGTCAGATCAAAGTCAATCTTCCCCGGGCTCGCCGACCCCGGACTCTGCACTGACGATGTCATCGTCTTGTCATCTGACGTGTCACTACTTGGCTTTGATGACATCTGAGTGGACGAGCTCGAGGTGGATGCCGCAGAGTCCCCATGATGCTGCTGTTGCTGCTGTTGCCGCATCCAGTTCATGTATACCTTCTTTGGTGCCTGGTTCACGCAGGGCGGCTTCCTCAACTGTTCCTCGGCCATGACTTACTTGCTAATACTCACATCTGTAGAGTCTACCTGCAACACATCACAAGTTACATTTCAGTAAACATTTATGTACATAGCTTTCAACATCTGAAGTGTTCTTAGGTGTGAGAAATGTTCCCACCCGGGGTTCAGGGGCCACAAAGTCTCCCTGCCCATGGACCCCAGTGAATTTCTAGAGCATTTGGAGACGTGAAGAGAATTTATTCCACAAATAAAGCTAATCTTCAACAAGTGCCTACACTGCTTTTCAACAGGAAATGTCATTGGTTGATGCTCAGATGTTGACCAATCACTGACAACGTTTCACACGTTATTCGGTAAAAAGCAGATATTACCGGTAAAAGTAACTGAAGCCATTATTTGCAACACAAACAGATTCTGTGTCTCACTTTTGCAAAAAGGGACACTTTGTTTCATAATTTTCATTGCTAAAGATTATGAAAATATGCTTGAAATGTCAAACGTTTGCTGTGAGACTGCGACATTTTAATGCAAAACCGTGAGTCTGACAGATTATGTGTGAGAGTTGACAGGTATGCATTATGCAATTACTGAACAATCTGACTATTCAGTCAGAGGAGTAGAGTACTTCATCATTAACCAATAGAACATTTCACAAATATGACATTTCATTGAACAAAATATTCTTGTAATCATATTTACATTCAAAATATGATTAAACAAATTTTAACACTCTTTTTGGCATTAAGAACTATGAGAACCAGTAGTAATGCCACTACTTCTGGTGGTGTGGTAAGAACAATGAGAACCAGTAGTAATGCCACTACTTCTGGTGGTGTGGTAAGAACAATGAGAACCAGTAGTAACGCCACTACTTCTGGTGGTGTGGTAAGAACAATGAGAACCAGTAGTAACACCACTACTTCTGGTGGTATGGTAAGAACAGTGAGAACCAGTAGTAATGCCACTACTTCTGGTGGTGTGGTAAGAACAATGAGAACCAGTAGTAACGCCACTACTTCTGGTGGTGTGGTAAGAACAATGAGAACCAGTAGTAACGCCACTGCTTCTGGTGGTGTGGTAAGAACAGTGAGAACCAGTAGTAATGCCACTACTTCTGGTGGTGTGGTAAGAACAATGAGAAACAGTAGTAACGCCACTACTTCTGGTGGTGTGGTAAGAACAGTGAGAACCAGTAGTAACGCCACTACTTCTGGTGGTGTGGTAAGAACAATGAGAAACAGTAGTAACGCCACTACTTCTGTTGGTGTGGTAAGAACAGTGAGAACCAGTAGTAATGCCACTACTTCTGGTGGTGTGGTAAGAACAATGAGAACCAGTAGTAACGCCACTACTTCTGGTGGTGTGGTAAGAACAATGAGAACCAGTAGTAACACCACTACTTCTGGTGGTATGGTAAGAACAGTGAGAACCAGTAGTAACGCCACTACTTCTGGTGGTGTGGTAAGAACAGTGAGAACCAGTAGTAACGCCACTACTTCTGGTGATGTGGTAAGAACAGTGAGAACCAGTAGTAACGCCACTGCTTCTGGTGGTGTGGTAAGAACAACGAGAACCAGTATTAACGCCACTGCTTCTGGTGGTGTGGTAAGAACAACGAGAACCAGTAGTAACGCCACTACTTCTGGTGGTGTGGTAAGAACAACGAGAACCAGTAGTAACGCCACTGCTTCTGGTGGTGTGGTAAGAACAATAAGAACCAGTAGTAACGCCACTGCTTCTGGTGGTATGGTAAGAACAACGAGAACCAGTAGTAACGCCACTGCTTCTGGTGGTGTGGTAAGAACAATAAGAACCAGTAGTAACGCCACTACTTCTGGTGGTGTGGTAAGAACAACGAGAACCAGTAGTAACGCCACTGCTTCTGGTGGTATGGTAAGAACAGTGAGAAACAGTAGTAACGCCACTGCTTCTGGTGGTGTGGTAAGAACAATAAGAACCAGTAGTAACGCCACTACTTCTGGTGGTGTGGTAAGAACAACGAGAACCAGTAGTAACGCCACTGCTTCTGGTGGTGTGGTAAGAACAATAAGAACCAGTAGTAACGCCACTACTTCTGGTGGTGTGGTAAGAACAACGAGAACCAGTAGTAACGCCACTGCTTCTGGTGGTATGGTAAGAACAGTGAGAAACAGTAGTAACGCCACTGCTTCTGGTGGTGTGGTAAGAACAATAAGAACCAGTAGTAACGCCACTACTTCTGGTGGTGTGGTAAGAACAACGAGAACCAGTAGTAACGCCACTGCTTCTGGTGGTGTGGTAAGAACAATAAGAACCAGTAGTAACGCCACTGCTTCTGGTGGTATGGTAAGAACAGTGAGAAACAGTAGGAACGCCACTGCTTCTGGTGGTGTGGTAAGTGGTATAAACACTATTACTGCTTTGTGTGTGAATCATGGTTCGAGTCTACTTGCTGCCGTTTCAAAATCCACTCAACATATCATCGTCGTTGTCATCATCATGAATAACTTTCTGTCTGCAGTAGTGCACATAAGCACCCTACAAGGCACTGTGGGAAGATAGAATCCAAATGCTGTAGGTAGCACCACTTTGTATCTGATGCTGGAGGAGACATGGCATATGTTGTGCTGGCTGGAGTGAGAAACTGAACAGTTGCCATCTGGACTGCAGTCAGCTGGGTGTGGTGTTGTCTAAGCCAAGTTTGGTTGCAATCAGAGAACTGCTGTGAATGCATGTCATTTAAGTGGGAAATGTCAACAGATTTCAGCAGTTTGCATACAACTGTCCACAGAAGTGCAAAGAGATTGTGTTCATGATTAATATATTGTGGAAATTAAACATGTGCAATGATAGACCTTTGAGTACTCATTCAAATGCACTATACCAGATATTCAGAAAAAACACGAACATGAAGTTTTCTTTTCCTATAGCCGTGGGACATGAATGTAAGTTGATGTTTGAACTTAACTGTCTGTTATGAATGGATCAAACTGATAAATTCTGAAATTCAAATGACATCACAGTTACTCAGCAGAATTTTACGATTATTCCAGGAAAGTCAAATAAAACAACATTTAAATTTTCATGAGTCAAAACTAAGAGGAAGAATTCTCTTACAAGTCATGCAGTAGGCCTCATGTTAAATAACTACACACTTTTGAAGGAAGCAAGATACAGTAAGAAAAGAATGTCTTAATTATGAACAATATACATGCAGTGTTGTTACACACTGAAGATAGCTATGCACAACTTCATTACATACATGTAAAGGTAAGTTCTTATATAGCGCGGTATCCAGTCCTTAAGTGCTTTACACTTCACCCCCTGGCAGACCTATTCATTCCAAGGCCATTTCAACTTCTCTGGGAAGCATTCAGCCATGCTGCAATTACTGCGCAAAGACTATTCATTCACATATCCACCACTGTCTTTATTGCCAGGTACTCATTTATACAGCTGAGTGAACTGAAGCTATGTGGGGTGATCAAACTGGAAATTGGTTTTGAGTGGGGTACCACAGGGATCAGTATTAGGCCCTATACTGTTTTTAATATATAGATTTAACAAGATTTGCCATCCAAGCCAAAGGCCCAGATGGCAAGTGAACAAGGAAGCCATTGGCTTATCGAGAGTCCAACAATGTTCATCTACTTATAACCCGCCCTCCTGAGATGTGTCAACCTTGTTTTTAAACATATTCACGCTGCTAGCAGTTACACAATCTGTAGACAATTTGTTCCATTCATTTATTGTCCTCTGTGAGAACGAGTGCTTCCTGATGTCTAATCTCCTTTGATCCTTTACTAATTTTACTTCATGTCCTCTAGTTCTGCTATCCTTCTTGAGTGAGAAAAACATATTTCTATCAATATTTTCATACCCATTCAATATCTTAAAAACTTCAATCTGATCTCCTCTTAACCTCCTTGTCTTTAGAGTTGTTAAACCACATTCTTTTAGGCGTTCTTCATAACTAAGGTCTCTAAGTTCTGGAATCATTTTAGTGGCTCTCCTTTGTATGCGTTCAAGCATATCTATATCCTTCTTACGATATGGTCTCCACGCTTGTATACAGTATTCTAAATGAGGTCTAACTATTGCTTTATAAAGAGGTATAATTAACTTTTGTCCCTTGTATGTTATGTTTCTTCTAATCAATCCAAGAATTTGATTACCCTTTGAAGCTGCAATACCACACTACTCTGAAACTTTCATATCAGCGCTTATTGTAACTCCTAAGTCCTTTTCTTTTACAGTAGTACCCAGAACAGTATCTCCCATTTTATAGTTTACATTCAAGTTCCCATGTCCTATATGTAGGCATTTACATTTCCCAAAATTGAATAGCATCTGCCATTTCTCAGACCATTTCACTAATCTGTCTAGATCGTTTTGTAAATGTTGTTTATCACCATCAGTATTAACCTTTCTAAACAGTTTTGTGTCATCCGCAAATTTCAGTACGTTACTTGTTATACTGTCGTCCAAGTCAATGATATATATTAAGAATAATATAGGTCCTAATACTGATCCTTGAGGTACCCCACTCAAAACCGATTTCCAATTTGAAACTTCTCCATCTACTACAACTCGTTGTCTTCTGTCAGTCAGCCATTGTTCTATCCAGTCAGTTATGCTATCCCCGATACCATGGGCTTTTAATTTAAGTAGTAATCTTTGATGTGGCACTTTGTCAAAAGCTTTCTGAAAATCTAAGTAGATAATATCTACTGGCGATCCCACGTCTATCCACTTAGTGATTTCTTCCAAAAAACATAACATATTTGTTAAGCATGACCTCGCTTTAAGGAATCCATGTTTAGATGAATTTAATAATTTATGCTTAATGAGGAAGTCCACCATATGGTCTTTAATTAACCTTTCTAATAATTTACAAATCACTGACGTTAAACTCACTGGTCTGTAATTTTCTGACTTATTTCTCGAACCCTTTTTAAATAATGGTATGATGTTTGCTTCTTTCCATTCAAACGTAACAACTCCCTCTTTTAATGACAAGTTGAATACTCTTGCAAGTGGTATACTGGTTTGTTCTACTGTTTCCATTAGTAATTTTGTTTGTTCTACTGTTTCCATTAGTAATATATAAATGATATAGAAGATGACATATCTAGCAAAGTACTAAAATTTGCAGATGACACAAAAGTATTCAGAAAGGTAACAAATGATACAGATAAACAAGGTTTACAGGATGATCTAGATAAATTAGTTAAATGGTCAGAAAAATGGCAAATGTTATTAAATTTTGGGAAGTGTAAATGTATACACATAGGACATGGAAACATGGACGAAGAATATAAAATGGGGGGATGCTGTACTAGGTAGAACCACACAAGAAAAGGACTTAGGAGTAACATTTAGTGCTGACATGAAAGTTTCAGAGCAATGTGGGATTGCTGCTTCGAAAGGAAATCAAATTCTAGGGCTAATTAGGAGAACTATCATGTATAAGGAGAAACAGCTAATTGTACCCCGTACAAAGCAATAGTTAGACTACATTTGGAATATTGTATTCAAGCATGGAGGCCGTATCGTAAAAAGGACATAGGCAAGCTAGAAAGAATACAACGAAGAGCAACCAAAATGATTCCAGAATTGAGAGACCTTAGTTACGAAAGTCGCTTATTACAATGTGGTTTGACAACACTAGAGCCCAGGAGACTAAGAGGAGACCAAATAGAAGTATTTAAAATAGTGAACAGTTATGAGGATGTTGATAGGAATATGTTCTTCAAACTTAAAGAAGGCAGTAGAACAAGAGGACACAAAGCAGCATTAGTTAAGGAGCAGTGTAGGTTGGACATGAGAAAGTACTCTTTCTCACAGAGGGTGGGTGATAAATGAATGGAACAAACTGCCAAATGATTGTGTTAATGCTAGTAGTGTGAATATGTTTAAAAATAGAATTGACAGATATTTGATAAGGGTGGGCTACACATAGATGAGAAAATTATTGGACTTTCGATGAGCCAATGGCTTCCTTGTCCACTTGCCATCTGGAATTTGTTGTTTGGGATGGCAATCTTGTTCAATCTTGTTAAAAAAGGTTCGAAGCGACCGCAGTGGTATTTGAAACCGGGTTCTCTCAATTGAATCCGGCATTCTAATCGGTATGCTATCGTGCCTTTGTATATATGTATGGCCTTTGTATACATGTACGGCTTTTGTATACATGTACGGCCTTTGTATACATGTACGGCCTTTGTATACATGTACAGCCTTTGTATACATGTACGACCTTTGTATACATTTACAGGCTTTGTATACATGTACGGCCTTTGTATACATGTATGGCCTTTGTATACATGTATGGCCTTTGTATACATGTACGGGCTTTGTATACATGTATGGCCTTTGTATACATGTATGGCCTTTGTATACATGTATGGCCTTTGTATACATTTACAGGCTTCATCTTGTGGACATCGACTCATGGCAAGAAAAACACAGGAAACAAAGAAACATACACTAAACTGATCTGCGAAAACCTTCATGTTGACGTAGCAGAGCTTTCATCCCTAATGAACAATTGACCTTTATGGAAACGGCTCATCAGTGCACCGGCCCAGCCAACCAATGATGAAAATGATGTGCTAAAAACTGTCATTCACTGGCAGTGACTATTTGGTAAACAAGAGCTAGAGAACTACAGAGTTAGCTACACGAAGGTACCAAGTCCATGATAGTCTTTATGTCAAGCGTACATTAACTTTGACAACAATCTTCTGATTCTTATCCCCAGAAAATGTATTTAAGTTTCTCTAAAACTTGCAGACCTGTTTACATAGGAACATACCACAGTGTCTCTGAGGTACTGAGCTGAGACCAAACAGAAGTATTTAAAATAGTGAACGGTTATGAGGATGTTGATAGGAATATGTTCTTCAAACTTAAAGAAGGCAGTAGAACAAGAGGACACAAAGCAGCATTAGTTAAGGAGCAGTGTAGGTTGGACATGAGAAAGTACTCTTTCTCACAGAGGGTGATAAATGATTGGAACAAACTGCCAAATGATTGTGTTAATGCTAGTAGTGTGAATATGTTTAAAAATAGAATTGACAGATATTTGATAAGGGTGGGCTACACATAGATGAGAAAATTGTTGGACTTTCGATGAGCCAATGGCTTCCTTGTCCACTTGCCATCTGGAATTTGTTGTTTGGGATGGCAATCTTGTTCAATCTTGTTAAAAAAGGTTCGAAGCGACCGCAGTGGTATTTGAAACCGGGTTCTCTCAATTGAATCCGGCATTCTAATCGGAATGCTATCGTGCCTTTGTATATATGTATGGCCTTTGTATACATGTACGGCTTTTGTATACATGTACGGCCTTTGTATACATGTACGACCTTTGTATACATGTACAGCCTTTGTATACATGTACGACCTTTGTATACATGTACGGCCTTTGTATACATGTATGGCCTTTGTATACATGTACGGCCTTCGTATACATGTATGGCCTTTGTATACATTTACAGGCTTTGTATACATGTACGGCCTTTGTATACATGTATGGCCTTTGTATACATGTATGGCCTTTGTATACATGTACGGGCTTTGTATACATGTATGGCCTTTGTATACATGTATGGCCTTTGTATACATGTATGGCCTTTGTATACATTTACAGGCTTCATCTTGTGGACATCGACTCATGGTAAGAAAAACACAGGAAACAAAGAAACATACACTAAACTGATCTGCGAAAACCTTCATGTTGACGTAGCAGAGCTTTCATCCCTAATGAACAATTGACCTTTATGGAAACGGCTCATCAGTGCACTGGCCCAGCCAACCAATGATGAAAATGATGTGCCAAAAACTGTCATTCACTGGCAGTGACTATTTGGTAAACAAGAGCTAGAGAACTACAGGGTTAGCTACACGAAGGTACCAAGTCCATGATAGTCTTTATGTCAAGCGTACATTAACTTTGACAACAATCTTCTGATTCTTATCCCCAGAAAATGTATTTAAGTTTCTCTAAAACTTGCAGACCTGTTTACATAGGAACATACCACAGTGTCTCTGAGGTACTGAGCTGCATTAGAGTACATCACTAATCCGCTGTACCTACCAACACTAATCTGTATTTAATCCATTCCAACATGGGTTACACAGCAAAAACGCAGGGACATGCCAGAGTACTGATGAAGATGCGCCTCAAAACAGATGAATATGACAGTTTGTGGAATCAATAGACGTTGCACTGACATTGGCAGTGAAGACACAGTGGAATCTCTGTCAGATGACCTATCAAAGTATAGGGCATCAGTGGTAGTTTGGCCACTATGTGGCGCTGCAGCTGACTCTATGCTCCACGCACTTGACCACACTATGGGGAGGCAGACATTGACACAATGAGTCTTGTGAATCTAATGCCCCAATTCCCTGGACAACACAACTGGTACATGCATTTCAGCAGTGGTGCTGCGCCATACCAGCGCTGCATCGTGCCATCGCAATGCCATCAGAGCAACATTCACACACATTCACAATGCATGCAAGCAGATTTCTGAGAAGCCAAAAATAGCTCACCTGCCAAATGCCATTACGCAAATGGTGTCCAGCCGATCTCAAACAGTGACACGAAAGAGCAGTCAACAGAAAGAAATCATGTTTAATTCACTGGATGTCTGAAAACATCTCCACAGTATTCACACAGCCATTCCAATGTTGAATCACAGGAGCATGTGTGAGGAGAGAAACAAAAGAAAGCACAACTTGGCTCAGACTGATTAAGAGCAGACAACCATGGAGTCTAGCCCAGCTACTATTTGGCACTCTCAGAACAACTCCAATTATGCCATTACAAGATTACAACCACACCACTTTTTTAACAATTACAAAGTACACAACTGCGTTCAGTAGAAAATATTAAATCACACATAAAGTCAAAAGTAGATATAACATATATTTAGTATGGTGTATGCCTTTTGTTGTTCCAGTGAAATTATGACTAATTGCTTGACTTACTGAGTAACAATGAACTCTCACTGTTATTGTTTTTTATAGATTTTCTAAAAATTATATAAGCAGGTATACTTTGGGTATTTTTTTCATATTTACAAACTTTTTTAAATCATAAAACTTCACCAAATAAAAAAAACCTCTGAAGTTTTATTATTTGGGAGTATTATTTAGTATTTCAACTACCAATTTGTGAAGAAATGGTTTATCTTAAAAACGTGTACTGAAACTACTACCTTAAGTCATGGCAGCTGGAATGATGTTTTTGAAAATATTACTCAAAATGTGTTTCCTCTGTATTCCAACTGTGTGTGTTTATTATGAATAAAGCTTACTTTTATAACAATTACATACCTCTAGATTAGTGTTATTTGTGAATAAAGCTTAGTGACTTTTTTAACATTGCAACAATTAGGGAAAACAAACCATTAAAAATAGTTTTTTAGTTTTCCGTTCATGTGTAGATGTTTCGACGTCAACAACTTAAACATTAACATTTGTTTTTCATTTTAGAGTTACAGGTTTTTTAAAGTTGAGACCCAAAAACTATTAGAACGTCAGTGACTATTTAAAGTAACCACATATAACCAATGATTACTTTTTTGTCTTTATTTAACTGTTTCTTGTCTATGTTATGTGGTATAACCATACCGTAAGTTTCCGAGTATAATATGAATTTTTTCCCTTAATTTTTTACTTAAAAATCTGATTGCTTATTATACATGGTGAAAATAAAACAGTCTCTTACCGAATTAATAGACTGGGTTAATATATTCAAATATGAATCGTGTGAACCTGAATAATCAATGCCCACAGGTCAGCCAGTGTGACTCCATGTTTAAAGTTGTGAATGCAAATAAAGACGACTGTACCGTATGTATGTTTCGCAGTAGAAAGTGTGTGTGTAACATACGAGAATAGTGCTTGGTGTTAATTAAAAATTGAGAGCAGAACGATGCAAAGTAAATTCTAGCAAGCGCAGATTTAATCAGTTGCGCAATGGTCAAACTAAAATGCAAGTTACATAGGGTTTACACGACTGACGAGGCGATATATCGTCATGTGCGATGAGCTGACAGTAATGCCATAACTTGCGTGACATGTTTACAATTCTGAGATGGATTCAAGGATCATCACACAAACAAACTTGAGTTGATGAAATGATAGTGGCCAACCCTTGTTGTTGCTGAAACAAATATTTTTGTTGTGGGGAGTATTTATTTAACTACCATACTTTGTTACATTATAGGTGTTTTATTTAAAATTAGATGACACAAAAACATGATGACATGTAATTTACGTTTTTTTATTGATAGCTGTTTTATTTTTTATATCTGGGAGATACCGGATCAGACACATATCCCAATATCGTAAAAAAAATTCAAAATGTGCATTACCAACATCTTTATGATTTTAAAACACCATAAAATAGTATCCTACTGTACTTTAGTATAGCACACACCTTACATTAATCCAACATACATCTGTGTACATCTAAAATGCAGAGATTCTCATGGATGTTCCGTTTTATTTTAAGATTTTAGCAATTTAAAAAAAAGATCAGTTTTCAATGTTTAGAAATTTTATAAAAATATAAAAGTTCAGACAAATATAAAGTATTACACATGTTTTACTCAGGAAGACCCACTCCACAGTTTCAGCATAACAAATTACGCTAACTATGCAAAAGAAAACTTATCCAGCTGCCATATCTCCCCTTAAGAGGGTTACGACATGTTGTACTTTCTAGTGCAATACAACAACAATAAATTCAGCATGTGTTTGTGTCTGCGATCAACTTTGTGCCTCACAAATCAGACTGTTCAGCCTCCGTCGCTCTCATTAATGGAATTCTCAACGTCCTTTGTAATAAACATCAATATCCTGAATCGGATCATCTTACTCGACCTCAAGAGATGTGCCAGGAAGGAAGAACTTACCACAACTTCTCCTCAACAGCTAAACTATCATTTCTGATAAACTACACTTCATTGGGATATAACATAATCAGGAACCCAGTCGCACCATTAGATAGGTTATGCACAAAGTCTCAGTAGCAGTAATTTTTATTCAACAAGTAACAGAGTGTGGGGCTGGTATATTCTGGTATACAGTGTATAAATGTGATGTCCAGGAATACAGAAAAGTTGTTCATTGCTGGTTGACGCTTGCAAGGTGACTATGACACAGGACGCTGCTGGATGTGAAATAAAAACTAAAGGTATTTAGTTATATAGCAAAGTATCCAGTCTATAGGACCGCTCAAAGCGTTTTACACTTCGCCCCCTGGCAGATCTGTTCATTCCAACACCAACTTCTCTGGGAAGCATTCAGCCATGCTGCAATAACTGCATGAAGATTATTTGTTTACATATCCACCGCTGTCTGTAGCCATGTACTTATTTTATACACCTGAGTGAACTGAGGCAACGTGGAGTGAACGAAACTGACCAAGTTTCAAAATGGCAGCAAGAGGATTCGAACCTCAGTTCTCTTGATTTAGAGTCTGGTGTTCTAACCACGACGCCACCTTAAGTAGCTAGCAAGGACTAGGTCATTCTGGTACTGGGTATCAGTGATGATTATAAAGTGATGCTGCAACACTGTTGTTGTCTTATTGCTAACTAGAAAGATGGAGGATACATTCATAAGTGATGAATGTCGACAATAAAAGTTATTTGATGCGATTCATTTCGTTTCCTAAAGGTTCTTTTAATTGTAACTAATGTAAATCAGTGTATGTATTCAACCAGGAAATAACCTTTAAGGCAGTTGGACTGCGTGCCATCTATGACAGATGCACAAGAACTTAGTTCTGCTGACTGACACTAGACCTTATGGCATCTTAATGAACTTTTTTATTTGACATAAAGCTTCTTATATCAATAACAAGCCTTTGGTGATTAATAGTAAATGGAGTGACAGCAGGCAATAGTGCAAACAGACAATGTATATTAATATTTAAAACAAGATGTCAGAGGAAATGTTTGTTTTGCAATGGCGCACAGCATATCACATTTCTTTGTCTAGTAATGAGAAATATTATCTGCAGTGGACACAGAATCAAATGTGATCAAGTTTCATCATGACTAAATGTCAAAGTTATGAGCTCACATGGTATTGGTTATTGTGAAATGTTATTTTTGTAGATTGATTGAGAAACCAGTATTTAAAGAGGTTTGATATTTGTCTAGGATGTATTGGCATTTGGAAAACTGCATTAATGACATTTGAAAGCAGTGGTACTCAGGTACTGGTACACTACAAAGCTGTAGTAGACAGGCCTGGAGGTACTGGTACACTACACAGCTGTAGTAGATAGGCCTGGAGGTACTGGTACACTACACAGCTGTAGTAGATAGGCCTGGAGGTACTGGTACACTACACAGCTGTAGTAGATAGGCCTGGAGGTACTGGTACACTACACAGCTGTAGTAGATAGGCCTGAAGGTACTGGTACACTACACATCTGTAGTGGACAGGCCTGGAGGTACTGGTATACTACACAACTGTAGTGGATAGGCCTAGAGGTACTGGTACACTACAAAGCTGTAGTAGACAGGCCTGGAGGTACTGGTACACTACACAGCTGTAGTAGACAGGCCTGGAGGTACTGGTACACTACACAACTGTAGTAGATAGGCCTGGAGGTACTGGTACACTACACAGCTGTAGTAGACAGGCCTGGAGGTACTGGTACACTACACAGCTGTAGTAGATAGGCGTGGAGGTACTGGTACACTACACAACTGTAGTAGATAGGCCTGGAGGTACTGGTACACTATACAGCTGTAGTAGATAGGCCTGGAGGTACTGGTACACTACACATCTGTAGTGGACAGGCCTGGAGGTACTGGTATACTACACAACTGTAGTGGATAGGCCTAGAGGTACTGGTACACTACACAGCTGTAGTAGACAGGCCTGGAGGTACTGGTACACTACACAGCTGTAGTAGACAGGCCTGGAGGTACTGGTACACTACACAACTGTAGTAGATAGGCCTGGAGGTACTGGTACACTACACAGCTGTAGTAGACAGGCCTGGAGGTACTGGTACACTACACAGCTGTAGTAGATAGGCCTGGAGGTACTGGTACACTACACAGCTGTAGTAGACAGGCCTGGAGGTACTGGTACACTACACAGCTGTAGTAGACAGGCCTGGAGGTACTGGTACACTACACAGCTGTAGTAGATAGGCTTGGAGGTACTGGTACACTACACAACTGTAGTAGACAGGCCTGGAGGTACTGGTACACTACACAGCTGTAGTAGATAGGCCTGGAGGTACTGGTACACTACACAACTGTAGTGGATAGGCCTGGAGGTACTGGTACACTATACAGCTGTAGTAGATAGGCCTGGAAGTACTGGTACACTACACAGCTGTAGTAGACAGGCCTGGAGGTACTGGTACACTATACAGCTGTAGTAGATAGGCCTGGAGGTACTGGTACACTACACATCTGTAGTGGACAGGCCTGGAGGTACTGGTACACTACACAACTGTAGTGGATAGGCCTGGAGGTACTGGTACACTATACAGCTGTAGTAGATAGGCCTGGAGGTACTGGTACACTACACAGCTGTAGTGGATAGGCCTGGAGGTACTGGTACATTATACAGCTGTAGTAGATAGGCCTGGAGGTACTGGTACACTACACAGCTGTAGTAGATAGGCCTGGAGGTACTGGTACACTACACATCTGTAGTAGACAGGCCTGGAGGTACTGGTACACTACACATCTGTAGTAGATAGGCCTGGAGGTACTGGTACATTACACAGGTGTAGTAGACAGGCCTGGAGGTACTGGTACACTATACAGCTGTAGTAGATAGGCCTGGAGGTACTGGTACACTACACATCTGTAGTGGACAGGCCTGGAGGTACTGGTACACTACACAACTGTAGTGGATAGGCCTGGAGGTACTGGTACACTATACAGCTGTAGTAGATAGGCCTGGAGGTACTGGTACACTACACAGCTGTAGTGGATAGGCCTGGAGGTACTGGTACACTACACAGCTGTAGTAGATAGGCCTGGAGGTACTGGTACACTACACAGCTGTAGTAGATAGGCCTGGAGGTACTGGTACACTACACAGCTGTAGTAGACAGGCCTGGAGGTACTGGTACACTACACAACTGTAGTAGACAGGCCTGGAGGTACTGGTACACTACACAGCTGTAGTAGATAGGCCTGGAGGTACTGGTACACTACACAACTGTAGTGGACAGGCCTGGAGGTACTGGTATACTACACAACTGTAGTAGATAGGCCTGGAGGTACTGGTACACTACACAGCTGTAGTAGACAGGCCTGGAGGTACTGGTACACTATACAGCTGTAGTAGATAGGCCTGGAGGTACTGGTACACTACACATCTGTAGTGGACAGGCCTGGAGGTACTGGTACACTACACAACTGTAGTGGATAAGCCTGGAGGTACTGGTACACTATACAGCTGTAGTAGATAGGCCTGGAGGTACTGGTACACTACACAGCTGTAGTGGATAGGCCTGGAGGTACTGGTACATTATACAGCTATAGTAGATAGGCCTGGAGGTACTGGTACACTACACAGCTGTAGTAGATAGGCCTGGAGGTACTGGTACACTACACATCTGTAGTAGACAGGCCTGGAGGTACTGGTACACTACACATCTGTAGTAGATAGGCCTGGAGGTACTGGTACATTACACAGCTGTAGTAGACAGGCCTGGAGGTACTGGTACACTATACAGCTGTAGTAGATAGGCCTGGAGGTACTGGTACACTACACATCTGTAGTGGACAGGCCTGGAGGTACTGGTACACTACACAACTGTAGTGGATAGGCCTGGAGGTACTGGTACACTATACAGCTGTAGTATATAGGCCTGGAGGTACTGGTACACTACACAGCTGTAGTGGATAGGCCTGGAGGTACTGGTACACTATACAGCTGTAGTAGATAGGCCTGGAGGTACTGGTACACTACACAGCTGTAGTAGATAGGCCTGGAGGTACTGGTACACTACACATCTGTAGTAGACAGGCCTGGAGGTACTGGTACACTACACATCTGTAGTAGATAGGCCTGGAGGTACTGGTACATTACACAGCTGTAGTAGATAGGCCTGGAGGTACTGGTGCACTACACAGCTGTAGTGGACAGGCCTGGAGGTACTGGTATACTACACAACTGTAGTAGATAGGCCTGGAGGTACTGGTACACTACACAACTGTAGTAAACAGGCCTGGAGGTACTGGTACACTATACAGCTGTAGTAGATAGGCCTGGAGGTACTGGTACACTACACAGCTGTAGTAGATAGGCCTGGAGGTACTGGTACACTACACAGCTGTAGTAGATAGGCCTGGAGGTACTGGTACACTACACATCTGTAGTAGACAGGCCTGGAGGTACTGGTACACTACACAGCTGTAGTAGACAGGCCTGGAGGTACTGGTACACTACACAGCTGTAGTAGACAGGCCTGGAGGTACTGGTACATTACACAGCTGTAGTAGACAGGCCTGGAGGTACTGGTACACTACACATCTGTAGTAGACAGGCCTGGAGGTACTGGTATATTACACAGCTGTAGTAGATAGGCCTGGAGGTACTGATACACTACACAGCTGTAGTAGACAGGTCTGGAGATACTGGTACACTACAAGGGCTGTACACAGTAGACAAGCCTTAGGATGTTGTTGTCCTTCATGATAACATCAGTGAGACACCCACAGTGTGCGGTTATAAATCTCACAATGAAGGAATGGATGTTCCAACACTTCATTGTTTACCAGTTGGGGCTCACAGTTCACAGTGACAATGTGGTTGGTCCAAGGTTTGGATATATCAGGTGGTACAAGTGCAAAACTTTTCTCTATTTACACACAACGAAGGGCTTCAATGCATGTTATTGAACATCTTTCTGTGATAGTACATGAAAAAGGTGCAGAAAGCTAGCCAAATGGAACCAGATCAGCTTTGTACAAAGAAACATATAGGAAGGAGAAATAACTGACTGATAACAGCTAGAATGAAAAATGTTACTGATATTTTGGTCAGATCATTATGCACATATAACAGATTATCACAATAAAGAAAGCACCACATAACAGCAGTAACACAAAAATCAATAGGATATGACTATTGGCAAGACCAGGAAATGATCAAATGTGAGTTGGCCATGATTGTGCACCACTGTAGGTGACCGAATCCACTGGTGTTTACAAAATGACAAATTTCTATACATGTAGGTGCATAATGTAGTTATAAAGCTGAATAATTCATGACCCAGAATGTTTTCTACATGTCCTGAAGGGAAGAGGGAGGAATGTCTGCTTCCATTTCAATCACTGAGAGTACTTACAACATATCACACAACAAACTAGATAGCTATAACAAATAGGTCAAGTGTTTTTATCTCACATCTGGAAGAGAATATCTACTAGACTTAACTAGAGGTTGTGCAGACAGCATCCGCAGCCCACGTGTGCCTCAAAGGCACTCGGATCACCAAGAGAGCTAGCTGTGGAAGACAGGAGATAAGTTACCATCTGTGAAGCTCACTTCAAGTGCACAAAGCCTGGGTGCAGTGATCAGAAGGCAATGATATGGGGAGAAAAAAGATATGTCCTGGGTTGTCAGTAGTCATTAGACACCAACAAACAGGCAATGACTTGGTGCCCACACTAATGACCGTGGGGTACCGAGTTTGAACCCTATGTCAGCCATTTGAACCCCATGTTGGCCTACTCGCCTTGCACCTGGCACATGGGAAGGATGTAGGAAGTATGCATCTTTTGGATGAGACACTAAGAGCCATAGGTTACTTCTACATGGTGTCTGTCTTCTTCTTCTCAACTTCATATACTTAGAACTATATTTCCATGGGCAAGAAAAAACCCAGTTTTCACCAACTTTGGAAGGAGTGTGCAACGTGGCTGGCCCTTCCATCTAAGCAACCAGCATATTTACATTCGCTGGTCACTCCTGCAAGAAAGCTTAGACAGTTTCAATCATCTCGTTCTGATCTACTTTGTGTCCCTAGAGTTGAAACAAACATTGGAACAAGGGCTTTCTCAATCGCTGGAACTCACTCCCTGTTAGTGTTAAGTCAGCAGGAAATATATTAAAAACATTTTGCCGTCACCTAAGACCTATCTTTTAACCTTGCTCATCCTTCTTGTTTCATCAATGTATTCATCCATCTGTCGACAACTGAAAAATAGCATATATCACATGCCTTTGAGGTCAGATTCCTGAGGATTTTGGTGAAATGGAAGTCTGTATTGTATTGTTGTATTGTAATACTTTCTGCCAGTTGTGATCCACATCAGTACTCTCTAGAACCTTCCTTGTGTTCACGTACACACCAGACTTCTGGCATCTATCGCACTTCTTTACACATTCAACTCATCCCTCAACTATTCAGTTCGTCTCAGACAATCTCTGGCAACGGCAGTTTCTGTGCAGTGCATCGAACTGCTTGAATTCCCTAATGAACCTACTGTGACAATGGACTTATTGTGACAATGTGACACACAGAGATGGACATCAGACACGCCAAGTAATTGATGAGTTCCCTTTAAGTGGACGTTGGCTCATCAAGTGCTATGTAGAATCACCACAGAACATTCTCAACTACATTCTGATGTTTTTGTTTAATCAGGCTTTGAACTGAAGTACATGTTTGGGTTCAATAACATCAGAGGTACAATCAATCATTTGTTGCCGACATTAACAACTTGAATTCCACTTGTATACCCACTGGATAAATAGCTGCTTGACATTCTGCAATTCTGCCTCCCCCCGTAATAGATATCCTGTTAATATATTAGGATTAATGTAATAGTAATAATAGCAGTACTTAAGAAGTAATAGTAACATATCATCTGTAATAGAACACAAGCCTCACACTCCCACACGCAAGAGACCTTTTCAACTTCTCTCCAAAAGCAGATGGCTTCAAGAAACAGATTGTGCACACAAGTTCTGACAACATAAAGGATGTAAACCCGAGGCTCCTCTCTCTGGATCAAAGGGAGAAACTCAATGTTTGGAGGAACTGCAGTTCCATTAGAACAACTGGATCCCTCAGTTGACAATCTTTTAGCATCCAATCCACATGAGGATCTTCTTTGTCTTGTTCCATTGGAAGGTCATTGAACTATTGCCGAACAGCTTCGTTTGGATGAGAACTCAGCTGACTGCTGAAAGAAGTGTGAGCCACCTGCTCTGTCCCATCAATAATTCCACGTCTTCACGAAGGTGAAGGGTGTTTTGTTTGTCTGCTCTGTGACATGGGGATGTCTTCAAGCAACAGCCGAGGTTGTGAGCTGCCCAACATCAATAAATGAATGGAATAAATGTTTTACTAGTTACGTAAATTTGTATAAACAAAATTGAAAGAAACCTAACAAGGGCTGACAACGCATCAATAAGCCTACGGTTCACCCTGGGGGAGGTACTCCCTATTCTGAGGTATACAACATGTGTGCCGTGCAAATGCCCCTGTTTTTTTGCCATTTTTTCTCTCTGTCCGTAGAAAAAATTTAAATTTTCTCTCTTTACGCACCAATTAAACCTGATAATTCTCTCTTTCATCGAAGAGGAAATTTCCCAATGAAAATGTTCCGCCCGGGCTTACCTTACACTTATAGATATTAGATAAATTGTTCAATAATTCTCTCTTGGTGACCCTAAATTTCTTGATTTTTTTTTCTCTCTCCATGTGCTCCCTGGGGCTCTGGTGGCACACCCCCACCGGTTTGGTATGGCAGTACCCCCAGGCTGTCCACCTCTCATCTGGACCTTCTGCTGTTTTTTATGGCAACTTTGTTAAATCAAGATTGTTAAATCTCAAAATACAAAAACCATGTCAAAATGCATTGTGGACCAAGTTGCAGGAAATGAATGCCGCCTGATGCATCCACTGATGAAATTCCAGATTACCTTATTGGCATATGGAGCTGTCTGGTCCATGACTAATGAGACATGGCAGCGTTCTGTAGCCTGGTGTTTGTGAGTTGAAAGTTTCATCAGACTCATAGATGTGGTCCCAGGGTATACAAAATAAAATAAGAAATATTGACGTTCTCATTAATTATCCAGCACAAAACAAGTTACCTGTTATCCGATATGGCTGCAACAATGTGCCATTGTTCTCAGTAGCTAAAGTGAATAAAAATTTATGCCATTTTAACTTTTCTCCATTTTTCACAGTAACATTTGTCATACCTCAAGCCATGTTAAAAAAATTTCTCATGTGTATTAAATTATTTCCTGAAGTCTTTGTGTATATGGAGTTGTCCACAAAATAATGCATGACCCAATTTATAACCCCCAGAATGAATTTTTATGGACAACATAATTTTTTATAAATGCTAAATTGCTAAAACAATATTTAATACACATGAAAAGCTAACCTCTGATTCCATTCAACTGACACCCACACCCAACATATACTACAGGTTTATTCAAGTCAATGTAATTATGCCATCTTGGTACTGTATATTAACCATACGTGCAACGTGATGTAAGGCAGTCCCAGAATACAAGAGCCACGATGACACAGAGCCACGATGACACAGAGCCACGATGACAGAGCCACGATGACACAGAGCCACGATGACACAGAGCCACGATGACACAGAGCCACGATGACACAGAGACCGCAGTGACATAAGGTGGACACAATGTAAATTACAGTACACTGCGTACACATTAGTCCTGACTGAATTATTCTCTTGAGTCCATTTTGCAGCTTCTAATAACAAAATAGTTACTCCCCAATCTTGTCCTCGGCGGGGGGGGGGGGGTTCGAAAGAATAAAATTTAGAGAATTTTTTTTAATTGTAAACATTTTTAGAATTCATCCCAGAAATGCCTGGCTGATTGTGTATGCCTAAACCCCAATTTCTAAACCATGCATGAGGACAGGCCTGCTCCGTGACAACAAATCTGTTAGAATCTAATGCATTGTTTCATATTAATGACTCTCAATCTGAACCTGAAAGATATGGTCAGTGCACTTCATTTCTCAGTACAAAATGTCACATCTACAGTGATAGTTGTTCTTCACAGACAATGTCACACATCCATTCATCAGTTGAATGCTGTATGAGACATGGACTGGTGGTAATGCAAGAGTGTTCAATGTGCACATGTATATGTCAGCTACTGTATGAACTTTTGATTATAATCTTCACTATGGTATGTTGATGTATTACTAGCTAAATTACTCTGTACATGTATTATTATTATTATACTACAATTATTATTATTTAAGGTGGCTCTTGTGGTAACAGCATTTAAATGCCTTAACGGGAGTCTCCTGACCTACTGTATATACTAAATTATAATATGTACTTGTAATTATTGGTCTAATAAATTTCATTTCATTTCATTGAAAAAGAGGGGATTGTTCCTTTTGAATGGAAAGAAGCAAACAGCATACCATTATTTAAAAAGGGTTCGAGAAATAAGTAAGAGAATTACAGACCAGTGAGTTTAATGTCAGTAATTGTAAATTAATAGAAAGGTTAATTAAAGACCATATGGTGGACTTCCTTGTTAAGCATAAATTATTAAATTCATCTTAACATGAATTCCTAAAAGCGAGGTCATGCTGTTTTTTGGAAGAAATCACTAAGTGGATAGATGAAAGAAAGCTTTTGACAAAGTTCCACATCAAAGATTACTACTTAAATTAAAAGCCCATAGTATCGGCGATGGCATAATCGACTGGATAGAACAATGGGTGACTGACAGAAGACAGCGTGTTGTAGTAGATGGAGTAGTTTCAAACTGGAAATCAGTTTTGAGTGGGGTACCACAAGGATCAATATTAGGACCTTTATTATTCTTAATATATATCAATTACTTGGACGACAATATAACAAGTAACGTACTGAAATTTGCAGATGACACAAAAGTGTTTAGAAAGGTTAACACTGATGGTGATAAAAAACTTTTACAAAACGATCTAGACACATTAGTAAAATGATCTGAGAAATGGCAGATGTTGTTAAATTTTGGGAAATGTAAACTATAAAATGGGAGATACTGTTCTGGGTACTACTGTAAAAGAAAAGGACTTAGGAGTTACAATAAGCGCTGATATGAAAGTTTCAGAGCAGTGTGGTATTGCAGCTTCAAAGGATAATCCAATTATTGGGTTGATTAGGAGAAACATAACATACAAGGATAAAAGCTAATTATGCCTCTGTATAAAGCAATAGTTAGACTTCATTTAGAATACTGTATACAAGCATGGAGACCATATCGTAAGAAGGATATAGATATACTTGAACGCATACAGAGGAGAACAACTAATGTTATTCCAGAACTGAGAGACCTTAGTTATGAAGAACGCCCAAGAGAATGTGGTTTAACAACTCTAGAGACAAGGAGGTTAAGAGGAGATCAGATTGAAGTTTTTAAGATATTGAATGGGTATAAAAATATTGATAGAAATATGTTTTTCTCACTCAAGAAAGATAGCAGAACTAGAGGACGAGGTAAAATTAGAATCAGTGTAGATTGGATATCAGGAAGTACTCCTTCTCACAGAGTAAATGAATGGAACAAACTGTCTACGGATTGTATAACTGCTAGCAGCGTGAATATGTTTAAAAACAAGGTTGACACATATCTCAGGAGGGTGGGTTACACGTAGATGAACATTGTTGGACTCTCGATAAGCCAAAGGCTTCCTTGTTCACTTGCCACCTGGGCCTATGGCTTGGATGGCAAATCTGGTTAAATCTCTTGTTAAATGAATTGATGATTTATATCATATAAAATGTTCTAAGAACCATTGTGTCTGTCAGACTACTTGGTTCAACCAAGCACATTAAATGAGTGCATCGCTGCCTGGTTCCCTGTTTAATACACATCTCCTGGTATGGTATCTACAGAGGGCCAATCAATAATATTGATTTCCATGTTTTTTGAAGAGCAGATGAACAGAGAAGACCTATTAACATCACAATACAATGCTGAATGAAACATATCAAAGGATACAATATATTCAAAACAATCCACTGATGCTAAAATTTAACGGAGATTTATTTTTTATCAAAATGCTTCAAAGATTTTCCAGAATGTGTTACCTAGCTGCAACGTCAGCCATTTTTAATATGAATAAATTATTAATGGATGACTCATAAGGTCTGCCAGACAGGGATAAGGGGAGGGAAATGGGGATAGAGAGGGGGAGAAGGGAGATTTAATACCTAACAGACTTACAGATGTGACTTTTTTTTAAAACTATTTTAGGATTATATAGAATGTTTACCATTATAATAATATATAATATATAAAATACTTCTATTGCGCTAAAATCCTCAGGCGACCCAAGTTTAAACAGGTGGGTTTTTAGGTTACGGCAAAATGTTGTTATATTTCCTAGACTTAACACTAACTTGGAGTGAGTTCCACAGAGTCGGTGCAGCAACTGAAAAAGCTCTAGTTCTGACATTTGTCTTAACACTGGGGACAAAATGTAGATTAGAATTAGATGACTGAGGCTGTCTGGGCTGTCTTGCAGTAGTGAGCAGTGAATGTAAATATGCTGTTTGCTTGGATGAACATGCTTGATAGGTAAAGTGCTTGATAGATTTGTTCATTTATTTGGTTATGTTACAAGATTGAACATTTTTTTTGGTAAATTAAAAAAAATAGCCACAAAATGCGAAATTATATCGTTTTGAGAAAACCCCCAAAGAAATAAATGACATACATAAAAGTATGACCGTGTCACTGATAACTTTAAGATAGAATTTGGTTAACATAAACAAATTACATCTGCTACACCACTGTGAATCAATTAAGCAAAAGTTGAATGACAGCTTAAAGTGGCAGTGTATTTTTGACACAAACCCTTCACCAATCGTAATTCAATAGTGTATTATGTTGCCTACATGTAAGACGCGCTCATATGCCAAATTGAAACATCTAAGCGTTGTAGTTTTTCTAAAATAATAAATTAAGCATCATTTCCTGGTTATTAATGAAAACGCAATCTCAATAAATGCTTGTTTTGTGTTGAAATTTACGGTTTTTCACTGGTGTTTTACATATTGTTGACAAAACATAATGACCATTTGTAACATTGACATGTCCCCTTAATTTGCTGCCACAATGGCCCTTGAATCTGTATTTGTAACGTGTTGTCATCTATGGTATCAGGTTACACCAACAAACACTGTGGCAAGGCGTGTTTATGGTCATTTTGATTGGCCCGTTATCCCACGGGGTCACCAGGTCATATATACGATGTCATTCCAGTTAGCATCAAAGGCACAATAAACTATGTTAGCGCAGATATTTGCTGGTTTAAGGACTTGATTTAGTTAGACAGACATAATACTGATGTGTACTGGAATCACAGTAAACAAACAATATGTTCTGCTTTCATGGCGACCAAATATAGCTGGTTAGAATATCGTAGCAACATGTTGACAACATGTTGATAACATGTTGACAACATGTCACAGCTTGACCACAGTTGGAAACAGTCCGTCTATATTTCGTTTTGAAACTTTCATGACTATGAAAATCATTTCTCTTACACAACATTCACATAAATTTTGCCCGAGACTGATCATTTGTATAAACAGTCAGAGAACAATGAGTTGTCTGCATAGTAATGCGGTACAATGCCACTGTGAAAGGCATTCCCGGTGTTGTGAATATATTTTCGGTGTCGCAAATGCTTTTCTGCTCTTTTTGTCAACATTTCATTTTTCCAACATTAGATTTGTTTTAAAATAGATTATTCGTAAAAAAAATTCTCACATGAAAATGTTGGCAGGACATAAAAAATAAACTGCTTTGCATATTTTTTAATTCCCAAAATGTGGTTGGTGGATCCATAAACCGGAAAAAAAATATTGGAGGTTATACAGCATGATTAAAAATGCACTGTATATTTTCACTTGTCCACCAGATAACCACAAAGGGACATTCTACTTGTCCGAGAAAGATTATCACTTGTCTCGGACAAATGAACAAGCATTATTTTGAATGCTGTACATATATATATATATGTATATGTATATATATATATATATATACGTATATATACGTATATATATATATATATATATATATATTACGTATATATATATATATATATATATATATATATATATATATATATATATATATTTAATATTGCCATCTATCTACCTACCCTAATCTCTCTTGATAATGTCCAATTTTATGGGAATGTTAAAACAACATTCATACTAAATCATTAGTAAACGTCAATCTAATCACATGTGCTTACAGAATACATAATGCTGTTATAAATTTGAATATACATAAGCACATGTGAATTGTGTAAATGATATCTTACATTTTATAGCTGAAAGCTATGCCATAGAAGTGTCTAAATAGATGAGATGACAAGTGTGAACTGCGCCATGAAAACATGGAATATGTCACATACTGTACATACAGCATATATATGCTAAATAATAAAAGATGCCTAGTTCATAAAAAACATGAGCCATGGTTGTTTTATTATTATTAAAATGATGCGTGATTGCAGTATTTTTATATTAGTCACAATATCTTTTTATTTAGTTATTGATGTTAGAAAAGCATATATCTGATATTTAAAAAATATATTATATGATATCATGGTCATCACCATAATTGGGAGAATTGTTTAACTACCTTACTGAAGCAGCCAACATAAATAAATTGTTTAACTACCTAACTGAAGCAGCCAACATAAATAAATCAACTATAACAAACAAATGTTTGCAAACATCAATCTCATCGATATGACACTTCACTAACAGAATGCTTCCCAGAGAAGTTGAGATGGTCTTGGAATGAACAAGTCTGCCAGGGGGTGAAGTGTAAAGCGCTTTGAGCGGTCCTACGGACCGGATACCGCGCTATATAAGAACATACCTTTACCTTTACTAAACAGATAGAAATACAGCGTTTTCATAATTGAAATAAAAAATATGTGCAGTTAAGCGCTGGGAAAATGTAACATTGACAAGAGAAAAAATCAGTGTCACCACCATAGACATAAAAAGAACACCCGTTAGTAATGATGTAACTCTATGGTCACCACTCACTAGTCTGCAAACTAAATCACATTTGTTACTAGATGTCATTTAGTTGTGCAGTGAGCAAGTTAGTGACACTGCTTAGTCCATCTGTGACAATGCTACATTTCAGAAAGTGGATAAGACACTATTTTATGTTTTCACAGCAGTCAAGTGAAGAACTGGTAATTACAGACAGCATTTCCTGTAAAAAAAATTACCATAAGGTTTTTTTAATAACAGGAAAATTGGCACACTTGAAGAGTATGATTGACATATTGTATGCAGTGACAGACTAAGTTCCTTTTTAGAGCTTGATGGTTGCACATGAACTACCACTGATGATTGGATCC
Organism: Lamellibrachia columna; assembly: GCA_963662155.1. NCBI lineage: Eukaryota > Metazoa > Annelida > Polychaeta > Sabellida > Siboglinidae > Lamellibrachia > Lamellibrachia columna. Next base: position 24,542,015 of record OY759262.1, read on the forward strand.
AATGCACTCAATGCAGACAAAAAGTAACTAGTGTTTATTGTGCACAGTGATGGCACGAATTTTCAGTATCGTTTTTCCACAGAAAAACGAAAAACTTTTGCAGATTTGCACATAGGACAGAGAAATGTTAACATGGTTACCAATTTGACAAAATAAATAATGATCTGTCCATCACATATTAACTTAGTCTGGGGAATCTGGACTAACTGACCTATTGCAATGCTAATAAAGTAATGACCAAACAAATCATTTTATTTGCTGACACAATTTGCCAAACCTTTTCCAGAAATACCATTTCTATATATTTTTCACCAATTCAGATGGCAAGTGGACAAGGAAGCCATTGCCTTATTGAGAGTCCAACAATTTTCTCATCTATGTGTAGCCCGCCCTTATCAAATATCTGTCAATTCTATTTTTAAACATATTCACACTACTAGCTTTAACACAATCAATTGGCAGTTTGTTCCATTCATTTATCACCCTCTGTGAGAAAGAGTACTTTCCAACCTACACTGCTCCTTAACCAATGCTGCTTTGTGTCCTCTGGTTCTACTGCCTTCTTTAAGTTTGAAGAACATATTCCTATCAACATCCTCGTAACCATTCACTATTTTAAACACTTCTATTTGGTCTCCTCTTAGTCCCCTGGTCTCTAGTGTTGTCAAACCACATTGTAATAAGCGACTTTCGTAACTAAGGTCTCTTAATTCTGGAATCATTTTAGTTGCTCTTCGTTTTATTCTTTCTAGCTTGCCTATGTCCTTTTTACGATATGGCCTCCATGCTTGACTACAATATTCCAAATGTTGTCTAACCATTGCTTTGTACAGGGGTACAATTAGCTGTTTCTCCTTATACATGATAGTTCTCCTAATTAGCCCTAGAATTTGATTTCCTTTCGAAGCAGTATTCCCACATTGCTCTGAAACTTTCATGTCAGCACCAAATGGCCTTTTCTTGTGTGGTTCTACCTAGTACAGCATCCCCCATTATATATTCTTCGTCCATGTTTCCATGTCCTATGTGTATACATTTACACTTCCCAAAGTTGAATAACATTTGCCATTTTTCTGACCATTTAACTAATTTATCTCGATCATCCTGTAAACTTTGTTTATCTGTATCATTAGTAACCTTTCTGAATACTTTTGTGTCATCTGAAAATTTGAGTACTTTGCTAGATATGTCATCTTCCAAATCATTTATATATATTAAAAACAGTATAGGGCCTAATACTGATCCCTGTGGTACCCCACTCAAAACAGATTTCCAGTTTGAAATCTCACCATCTACTATCACTCTCTGTCTTCTGTGTGTAAGCCACTTTTCTATCCAGTTGATTACATCGTTACCTATACCATGTGCTTTTAGTTTAAGTAACAATCTTTGATGTGGCACTTTATGGAAAGCTTTCCGAAAATCTAAGTAGACAACATCCACTGGTGACCCGTCATCTACCCACTTTGTAATTTCTTCAAAAAAACATAAGAGATTGGTTAGACATGACCTTGCTTTTAGGAACCCATGGTGAGATGTATTTATTAATTTATGTTTTACAAGGAATTCCACCATGTGGTCTCTAATTAATGTTTCGAGTAATTTACATACAACTGGTGTTAAACTCACTGGTCTATAATTTTCTGGCTTGTTCCTCGATCCCTTCTTAAATAGCGGCGTAATGTTTGCTTCTTTCCATTCTGAAGGAACTATTCCTTCTTCTAGTGACAATTTGCTCAACAATTTTCTTAAGCAGTTTTGGTGGTATCCCATCAACTCCAGGTGATTTATTATCTTTCATCTTCTTAATTTTCTTTGTTGTCATTTCAGGAGTTAAAAACAACTGCCCTAAATGTTCTGATTTATTGCCTTAAAATTTAGTAAATGGAACTGGAAGTGAGCTGATATCTTCTGTGGCAAAAACTGAGCTGAAATACTCATTCAGGACCTCTGCCATTTGAAACCCGTCTGAAATTATGTTTCCACTGTTGTTTTCCAGTGGTCCGACCTTATCTCGAACTTTCTGTTTACTCCTTACATAAGCATAGAAACTCTTGCTGTAATTTTTTATATTACCTGCCAATTTTTTTTCAAAGGTTCTTTTAGATTTTCTAATTTCAGTTGTAGCTAGGTTAAGTGCCTCTTTGTAATTTGCATAGTCTTCATCCTGGTATGCCTATAAACCCTCCACATAGTTTGCTTAAACGCTATTTTTCTAATAGCTTCTGTTGACAAATGTTTCTTTCTAGACCATTTTCCTTGTTTTTTCAAGGTAACAAATTTATCGATGTTACTCTCAATTTCATATTTTAGAATATTCCAACATTCAATTGCGGTCTTATTCATCAACATGTTACTCCAATCTAGCTTTGCTAAGTATTGTGGTCACTGTTACCCAATGGTTTATGTGTTTTTACATTGTCCACTAATTTTTTGTGTGATGATAAGACTATATCTAATACATTTTCTCCCCTGGTTGGTTCTAGCACATACTGAGTAAGGAAGCTCTCCTGAATTAAAAATAGAAATTATTGGTCCTCACCCCCTGTACTCTCTCACACATCAACCTGTCACCTTTCCCTCCCGTTGCCTGGCTAACTTGCGCTCCCGTCGCCTTCCCTCCTGACACCCTCCCTCCCGTCTCCCTCACTCCCATCGCCTTAACTATCGTGTCCTTGCCCCCCGACTCGTTCGCTACTGTCTCCCCCAATCCCCTTTCCTTCGATCCATTTGTCTTCCCTCCCATTTCTTTCCTTCTCGTCTCCTTTCGTCCTCTCTCCCTACGTCTCATCTCCTTACGTCCCATCTCCCTATGTCTCACCTCCTTACATCCTGTCTCCCTACGACCTGTCACCTTACCTCCTCCCAGGCTGAGGTGAGCTCTTCCTAGCATCTCTCTTGTCATCTTCCCCCACTTTATCATCTACTGTCCCCCCACCAGAACCACTGGCACAACCCACCTGCTCCCTTCCCACCACTGCCACAACGAGCAGCCTCAGCTGTTCTAACTCCACCTCAAGTTCCTTCATCTTCGTACATCCCCTACACTCAAAACTAAAACTATCCGCCTGAACCTCAGCCCAGGACTTTTCACACCCGGACTTGACGAAGTCCAAACAGTTGCTACAACTGCTGCATATTAAATGCCTGGTGGCCTTTACCTGCCGTTTGCACGGTGGCGCCATCACAAAATTTAGACTTAATCTAATTGCTACGTTAGCCTTGAATAAGGCTGTTTTTGTGTTCAAAAGAACACTTTACGCTAATCTACTTGCTAACTATGTCTTTTCTACTAAGCTCGAATGAGCAAAAAAAGCCTGCCACCTAGCGAATACGGAGAACACTGTGTAAACAAAACAATGGAGTCAGTGTAAACGAACTTACGATACAATCCTGCTGTTAATTCATTTTTCAGATATTACCTTATGTATGTAATTTATGTAAATGTATCACTTTATCTAATATATATATAACAATGTATACGATAGTTTGGTACACAAGTTTAATTCACGACCTGTAAACAAACTCCCCTTATCGCTCGTTGAAGTCCGGGTAAAATACTGCCTCTGTTAACAAAAACAGTTTCTTAATATATGTCTATAAGAAGTTTGTGTATATAGTATATGTGTAATAGCAATACTTATTCTAACTAATATTCCACTGTTTCTGACTAATCACTATGCTATCCCTATTAACGCTCACTGACTTCCCTGTCGGAGTCTGGAACTAACTTACTCTAAAATCCTGCCTCTGATTAATAATTAACAAAACGTTTTTCTAACATGTCTAAAATATGTTTATGTATAATATATATGCAATAGTAATACTTATTCTATTCGATATACCACTTTTTTTGTAAATTCTCCACACCAATTTCAAGTCGCTGCTGCACCAAGATTATGACATGTAAACAATTCAAAGCTATGACATGTAAACTTACCTGAAACCAAATCATTGCCTTTGACAGAGTGAGTCTAACGGCTGCCCACTACTTGCTGTTATCACCCATGCTACACCTTCACTGGAATCTCTCAATATGCATGATCCTGGCTTCCTGGAAAGCAAGAGATGAAACAGGTTTATCTAAAAAATTCATCTGTGCATGCTATGCCTTTCATGAATATTTTGGTACATTATGGTTTCTAGATGTAAAGTATGTCAATGTTTCTTGCCAGACAGAAGGGAGTCGTGGTGGTCATTCACCAAGGAAAGAAAAAGGTGTACAGTTGCTCACCATGAGTATATTGTTATTTTATGTACACAAATCAAACACAAAGGAATTGCAGAGAGTTCATACAGGGAAATTCCCTAGACTTTTCCCTGACCATAAGGACAACAGATAAGTCTATTTTACAACAGCCTCCAACCTCTTCTACATCCAGCCAATCTACATCCAGCCAATCCATCTTTTTTACTGTCAACAACTCAATGTCATTAACAACTTCACATAAAATGAAAATAAGCTGCCAGTGAATATATCATCTAACAATTTGAAAACTGTTTTTTTCTTGTACAGTGTCATGTCAAAAAGGTGGGCAGTTGTCCACATTTTAATTTTCTTGGTGTGCAACTGTCCGGTAAGTAACTGTTCTACATTTGTTAAATCATCATATACTACATGTGAGTACTCAATCCCATACAGGAATTATAAATTACGCAGCATTCCTTGTGTGAGAATTCAGATAGTGTTTTTCCAAATTATTATATCCCCAGGATTCCATGATGGCTCCCGTACGCAGGTACTGATAAGGACTTAGTTCTAACACCTTTGTTAAATTTTATATAGATGCAAGTCATGCAACGTTAATTATTCTATGTTTATGTTTACAAGACAAAGACAGGTAGCCACAAGACAAAATATGTACATGCAGCCTTGTACATGACATGTCATATACATACAGCCATGTACATGACATGTTCTGAACTTCTGACACCCGACAGTTGCTATGACATCAAATCATGTCAGCTAAGTTTACACTGTTTTCACTTGTTGACATGTAATACTGATCTGGGTGACATGATGTGCAGAGATAAAAATGCTTTTGTGAATTCTGTGCTATATATATTGACACCACTATAGGTGCAGTCAGGTAGTTGTGATGCACTGGCCTGGGGTCTATTACATCGCAATGTAATATATTACTATTACTTAGTTTCCTTTCTATTACTATTACTATTACATGCTGAAGGCAATGTAATATATTACTAATACATTTCAAGTTATTACTATTACATTTTCCATCGGAACTATTTTCTTTCAATTAAACATTTAACATACTTAATCACTTACATAGATTCAAATTAACTGATGGGTGTATAATTAATTAAATTACAATTAACTCATAAATTTCCCAATTAAATTAACCTCACACAATTCCAGTCGGATGTGGAAGTTTCATATATTCCTTGGAATTAAACAAAAAAGCAATGTCACTGTCACATAACAGTTTGATTATCCCATAGTGGTGCTCGGACAGTTGCTCACCAAAGAAATGAAAAAGCGGACAGTTGCTCCCCCTTACGAAAATTCGAATTTATGCAACAGCTCACCCTTACAAATTTAGTTTTAAAACACAATATATGAGCTTCACAGAAATCTGTTTGGCATCGCGGCACTAGAATTTGAAATTATTGTTACGATCTGGAAATGTGATTTAAGCAAATGTAATGGCTTCCCTAAAACTGGTAAAATGGTCTTGTGTGAGCTGTTTGCCAATGGTAGGAATGGCTTTGTTTGGATACTAGTGGCTGGCTGGCTGGCTGGTTGGCTTGCTGGCTGGCTGGTGGATTCAGCTGGCTCACTGGCTTCATTTGGGTGTAAGACTTTTAATCAATGACATATTAGAACGATCAAAATAAAAAACCTACATTTCGCTTTACGACATTATGTCCATGCTTTAAACATTATAGATAATAATAATAAATATAGAAAATGACAATAAAACAAATTGGACAAAACATAAAGTTTACCCATTATATAATGCTAAAATTAATTAATGACAGTACTAGTAGCAATGTCAATTACCGCGACGCCAAATGGACTTTCTGTGAAGCTGGTATGTTTGCGTTTTTAAATATTGATCATCATGGAATTGGATGTGTCCTTTTTAAATTATACCACAGGATATACATATATATTTTTATATATGTAGATATATAAGGAGAAATTTGGCGCCTCTTTGTGGTCATTTTAATAGTAACAGAAACGGAAGGATCGTTGAATTAAGTTGTTTATACTGTCACTTATTTTATTTATTGTCATTTTGCAGGGGAAGGGAAATTACATTTTTATGTTAGTTCCCTCAATAAACCCGCAATTCCTATTTGTTAGTTTTTTGTACATCAAATAACATTAACACAGGGTGAGCAACTGTCTGCTTTTTCATTTCCTTGGTGAACAACTGTCTAGTGAGCATTTGTCCAGTGATTCAGTGATTGAATGAATAGGCTGGTGTGAAAAGTATAGATGGTTGATGGACCTGGCTTCAAATGACAAATTAGCCATGCAGCAATCACACTGTCACAGTGTCTCCTGCTAATAGTTCTAAAGTTCATTGACTGTCATGATTCAGATACAAAACCATTGTATCACCACTGTAGGGAAAAAAATAAATAAAACTGCATGTGAAAGACTGAACATGACGCTTGTCCAAGTCCCAGTATGTCAAAATACAGATTTTTTTGGTCTGATTATTTTCACTGAAATTGAATTTTGGTGTGATTGAAATTTTCAATTGTAATAGCAAAGTAATAGCTCAATTACTATTACTTTGCTTTCTATTACTATTACTTTGCTTTCTATTACTATTACATTCTGTTCCATCTATTACTATTACTTGAACAACTGTAATTGTTACTATTACTGTTACGTATTACTATCACCCCAGGCCTGCTTGGTGAATAAGAAGGCGGGGGGGTGGGGGGGGGCGGGGGGATCATAGTCACCCATTAATTTACCACGATATTACCACGTAGTGGCGCAACAGGTTACATACGAAAAAAAAATTTGCCAAAGGGGGCCATGACCCAGTGTATCCTCTAAATATGCCACTGGTCACATCCTAAGAAATACACATTTTATGTGCTAATGAATCTGGGTTTATGCACTGGCACTTTCGCTTAGCCTTGGACCGAACTGAACTAAATTGATGTCATAAACAAAGTTAAGACCTAGGGACTGCATTTGTGAGAGAGTGGCAAATATAAACATTCGGAAGAAGTCTTAGAAACAACAGGCCACACAGCCTCTCATATATCACTTGCAGCACACGGTGAATAAACAAAGCTGGCCCACTGTGGCTCAGACACCATCTTATACACTAGTTTTTCAATCTCATTGTGGAACACTAGCAACAAACCACATTTTACATACTAAGCTCTACTACAATGCCACTTCAAGAGATTGAGGCATAGTAATCATGGTCAAAATCAATTCAAATTACAAAACTGAAGAAAATGGTGAATTGCATTTGTCTTCAGACATCCTCCACATGACTATAATGCAGATTAGGTACATAAATAATAAACTCCTTCAACCTCCGTTACAGGTGGAGATGTTTAGAATAGCTGAGTATTCTTCTGAGCCATCTATCAAACCTGCAACTGCCAAAACTCACAGGTCATGTTGGCTGGTGCTGTTTTTGGATATATTTTGATGTTGTATTAAATTATTCTAATCATTAATTTATCACTGCATGGTTTGATTCGGGAACGTTGAACTACATGTAGGCCTATATACAGTGACGACACCTAGCACGAGTGCAGACAAGTCGTTTTGATTGCTTGCTATTCCAGCGTGTGCATGCAAGTTAGCATGTATTTTATACATCAACACACCAACAAATGTTAATTACACATACCACTGTATGTAAACATGTACCATTAAAATTCATAAGATGACTGCAGCTGCTTGATGTATTGGGACTGTTAGGCCTTTTAATCTTTTGAAGGCCCCACAACATTTTCAGGTTACATGCCCGGTTGGCCCTTTTTTAATTGGTATTTTCAACCTAATGTCACAAACTCACTGTGGCAAGGCTTTGGCTCCATTTAACAGTTCTCCATTAAATTGGCTCCATTAAACAGTTATCCGTTAAATTGGCTCCATTAAACAGTTCTCCGTTAAATTGGCTCCATTAAACTGTTCTCCATTAAATTGGCTCTATTAAATTGTTCTGCATTAATTTGGCTCTATTAAATTGCTCTCCATTAATTTGGCTCTATTAAATTGCTCTCCATTAATTTGGCTCTATTAAATTGTTCTCCATTAAATTAGCTCTATTAAATTGTTCTCCATTAATTTGGCTCTATTAAATTGCTCTCCATTAAATTGTTCTGCATTAATTTGGTTCTATTAAACTGTTCTGCATTAATTTGGCTCTATTAAATTGTTCTCCATCAATTTGGCTCTATGAAATTGTTCTGCATAAATTTGGCTCTATTAAATTGTTCTGCATAAATTTGGCTCTATTAAATTGTTCTGCTTGGTCTTATGCTTGTTTCTTTGTAAATACATCCAGAGATCCTTCTTTTGAAAATTTTAATCCATCCAATAAGCCCCTTTTTTTCTCACCCCCCCCCCAGTTGCTTCCTTCTCTCCTTCCTTATATTTTCAGCTTCAAAAGTTCTTCACTTCTCATGATGTCCTAACCAGTTTTTCTGTCTCTTCTTGATAACATCCATCAGTTTTGTCTTCTCGTATCATGTCCAGTAGCTGGGTAAACATACTTGAGGATTCTTGAAAGGATTGTGTGAAAAAGCCATTGTTTTCTTGGGGCAGTACATTACCACTGTTGTTTTTTTCAGAGCCACCAAAAAATTTCACATTTGAAACATGGAAAGCAAAATAGTATTTTCCAACTGGTCAGCTGTTGCCAAAACTTTTACTTACACAACTGAATAGAACTAAAAATAAAATCCTAAAAGAAACGATAAGAACAAATATACAATGTAAGGGGAGTCTGTGAAAGCCTTCCATTTGTGTCAATTCTGTGATTGGCAGATAGAGATCTCCATGTCTCTTCAACGTCTATGCTGAAGCGATTGTGATAGAAGCAATAGAAGAAGTGGAAGGGGGACTATAAGTTGGTAGACAATTGTAAGGTAATAAAGTTTGAAGAAGTTCAGAAGTTAGGTTGTAGAATATGATAAAGAACTTGATCAGAGAGGTTGACAATTTTGGAAGAGTGAATGAAAGGAAGATAGCAAGAGTGAATGAAAGGAAGATAGCCAGAGTGAATGAAATGAAAGTATACATTGGGGTAGACAGGCAACAACTTCAGGCAGACTAGGAGTAGATCAGGCTGTAAAACACAGTTGCATCAAGTATTGTGCTTTGCTGAACATTCTTGTACATCTGCCTGTGTCTCGGAGTAATGGGAATAAAAAGGTGTTGCATCTATAAATAGGTAGACATACACCTGAATATAGGGGCCAGAGATTCTGAAGAAAGTCTTTAAGAGCATCCATCTCACTGGCTTTGCCACTCACCAGCACACAGGCTTCCGGTCTGGCCTATCTTGGGACCAATTCTATTTGTAATTTATATTAACGACATAGATGAAGGAGTGTGTAGCAATCTTCTCAAATTCACTGATGACACAAATTGTTCAGTTGGATAGCATCAAGCAAGGATGCTGAGGTGTTACAGAGATACCTTAATACCATGCATCGGTGGAGTGTAGAATGGCTAATGCTATTCAAAGCAGAGAAATGCAAGTGTGTGCATTATGACCACAATAACAGGCTTTACAACTATTTTATGGGCGAAGACCCCATTTAAACAATGAAGAAAAAGACCTAGGTGTGTATATAACAGAGAAACTTGAAGTAACCGAGCAGTGTGTTGCAGCATCCAAGAAGGCAAATGCTATGCTAGGTATGATTAACAGAGCCATCAAATACAAGACCAAAGAGGTAGTGCTACAGTTATACAAGTCCCTAGTTAGACCATATCTGGACTACTGCATTCAGGCATGGCGTCCATCCAAACAAAGACATAAACTTATTAGAGAGTGTACGAAGGGCAACCAGGATGATACCGGACTTGAGGCATATGGACTACCCTAATAGGCTGCAAGTTTTAAACATCACTACTCTTGAGACTAGGCGATTGAGAGCAGACCTACTAGAGGTGTTCAACATATTCAACAGGTTAGAAAGTATTCTGCCTGCTGACTTCTTTGACACGAATAAGGCATGGTATCAGACCCGTGCACCTAATGCCATAGCTTTCAGTATTCTTAGAGCCATTTATAGTATTTTAACTGACTTTCAGTAACACTTTTGTTGTGCAAAAATACACCCGTGTTTGCACACAAACTATACTATACTACTCATTATTTAAAACTTGTCATAATTAAGAAAACTCAACATACAATTTTCTTAAATACTTTTGCATTTTTTATTATTATATCCTATATATATATATATACACTATATATTATATATATATTAAACTGCTTGGGTTACACCAACTGTCCTCCCATCGGCAGGCCATGTCGATGATGAAGTGGCAAAGAATTTCATGTTGGCGACATTTTTTTTCCGGCGATGCCCATTAGCCTTGTATTTATTTGACTCGACATGTCGGCGAACATCGTTTCCAATGCCATGACCAATAAAAAAATCTTTGTCGCAAAATATACAGTGAGCATAACATAACAATTGTTCGACACCGGTACAACACATGGCCATCGCATTGCATACGATGTCCGAAAAATCTAGGTGGCACTGCGTAATTTTTTTATGTTGATTTCTGGATCGTTGGCTGACAGTGCGTGCAACTCATGTCTAATGGAGACATTGTAAGATTAGTTTTCATTTTCCCGATAGGTGGCGTCAGGGTTTTTCTCAATGAAAATTGTATTTGTAATTTTAATATTCGCGATTCCGTAACAAAATGAATGAAAGCAATTTTCCGTATTTGCCATTAGATTCCGTAACAAATACGGAAAAATATGGAGGGTGTACATGTCTGCGGTGTGCAACAAAAAGGGCATCCGTTTAAAATCACTTAAACGCACTCTAGACTAGATCTAAGGAAGTATTCATTTACCCAAAGAACAGTAAATGACTGGAACCAACTTACAGAGGCAGCGGTTATGTTTAAGGGTATTAACACATTTTATGGTCACATTGATATATATTTAAAGAATAGGGTGGAGGATTATACGAGTCAGCCCCTGAGGATCCAGGTAAATCCAGGTAAATTAAATCCAGAATTGTGGGTGCTGTTTCATGGTGAAATCCATGAAATTGCAAAATAGCGTCTATACAACTGTATTAGAAATAGTCTATTGCAAAATAGGGTATGTTGCTGTTAGTAGAATGAAAAGGGTTATCTTTTCTAATTCAAAAACATAGAAAAGTGGATTTAATAACTAAAAAATATGGTTCTTTCTGTTATAACTTAACACAAAGTTATGTAAAGACATTTATTTACAAAGGGATAGCATTCTGGAAACAATAAAATATAGAAAATTTCCAGCAACTTGTTTTCTAGGAAGAATATTCTCCCTACATACAAACCACTGAAAACAGGGTGTTTTAAAAATGTATTCCATTATGAAACCTTTACTCCACACATCCTAGAAAACATGCTACTTGCTATTCCATCAACAAATTCACCCTGGATAACAAAAGAAAATCACACCAAATGTATGTAGGGCGTACAAAAAGCAGAACATTTCTGTAATGGTAACTGTGTTGGTGAAATGATATGATAGAATAGAGACATCTATCTAAAAATGCCAGACAGACTGATTGATTGAATTTTTCAGACCAAATTCTTACACTGCTCCAGTTTCATGCCTTCATCACGCATGCATGATCATCATAAGTGGGCCGGAGCAGGAGCATCAACAAGGTATTTCTATAAAAGTCGGTTGTTTGTTATGGATGGTCAGACACACCAGGGTTTCTTGGCATCACTTGGTGTCCATAAAATTAATCTTGATACAGTTTTTTTTGTAGCAGTGACAAGCTATCATCTGATTCAAATCTGGTTGAGAGCTTGTCTATGTCCCCATAACATTCTTCGTTTGTCAGTCTATTGCTCCATTGGACATTTAGACAACTCCTGAGCATTCTACTGTCACTTGGCCCCATCGAGCTTCTTTTATGAGGGGCAAGGTGTCAGCTCCATAAAACAATACATTTTCAAAGGTGGCCCCGAAGAATTTTTTATATGTTAGATACGTTATTTAGCTTGTTAGCTGTTACACATTCTTCATGGTATGGCTAGGCCAATACAATGGTGAACTTCTTTGCCTGTTCTGCATATCCAGGAACCTAGATCATACGCATGATAGGACAATGATATGCATATGTCCTTGTACAAGCTGTGCTGACCTCGAAGCCTGTCCACTCACTGAACTAAGGTATTAATAGAAATAGCATGCAAGAGTTGACATACCACCAGGATTGTACACCTGGAGCTGAAGCAAAAATAGCACAAGTCTGAATAGTGTGTGTATATATAGCAATATTTCAACTGCACTTACCAGTATCTGACAGACAAAGAAGACATCCATTCTAAGAAAAGTAACTCTAACTCTTTCTAAGAAATCCTTTGTTTTGCAAATAATAAATGTTCACCTGCTGACCTGGGTGAGCTGAGCTGTTAAGGCAGAGAGCTGACAGAGAGAGGCACTAGGTCATGGCACACCTCAGACCTGTCAAAGGTTTTTTAATTTATTTGTTGATTTTGTCTGAAGAGGTCATCCTGTGCTTAAAATGCTTCCTCTTAGGTTGCTCTATATATCACACAGCTAGAAAGGTACAAGTTATACACCAATTTAGTTCTACTTCAAACATATAGTTGTCACCTCGGCTACAATTCGAAACAGTAAATGCACAGAATTGTCACGAATGACACTTTGATGTTGCATTTTAAACTGTAATCTTGACAAGGCTTCGTTTCATAGTTAAAAAAATCAATAGAATAGCAAGATTAAATTAAAAACTTTTCATAATCATATGTTAACATTTTTATATCTGAAATACCATCAGAGTCTATTTTATGCACAATGGGGCACTGCATAAACTTGACAGCCAATCATAACGCTTGAAGTCTGCCAACAAATAGTTGGCAGTTACCCATCGGCAGACCATTGGCCGACTGATTTTTCAGATGCCAGATGTTTACAAAAGTGTTGCCAACTGTTGGTGGAGAACATACACATAACGACTACATTTGAGTTGCCAACTGAAAAAGTGGTCGCCAACATATTGGCAGCTGAAGAATCAATGCATGTGTGGGGGGCTTTTAACCATCACATAATAATGTAGACAGGTATACATGGTTCTAAAGTTATGAAAACAAAATTGCACCACATTAATTATTATTAAAATAAATGAGGCATCAGAATACTTATATACATGTGAACATTATTCATCCAATTTGGCACTAAGCATTAATTGATATTGTTGGCTTGCCTTCAAATGATAAAACAATAATTTAATAACATTTATATAGTGCCTAAACCCTCATGAAACACAGCTCACAGGCAATCAATAAACTCTGCAGAACAGCTAATATTAATAATCCATGGTGACAATTCAAGATTAATGTATAACTGACCCATAGTCCTATTGCCTAGGTGATCTTACCTCTGAGGGAAGCCCAAAGTCCAATGAATCATAATACAAGTGTGCCAGCTGACTACATCTGACAGCCAGCTAGGTGAGGTCAACCCTGAGGCCACATCTTCCAAATAGGTCACAATCACAAGCCATAGACCAGGCCAGTTTCACTGTTACAGTGCGGCTGTCAGCAAAAGAATAGAGCAGCTATGCTGCGGCTGATGAAACCAACAACGCTACTTGATTTCACTAATAAACTGACCATTAATTAAGATTTTTGAATGCTGTTTTACCTCAACATTGCTGCAGTATAAATTACAAAACGGTGATTCAATTAAGGCCAAGTAGAAGATATGTTTCTTGCCACCGCTTGCTTCCTGTTTGGTTTGACTGCCACCTCCTTTTTCATGATTTACTACTGAAACATTCTTTCAATTCATCTTCAAAAAATAGCAAACAAATCATATTAAACTTCTTTTTTTCAAAATGTCCAGATGAGAAACATGTTTCTATTTTTACTTGGACTAATTTATGAAGGCTAGTTCCTACCTGCTGAAAAAGCAAAGTAGCATTCTTGGTAAAAAAAAATCTAAACATGCAAGTCAATTCAAAAACCTTTAAAAATGTGGCAGCTGACACGCACACACATAACAAGCATAATTATTCATTTATTGCAGTTAGAATATTCGATTATCAAGATATGACATCACAAAATAGAATAGTAAAAAAACTATATAGACACTTGCGGTTGATTTCCCCCAGAGAAAACTATTGATTTATGTGAAAATCGAATGATAATGCCATGTGTGTTAATCTACAACCTTTCAACTTGTTTATACATTACTGACTGCTCATCTGCTAGCCTACCCGTTTCCATGACAACATGTCAATTTAAATCTGCCTAACAAAATCTGACAGGCTGCTAGTATGTATGCTGCAGTTGGTCATATCACATATAAAGTGCATTGACAACAAACTGGTACAATTGTTTCAAGAACATACCATGAAATTGAAAGGGTTTAATAATCAGCCGTAGTATTCTGGCACAGACGGTACCATCTAAATAATAAATGTCATGCGACAACACACCGAAATGTTACATCTCGGTGGAATGTTTCTATGACTCCGCGAATGATAAAGGTAATCTCATACAAACTTAATGTTATCCTCAAACAAGACCAAAAATAAACTAATGATGTAAATTTGTGTAAGTTACATTTTGTTTTCAACATTAGTTCAACTTATTTGAAGTACATTATATTCTCTAAACCCCAGCAGAATGCTGTGTTAACTGTCAATCAATTGTTACAGCATTGTAGATTCCGTTCTATGATTTTGTGGTAATTTTGTACTTTGAAAATCCACCATTGAATATCAAGTGCTGTGTTTATCTTGTGAACCACCCTTAGCCAACAAATGAAGACCTCAGCCAACAGATACCTGTAAGTGTAACAGTATTGACAACAAATGAAGACCTCAGCCAACAGAGTGTAACAGTATTGACAACATATGAAGACCTCAGCCAACAGATACCTGTAAGTGTAACAGTATTGACAACAAATGAAGACCTCAGCCAACAGAGTGTAACAGTATTGACAACATATGAAGACCTCAGCCAACAGGTACCTGTAAGTGTAACAGTATTGACAACAAATGAAGACCTCAGCCAACAGAGTGTAACAGTATTGACAACATATGAAGACCTCAGCCAACAGATACCTGTAAGTGTAACAGTATTGACAAATTCTAACATCAACATAAAATTGATGCACAGAGAAAGGGATTTAAATTTAATCTGATCAACATACAATGTCACACAAACAGCATTTGAGGATGGAACTCACACCCATGATCAGCACTGATCCACACAGTGTTTACCATTTGAGGATGGAACTCACACCCATGATCAGCACTGATCCACACAGTGTTTACCATTTGAGGATGGAACTCACACCCATGATCAGCACTGATCCACACAGTGTTTACCATTTGAGGATGGAACTCACACCCATGATCAGCACTGATCCACACAGTGTTTACCATTTGAGGATGGAACTCACACCCATGATCAGCACTGATCCACACAGTGTTTACCATTTGAGGATGGAACTCACATCCATGATCAGCACTGATCCACACAATGTTTACCATTTGAGGATGGAACTCACACCCATGATCAGCACTGATCCACACAGTGTTTACCATTTGAGGATGGAACTCACACCCATGATCAGCACTGATCCACACAGTGTTTACCATTTGAGGATGGAACTCACACCCATGATCAGCACTGATCCACACAGTGTTTACCATTTGAGGATGGAACTCACACCCATGATCAGCACTGATCCACACAGTGTTTACCATTTGAGGATGGAACTCACACCCATGATCAGCACTGATCCACACAGTGTTTACCATTTGGGATATCCACTATTTTTAACCTTACCAGATCTAATGACTAAACTAAATTCTTTCGATGAGTTGAACACAAATAGGCATTTTTTATTAAATCGACTGCGGATGTTACATAAACTATTCACACACTACATATTTGGGTACCAACAAACTGGATTTGCGATATAGGCTAAATCAGTTGACGATGGAGTTTTGATACATGCTTTGTGATAACAATCCATACAGTTAATTATGTTTCTGCATAAAAAATGCCTTATTGAGTTATGACTCATTTAATGAGCAAATATTAGCTGTGAATAGCCAGTGATCAAAAGGAATGACGCATGTTTGTATATGAGTTTATGATCAACAGCACTCAGTGCTCTATGATGTATTTTAGGATATAATAAAAGAAACTCAATGTTGTTGATATACAATTTTAGTCTCAATGTCAGTGGGGTCCTGGAATGTACCAGTGACTGAGTCCATAATTCTGATATATACAGTCAAACTACACAACATACAGTAGTTTTGTAAGAAACTAATCTGTTGCCATTCTGTTATGGTCTTGTGACACAAGTGAAAGATTAGGTTACTTTTTGGGCCACACATCTTGCAAAAAATCCCAATGCCAAGTAATTATCTACATGGCATGTGTATCCATTAAAAAAGTGCCTTGTCTAAATTTGTGGAAAAAAGATTACATCAGTAATTATTAGGAAACATTAACAAAGGTGTAAGTTATGCATGGTGCCCAAAAACTAGTTTCATTTATGCACGGTTCGTTTACATACAAGAAATGTGTAACCATTAGAATTTTTCAACTGTTATACAATGGCTAATGCCATGGGCTTACAATATTGAATAATAATATTATAATAATTAGGCACATTTTATTACAAATTAGACACATTTTGTTCACTAATTCGGTGTCAAAGGTCTTGAGTTAGAGAATCACATGCACATTACGCAGCAATTTTTAATGGCATTTTTTCACAAACATCAATACTATTTTGGCAGTGCATATTGTTCTTATTTAGGATTAGATGCATTGATTTGTATAGATCTAATGGCATCTAGTGCAATTTTTTTATTAACTTATATATCCTGTTACTAGCCCTGGACCAATATTTGGTGATAGACAGCAGAGATTTATACATGAACATGCGTAGGTTATGTCTGTATAAAATGTTGTGTCCTTTGCTTCACTCAAATAATAAATCATTTTAAGCCACAAATTTGGTCTCTGTTCGTTAATCAAATGTATAAAAGTGAGCCCACGTGTAGCGTGACCTGAACAGGGAGCTGTAATTATTCATGTACAGTGAAATAAGAATATATATTATGCTATTTTAATCAGTGTTCGAAATGACCACTGACTCTTGGGAGTCCCCTAAAATACTGGTCACCCCCCCAAAAAGTCTTCTTAAAAAATCTTTTTTTCAGGCACTTTAATGGCTATTAGTGTCTATTTCTGTGATGAGACTTCCTTGCTATCATAGCGACCTGTAGTTATTTTACCAACTTAGGTTGAACGCACTTGTAACTTGCTCTGGATAAGAGCGTCTGCTAAATGACTATATTGTAAATTGTGGTCTAAACCATTGTTACAGGAGCAGGATTGAGGTTTAGCCAGTCATGGAAGGTAGCCAGTCGGGCTACCAACCTAGCAAAGTTGAGTAGCCCGACAGCTTCTTAGGTAGCCTACTTTCTAATCAATAATTTGATGACAGAAAGTAAATAATTTAACAATAGAATCAACAACAAATAAAAACATCATCATCAACAAGTTTTGAAACATTTATATTCAAGGCAGGATCAATACAATGTAATACATAATACTGAATAAAATACAATTGTACACATGTGATGGATTGCTTTGTGAACTTTGTGAACTGAACAGTTTACAGGACCTAGCTGATGATTTTTCACAGGACCTGATTTTACCTCCAAATATTACTAAAACGGTAACACCACCACGTGGCGCCATCCTAGAGAAACTAACCAGGTTCCTGATGAATTCTCCAGAAGAAAATCACACGTGCCAAGACTATTAACATGACCGGTTATTATTTCAGTGTAGAATGACGTTCAGTTACATGTTGAGCATCGATGTGGTTGATTAAAAATACAATGAATTCTCCCTATCGATATCGCTTCGGCGACATTCGTTGCAATGTCAAACATGTCACAAACACATAATTTATTGTTAACATAAATGCAATATAGCCAGGACACTTCCTAGATGTTTATTTTTGCTGCGTCTAAAATATTGCAGCTCCGTAAATATTTTGAGTCGCCAGGCGGGCCACTGTAGTTAAAAATTTAAATCACCCGAATTAATTTTTGGGTGCCATTAGCGACCAGGCGACCGGTAAATCTCACCCCTGCTGGAGTACTGCACTTGCAGACACAGTGCTCTGTAATTCTGAGAAGTAAAATGCCAAAATAAAATGTGCCTAAACTAGACACGCATTGGTGGCATTACTACACACACCCAACAGATGGCGCCCTTAACCACATAACACACACTCATCAATGATGAGTGGAATGATTTTAGATGTTTTTAACAGAGATTAACTGAATGACAATATAGTGAGCTAAATGAATCAGCTAAACTACCAACAGAATGTTGTTGAGTCCTGCAAAAACCATCGAATTCTGTGAAAACCGCTGAGTTCTTGCTGTGAGATCGATCAAGCTCTGCAAAAACCGTCGAGTTCTAGCACATATGAACCAGAGTACACTCACACCTAACAACAGGTGCAACAAGGGTAATTACATAGGTACAATGATAAAATGTGGGACCCCCCAAGCTTACATACATTTTTCTTGGTCCTGGACCCCCCAAACCACCATCATTTGGAACAGTTTTTTTTTTTAATAATATGATCCACGGATTGTAAAATTGCTAAATAAGGTTTTGAATAACAATATAGGTATATTCGGTGAATGATTCTAGTGCATAAATTAATGTTAGTCGGCCTACCAGTAAGCTGATTATCATCGATCTATGTAAAAATTAGCACTCTCTTAAGCAGCACAATACAACCATGCGCAGGGTGGAAAAAAATCATGATTTTTTTAATTAAAAAAATCAGATTTTTTTTTATCTGGTATATAGACATTTTTATAGATGTTTATATTTGTAAACTTTTTGAAATGTGTTCTAATCAAATCAATTTGGGTTCTTGTCTTAACAGAGGGGACATGATTTTTGCTTATATAAAGACATTAAACAATGTCCACAAGGCCTCACCCCCTGTAGTTGCATAATCTGTCTTGGAAAGGAAAGCATGCTGTGTGTCTGTGGCTGTAGCAGTGCTAATTATTGTTTGCTGAGAGGGTGGATTAGCACATGGCCACATGTCCAGAGCTCTGTATACTCCAAGGGTCTCCAACCAGACTGCACATTGGTACAGTATTAAACAACTGAGTCAACATACTGAATTGGTAATAACTAGCACAAGCTCTAAGTGAACTTTAACTCAGAGCTTCTGACTTGAAAAGATACTTCATCTGGAAGACTTTGTGTGGCTTCACTGCATTCAGAAAGAGAATAGCTCAAACATACACAATGTCATAAAATATTAGACTATCAGGCTATCTAGTTTCAATACAGCTACACAAGTGTGCACACTTTGTGTTTTGTATTAAAAATCATACAAAACTTTGTTGATCTCGGTGCTTGCAAACAATTATTTGTGTTAAATTCATATAAAGTAAAAAAAATAGATTTTTTTTGGACTGATTTAAATCGATGATTTAAATCAAGCAACCTGACCATGCGCATAGACTGCCTATTTTGTTTCTGTTAATTGATTGGCAAACCTCAACTGGGTATCACCTAAACCGAAATCTTGAGTTAAATCATTAATTTCTTCACAATCAGTAATAAATTCACACATTGTTGGTAATAAAAAAACTGTATCCAGTGTAATCATTCTGCCTGTTTCTGCGACATGCAAAACCAGCTAAATTTACATTAAATTCAAGGACAATAGAACTTTCAAATACTTACAGATTATGTATCAGTGACATTAACAGTCACTATATGTTACAATAAATAGTGCCTACAAATAAGGTCTTAGAACAAGCACCATCGTCCACTTGCCAGTGCTAACCAGCGCAATGAGGCCAACTAAAAAAATTTTCTTCTGACAGCTGTAGTTCCAAATAATCCACCAGGTAGAGTAGTACATACATACACACATATACATACATCCTCTTTGGCTCTTCTAGGCTAGTAGCCTTTTAGTTGGTCTTGACAATTGTTTGTGCGCATGAGTGGAAAGTTGTCATTTTGTTCAAAACTGTAAGTGCACCAGAAAGTCTTTATTTGAATGTATTTAATGGGGGTGCTGAAACTACATACTCTGTGAGGGTGTTCCACCAGTTCACTACCCTGTGCCTGAAGTAACTCCTTCCTTGTTTTGCAGTCACGCGTTCCTTCTTGAGCTTCAGGCTGTGTCCCCTGGTTACCGTATTGTTGTCCAGATCAAGTGGCATTCTATCAACTTTATAGATTCCATGGAGGCATTTGTAGGTTTCCATTATGTCTCCTCTTGCTCTTCTATAGTAGATGCTTGGCAGCTTAAATGCCCTCAGTCTGTCACCATATTCAAAGTTCTTCAGTTCAAGGAACATTCTCAATCATCTGTTGGTCTCTCTTGAGTGTTGGGGCCCAGGCAACATTACCATATTCTAGAATAGGTCTGACCAGGACTGTGTATAGCTTTTTTATGCTTGGTCCATCCAGGTATGTAAATGACTTATAAACCCTGGCATTCTGTTGGCCTTGGTTGCTACCATCTCCACTTGTTGATCAAACTTTATTTCATGGTCTACTTGCACCCCCAAGTCCTCGTTTGTGGTCTCCCCCAGGGTGGTATTTGTTCCACTACTGCTTATAGTATAGTCATAATGTTGTAGTAGTAGTCATAAATGGAAAGGTGTATTTGTTTTAAAATTATGGCTTTTAATAACGGAGTCTTGACTATGTTGTTCAGAAGTATTGATTATTGTTATTATGTCCAATACTGATCTTGGAATGGGTGGTTGTAAAAAGGGACCACTGGCACTGCTTTTAAATGCATTATTTCTTTGCAAAATCATAGGAAAAAACAAAACTGGGTATAGCTAATATTAGTTATCATTTTGTATTACAATATCTCTAGCATAAGTAGTATGGCTATGCTATATATACATATATATATATATATATATATATATATATATATATATATATATATACACACACACACATATATAATATATATATATATATATAACCATTTTTTTATACATGCTTATGTCATGGCGTGGCTGTAGTACAGATTGCTATGGCTAGGCCTATGCTATGGTCTGTAGTCAGTGTAGACATACCTTGACATTGCTATGAGATATTCCAGGAGGACACGTCAATGACAGGGAGCCACCAACAACCCCAAAACATGCACACGTGGTAAACTGTGTACGACTGAGGTCAACGTCCAGCCAGTGACATATGTCACGGTACGCTTAGCCTAGACACAACGCGCCACTAATTACCCTAATAGCATCTAACCAGCGGAAAATGGCCTTATCGGGTCAACGTCTACAAGTACCCGGTATTTAATTTAGAACACACGGTAACACCGCCCCGTGTTTAAATCACGCAGATGTACAATTTACAGCCGCAACAATGTTAGTGAACTGTCTCAAATTTGGTCTGCTTGTCCGAGGCAGTGACAACGTAAATGCATGCCGCGCAGGTGGGCATCGGGGATGAGAGACTGATTTACGGTCTATCGATTGACCACGTCGTCTGCACGCAAAGCAAAAGCCGCGCTCTATTTATTGGATATTTATCGCCGTGCAAAAGCCTCTGTAAGTCTGTTGTATAACATTAAACATACCTGTTCAGGCGGTTGTGGTGAATTGGTGCATCCATCTACGTCATATATTTACGAAGCCTCAACATTTAATAACATAAGGGTACGATTCAGAATGCAGCGTTAGGTTGTCATTCCCGAGTCATGACCTAAATTACAAATCTCTCCCGAGTAGGTTAATGCGGCATTTGCCTGACTGACACGTTGATGGGTAGGTGGCGCCACTGCCTTGAACGAGTCCGTCCCAAGACAGCTTTTTGAGGACACCAACTATAATACATTATTTAATTGCTAATAAATTATTAATTAATATGTCGGTCTTTCGAGTTATAATAACAACATATACAAAGATTCATTTTTGTCCGCACACCTAATGTGTAATGTTTCATAACTAAGGCCCAATAAAAAAAGAAACTAGTTTTTCCATGTCCACTTCCTTTTTGTCGCCGCCTCCTTTTTTATTATTTAAAATTTGTTGGCCATCCAAATAGGCCTACTGCTATACTCTTAAATTTCAGTTCACTCTTTAAGCATTATACAAAGTGTAGGCATGTATGTTGGTTTTACAGAGTTTAAAATAAGAACGATAACCTCTTGCTTTGGGATAGATCCTCTTTACACAGACCCATTGACATAATTCCAATCTCAATCAGTATAAATGCCATTCAGTTGTAAGCTTGTGATACAAACTAATGAAACCATTGTGTTTGCTTCTTGTTTGTTTCTAGTCAATTTAAGTAGTTTTCCGGTGTAACACATACATGCCATATTCCATTAACATAAATGTTTCTATTCATCTGCCATTCCTACTAAAAAGTATTGTATTTGCTAATGGAATGGCAGGTTATATAGTAATATACATAACTGGCATGTTCCATATTGCATCGAAAAACTACAGCTTGTCTTTTAATTAACCACAGTGAGCATCTAAGACATGGCGGCAATCTTTGAAACTAATAGCAAAAAATCCATAAAATGAATAGTAAATAACAACAGCCTCCCTCTTCCTTTTAAAAAAGTTCAGACGAGAAACTAGTTTCTTTATTTGCTAGACCTAATGAATTGCTTATGCCAGAATGGTAAAATTTTGCCTTGTTAATGTGTATATTTAGTAGTTTACTACTACCAATTATCAAACTTCAACTCCAGTGAGAACAACATATATTTTATCAATATGTATTGATCACTGGTGTGTGGTGAGATGTATACCTGTGTGGATAGGCCCTGGGGCATATCAACACAGGTATGTGCGAACATACATCGCACAGCACATAAACAGCAATGATAAATTTCAGGCTGCAGAACATCATACAGCTTGTTAGGTATATCCATAAGTATTATTTGGGGGTCAAATGCGACATATAAGTAATATAAACATAATCAGCTGTAGTTTATATAACACAATGGCCTAAAGTTTGTGAAGTGGATTGATCTGTGAATCAAATATGTTAGTGAATATATCATGCATCACGGTATGTAAATGAACTACTGCACTGGGGCATATCCATACACGTCTATGCAGGATATGCCCCAAACGATTTGCTGGGGACGATTGCCAATTTTCCCGTGCATTTGGTCTATGGCTGTAAAGTTTATGTGTGCAACAACACTACGGACACACATTTAAAAAATGCATAAACACACCGATATGCATGTATTATTGAGTTTCAGTTATATATCAATATACGAATAAAATTACGAGATTATGTAAAAACAACATTTTAGGTTATAATTTCTTACCGACGCAAAGGGTTTCAATTAGCTTATCGAGAGTCCAACAATTATTCATCTATGTAACCCGCCCTTGTTAGATATTTCCCAATGTTTTTTTAAAACATATTCACAATATTAGCATTTACACAATCAGTAGATCGTTTGTTCCATTAATTTATAGTCCTCTGTGAGAACGAGTACTTTCTAATATCTAATCTACACTGTTCTGTCTCTAATTTTACTTCATGTCACCTAGTTCTGATATCTTCCTTAAGTGAAAGAAAATACTTCTTATAATATTTTCTTAACCATTCAGTATCTTAAAAACTTCTATTTGGTTTCCCCTTCATCTCTATGTCTCTCGGTTGTTAAACCACATTCTTTTAGTCGTCTTTCATAACTAAGGTCTCTCAGTTCTGGAATTAGTTTAGTTGCTCTCCTCTATATTAGAGGAGGCGGTGAATCAGTGAGGAAGGACATTGATGGAGTGTGAGGACTTGCTAGCACAAAGGGTACTCAATATGCTGCCAGAAAACACAGGTTCCTCCTATAATCTTATAAACAACTCCTTAAAAGGGTTTACATTGCCTTTAAAACAAGAAACAGCCGCATTTGCTTTAGCTGAAAATGAAACCTCAACCTAATTATATAATTACTTTTACATCGTATCATTTTCCAACAGATGTCACTACCTAATTTTAAGAGCCAATTTATATAGCTGTTAACATGTAATTTGTGCCAGAGTTTGCTTCTCTATTTTGCTGCTCGAAAGAGATAACCAGCTACGACCATAACGTTTATTGGCAATAAAAACACTTTCAATGCACCTTTCAGACAACATAAATTTTTATTGGCCGTTCCATTGCTCTGAACAGTCGCTGTCCTCACGAACTTCACCTTTATTAGTCTTCATTTAAGTTATTGATACATTCTGGTAGCTGGGTGAAGTAACTGCATTTCAGCCCATTTCATATAATGACACCAGTATTATTAACTTGAATGTTTCGCCCTGAATATCATGTAGACCCTTACAGTAGTTGTACTGCTGTATACATCACTTCCACTGACCACTAAAATGCTTCACAAGCGCACATAGACAACATTATTGCATGTTCTACACTTTGAAGCTGACATTCATTGGCCATACAATTATTCCCGACAGAAAGTTTCCACGACTCACTATCATTGGTCACATGTGAGTCGATGATCAGTCAGTTTTTAGACCCTGAATTTAGTCTCCGTTTTCCGCTGTTGAGCTAAACAGACTACATAATCCAACTTCACCTAAGCTCATATCAAAGACAGATGGCATCTTTGGTCGATTTGTTCGATACATCGGTGGCAAGTTCTTTATGTGCACGTTTCGCTGAAAAGCTTCGCTGACGTTTTTCTGGAAACCCAAACATCACACAGGTTAATAATTGAAATTACATGTCATAATTAACTCACACAATTATGAGAATATAACAAATTGATATGGCCCTGCTGAATATAAGGCACAGTAATGCAGTGGCTAGCACATCAGCTTTACATGCTAGGGTTCTGGGTTCAAGACCTGGATCAGGCATGGGTATGTTTGGTGTAAAAATTTGGCTCTCAACATTGGAAACTGTGTATCCCTTGTGACTCGGATGATCACGTTAATGTCAGCCCTGTCTCATTAAGTGGGATGTAAAAGAACCACTGAGGATGACATGCACCCTGGCAGTGACCACCCTCAGTGACATGCACCCTGGCAGTGACCACCCACAGTGACATACACCATGGCAGAGACCACCCTCAGTGACATACACCCTCGCAGAAACCACCCTCAGTGACATGCACTCTGGCAGTGACCACCCTCAGTGACATACACCCTGGCAGAGACCACCCTCAGTGACATGCACCCTGGCAGTGACCACCCTCAGTGACATACACCCTGGCAGTGACCACCCTCAGTGACATGCACCCTGGCAGTGACCACCCTCAGTGACATACACAATGGCAGAGACCACCCTCAGTGACATACACCCTGGCAGAAACCACCCTCAGTGACATGCACTCTGGCAGTGACCACCCTCAGTGACATGCACCCTGGCAGAGACCACCCTCAGTGACATGCACCCTGGCAGTGACCACCCTCAGTGACATGCACCCTGGCAGAGACCACCCTCAGTGACATGCACCCTGGCAGTGACCACCCTCAGTGACATACACCCTGGCAGAGACCACCCTCAGTGACATACACCCTGGCAGTGACCACCCTCAGTGACATACACCCTGGCAGAGACCACCCTCAGTGACATACACCCTGGCAGAGACCACCCTCAGTGACATGCACCCTGGCAGTGACCACCCTCAGTGACATACACCCTGGCAGTGACCACCCTCAGTGACATGCACCCTGGCAGTGACCACCCTCAGTGACATACACCATGGCAGAGACCACCCTCAGTGACATACACCCTGGCAGAAACCACCCTCAGTGACATGCACTCTGGCAGTGACCACCCTCAGTGACATGCACCCTGGCAGAGACCACCCTCAGTGACATGCACCCTGGCAGTGACCACCCTCAGTGACATGCACCCTGGCAGAGACCACCCTCAGTGACATGCACCCTGGCAGTGACCACCTTCAGTGACATGCACCCTGGCAGTGACCACCCTCAGTGACATACACCCTGGCAGAGACCACCCTCAGTGACATACACCCTGGCAGTGACCACCCTCAGTGACATACACCCTGGCAGAGACCACCCTCAGTGACATGCACCCTGGCAGTGACCACCTTCAGTGACATGCACCCTGGCAGTGACCACCTTCAGTGACATGCACCCTGGCAGTGACCACCCTCAGTGACATACACCCTGGCAGAGACCACCCTCAGTGACATGCACCCTGGCAGAGACCACCCTCAGTGACATGCACCCTGGCAGTGACCACCCTCAGTGACATGCACCCTGGCAGTGACCACCCTCAGTGACATGCACCCTGGCAGTGACCACCCTCAGTGACATCCACCCTGGCAGAGACCACCCTCAGTGACATACACCCTGGCAGAGACCACCCTCAGTGACATACACCCTGGCAGTGACCACCCTCAGTGACATGCACCCTGGCAGTGACCACCCTCAGTGACATCCACCCTGGCAGAGACCACCCTCAGTGACATGCACCCTGGCAGTGACCACCCTCAGTGACATGCACCCTGGCAGTGACCACCCTCAGTGACATGCACCCTGGCAGGGACCACCCTCAGTGCCAGCATAGAAAGGTCGGCTTGGCAGTAATGTTTTGTAAAAGGCTGATTAGTTGAATGAGACCTTGAAACACCATCAAATTGTAGTAATCACAACATAAACAGAATAGCCAGTTAACAGAACATTGCCGAGTGTTGAAAACAACTAGTGTGACACACAAAACGACACATCAGATTATTCCCTGGCTCATTGTGGAAGCCTCTAATAGTGCACTTACAATGAGGCACTTGTCTATAGACACTGGAGAAAACACTTAACCACGGAAATGTTTGCACTGCTTTTACTTATTGATATATCAAGTGTTTTTAGTTGAGCTTATTTGTGCAATAACGATAGAAAGAAGCACCAGCATACCCCAATGACTGCCTGCACCAACTTACCCCAATGATTGCCTGCACCAACTTACCCCAATGACTGCCTGCACCAACTTACCCCAATGACTGCCTGCACCAACTTACCCCAATGACTGCCTGCACCAACTTACCCCAATGATTGCCTGCACCAACTTACCCCAATGACTGCCTGCACCAACTTACCCCAATGATTGCCTGCACCAACTTACCCCAATGACTGCCTGCACCAACTTACCCCAATGATTGCCTGCACCAACTTACCCCAATGACTGCCTGCACCAACTTACCCCAATGATTGCCTGCACCAACTTACCCCAATGATTGCCTGCACCAACTCACCCCAATGATTGCCTGCACCAACTCACCCCAATGATTGCCTGCACCAACTTACCCCAATGATTGCCTGCACCAACTTACCCCAATGATTGCCTGCACCAACTTACCCCAATGATTGCCTGCACCAACTTACCCCAATGATTGCCTGCACCAACTCACCCCAATGATTGCCTGCACCAACTTACCCCAATGATTGCCTGCACCAACTCACCCCAATGATTGCCTGCACCAACTTACCCCAATGATTGCCTGCACCAACTCACCCCAATGATTGCCTGCACCAACTTACCCCAATGATTGCCTGCACCAACTCACCCCAATGATTGCCTGCACCAACTCACCCCAATGATTGCCTGCACCAACTCACCCCAATGATTGCCTGCACCAACTTACCCCAATGATTGCCTGCACCAACTTACCCCAATGATTAGCTGCACCAACTTACCCCAATGATTGCCTGCACCAACTTACCCCAATGATTGCCTGCACCAACTTACCCCAATGATTGCCTGCACCAACTTACCCCAATGACTGCCTGCACCAACTTACCCCAATGATTGCCTGCACCAACTTCTTGAACTGTTCCTTCTTCTTCTTCTCTGGCAACTGTTTCTGTGGAGTCGTCGCAAAGAGCCTCTCCTCAAACGCCTGCAAGCCACCACACAACATGTTATATATATATATATATATATAATACATATATAATACATATATAATACATATATATATATATATATATATATATATATATATATATATATATATATATATATATATATATATATATATATATATATATAAAGGCACAAAGTCTGATAATTTTTATTGTAAAATCATTTTATATAGTACAAACCACATCTATTCTAACATCTTCACTGGTCAAATGCATTTTAATGAACCACAATTGGTTTAAATAATTTTACCGTTATCTGTTTAATTTGAATGTTTCGCCCTGATGTTTACATTGTATGTTGAATAGCTAGGTCGAAATCATGTTTATATTGCACGCTGAACAGCTAGGTCAATATCATGTTTACATTGCCAGTATGTTAGAATGCAAAAGATCAATACTGATAACAAAATAACAGTCAAATTATATTTTTTAAATGTAGTTCATCTAAACACATTTGGTTGGTGAAGATGTTAGAATAGATATAATTAATACTATATAACATGATTATTATTATTAGACCCTGTTCATGTAAGGTAATGACAATGAACTACATACAGCATCTGCTTTTAATAGGAATGTCTCTTGGTGAAGTTACCAACCCCATAGAAGAGATGCAGGTAAGAAAGTAATGTGGAATGTGGAAAACTGTTTGTTTGCTTTTTACTGTGGACTCCGCTTAACAGAATCACGGATAACAGATTCAGTCACGTAGTAGAATCATAAATTATGGATGGGACAGAATCATTCCCTATTCCCACTGTATTAAAGTGTGCTGGCAATTTGTACTAACTGTGAAACCTTAATTTAATTTCACGGTTACAAGCAAAATGTACAAATGTCCAAGTGTGATCTTTAATATACGAAAGTTTGACAGTGCTGTATAAACTATTCCATACCGTCAAAGGTTGTTGAGCACAGCTTGGAATCTGTAGCATAAGTTGACTGAGTGCCGGGTAGAGGGGTCTCTGAAAACATGTGACTTTGATATGATATTGGTATAAAAACACTAGAAATATGCCACTGCAGCAAATGTAGTCACTGGACACACATTTTAACAATTATACTATTATATGATGATATTATTCATAATTTTCATCATTCAACTACACAGCTAGTTGTTTCCAAGTGTTGCAAACTTGTGGTGTTGTGATTTTGTGACAGGTGATTTAACAAGATTTAACAAGATTGCCATCCCAAACAACAAGTTCCAGATGGCAAGTGGACAAGGAAGCCATTGGCTTATCGAGAGTCCAACAATTTTTTCTCATCTATGTGTAGCCCGCCCTTATCAAATATCTGTCAATTCCATTTTTAAACATATTCACACTACTAGCATTAACACAATCATTTGGCAGTTTGTTCCATTCATTTATCATCCTCTGTGAGAAAGAGTATTTTCTCATGTCCAACCTACACTGCTCCTTAACTAATGCTGCTTTGTGTCCTCTGGTTCTACTGCCTTCTTTAAGTTTGACGAACATATTCCTGTCAACATCCTCATAACCATTCACTATTTTAAACACTTCTATTTGGTCTCCTCTTAGTCTCCTGGTCTCTAGTGTTGTCAAACCACATTGTAATAAGCGACTTTCGTAACTAAGGCCTCTCAATTCTGGAATCATTTTAGTTGCTCTTCGTTGTATTCTTTCTAGCTTGTCTATGTCCTTTTTACGATATGGCCTCTATGCTTGAATACAATATTCCAAATGTGGTCTAATTATTGCTTTGTACAGGGGTACAATTAGCTGTTTCTCCTTATACATGATAGTTCTCCTAATTAGTCCTAGAATTTGACTTCCTTTCGAAGCAGCAATCCCACATTGCTTTGAAACTTTCATGTCAGCACTAAATGTTACTCCTAAGTCCTTTTCTCGTGTGGTTCTACCTAGTACAGCATCCCCCATTTTATATTCTGGTGGGGCATGTTCGCATATCAGTTAGAACATCGAATCCTCAACCGAGAGAACCCGTGTTCGAATCCTCTTTCTTTCACCTCACATTACCACAGTTCACTCATCTGTATAACTGAGTATCTGGCTACGGACAGAGGTGGATATGTCAACGAACTGTCTTCACGCAGTAATTGCAGTGTGGCTGAATGCTTCTCAGAGAAGTCAAGACAGCATTGGAATGAACAGATCTGCCAGGTGGTGAAGTGTAAAGTGCTTTGAACAGTCACATGGATTGGGTACTGCGCGAATAAGAATGTAACGTTACGCATATTATAAAGGATGTTCCATTGTAATTAGATATGTCTATGAATGTATATATTTCAGAAAAAGATTTTTTTCAGATGTTTTTAAAACTTCCTGCTCAATTCATTTAGCCCATTGTGATTCAGGTTCACTGCTGTTCACATCTGTAGTGTTTATAGTTTAAGTAATATGTGCAGTTTGTTTGATAAAAGATTGCATACTTTTGTCAAAATCATTGAAAGAATGGTCTTTGATCGTTAGATCGGGTAACTTATGAAAGTGTGAACAGCATCATGTCACTTTTGCCATTTTCCTGTTGATTTTTAAAATAACTTATTAGTTTGTCCAATGACTTTACCAAAACTAAATAACAAATTTGCACAATTAGCTAGCATGTCGTAGTAGATACTAGGGAGGTTTGATTTTTCATAAAATGAGTCTGAAATGAAATGAGGAAAAAATTAAATTAAGGAAGTACCATTAAAATTTTAACATAATTTATCATTAATCTTTATTAATTTGAAATGTATACATTATGCAATCACTTGCAGTGTATTGTATTTAATTTTATGTACTTGTCTCTGTTGAATAAACACATTCCTATTCCTTTGATTTGTAAAAAATGAACATCGCATCAGATGATGAACAAGTAAAGTGAATTACTCACAAGATGTTCGTACATCTGTAGGGCGAGGGTGAGTAGAGGGGGTAGAATGCTGTCATGTTGGCCGTGCTGCTGGAGTCCATGGAGTACAGCAGTGAACAGGTGAACCAGGTCGTCTGACTGCAGCGTTCTCTCGGCCAGTAACTGAACCAATAATAGAAAGGATTAGCAACCATATTTAAGCGCTGAACACTAATGCGAGATCAGGCGTTGACTCCAACTTTGGCTTTTACTCCAAATCAAGCGTCAACGTCTAGCAAAATGTAGTACACATTAGATAAAAGTTTGTTACACTGGAAAATTGGCGGGCATAGCCATGTATACCATTTAGAATAAAAAAGATTTGGGAATTAACATTTATTTAAGTATTTAAGCCTAAGGAGTTCAAGAAACACATTTGTATTTCACTGGCACCGTGTCTCGCTGCATCGGCACCACAGCAGTTGAAACAAGTGAATCACAAGTTTTCCTTTAAAAAGTTGTCAAACTTGCTATGTATTTCGAACTAGAACAGGATTGTTGTTGTTGATTTTTTTGGTATCCAGTAATACCGAGGATAACACATTAAAGCATACCAAAGTACACTTATTTCCAATGTGGTCCTCCTGGTTTTTAAGGGTGTCCTCCTCTAGAGTTAGTGAGTCCATCATAGGTTTTTCCATTTCCCTGTATGGGATCTTTTTACTTCCCCTGGCATAGACACCAGGTAAAAGGGACCAATAGCTTTTACTGTCTCTTCCGAAAGACACAGGCAAAGTGGGGTGAACGAAATTGCCTAAGCTTCAAAACAGCAGAGGTGGTTTCGAACCCCGTTCCCTTCGACCGAAAGCTCTACCACATGACCACTGTGCCCCACAAGGATAGGTAAAAGTAAAAGTGTGAGAGTAAAGTGTGACAGATACCTGCTTGGTGAGTGACCAACACAAGATGATACACTTGTGACACGTTGGTGTGTCATGCCATGTTAGTGTGACAGATACCTGCTTGATGAGTGACCAACACAAGATGATACACTTGTGACACGTTGGTGTGTCATGCCATGTTAGTCCATTGAAAGCTGTCAGCACTATGCACGAGTAGACATTCTGTAAAGAAAACATCAGCAAGAAATCAGGGCTGGATCTACTGGGGCAGGGAGAGTGGGAGATAGGGGACTTGCTGTCAGTGGGGCAGGGAAGCAAAACATGACAATTGGTGGGGATACAAGCAGAAACTAAAAAATAAATAATATGTCCTTGAAAATAATACAAAATTTAATTTTAAATGATGTAGTTGCCTTGAAAGCTCAATGTGCTTTACATAGCAACAAAAGGTAAAACTAATAAAATATATGTAATTAAAAATAGGAGAACAACCTATTTCAATAAAGCTATAACCAATTAACTAAATTAAATGTTATTAATAAGTTAACTTAAAAGGCACTTCAGCAAGAATACAAATATGATAACGTAAGGTAAATTTTTTTTTAAATGTTAGCTGTTC
This sequence comes from Lamellibrachia columna, assembly GCA_963662155.1. Taxonomy (NCBI): domain Eukaryota; kingdom Metazoa; phylum Annelida; class Polychaeta; order Sabellida; family Siboglinidae; genus Lamellibrachia; species Lamellibrachia columna. The sequence goes on from OY759262.1 coordinate 24,574,526, forward strand.
AACAACTCTTGATAGAACAGGAATGTTTTAGGGCTTTCCTGAATGACACTACTGAAAGACCATAGAAACACTGGTCTACCCACCTCTGCTTTTAAGATGAGCTGGCCTAGTTCACTGATGGAATCATCCTTAGAAGTCACAGCCTCCCCATCATCCATCGCAGTGTCATCCTGGGCATCTATGCCCTTCTTATCACGGAATAGAATGCCTGTAGGAGAGAGAATCACTGCAGCAATGTCACCCCTGCTGGCTTGTTCTGTCAAAGCCCTTCTACTATTTCAACTGTAAATGCCGCCACGGCTAACATTTTAGCAGCATCTATGCAAGATTCTAGTTATACATTTTATGTACTTGAAATGGTACAATAATGTGCTATCCATGGCTACTGTAAAAATATAAACTTAATTTATATGACACGTATGCAACAACTAGCATCTTAATGCCATATAAAGTAGTGCAACATTTATTCTGTCTGGAAACATTCGATCAAAACCTGTTTTTTTTTAAACCTTAAAACTATATTTTTATTGGGTGCATAGTTACATGGTGACAGGTCAATCCAAACTAACACACATTATTTGTATATTTAAATATTTATTAATTTTCTTAGTCAGTAGTCAGTACATATAAATCTTATATGGGCAGAGCTAGATTTCATATTTAAAAACATTGTGTCAGAGTGCTGTTGGTCTCTGTCTACAAAACCTATTAATATATGATTTTTTGGGATTAGAAGACATAAAGATTTCTTCACCTATTAACTTGCTGTACTCTCATGTTAATTGTTTGGAGTAGAAGACATCAAGATTTCACCTATTAACTCGATGTACTCTCGTGTTAATTGTTTGGAGTAGAAGACATCAAGATTACACCTATTAACTCGATGTACTCTCATGTTAATTGTTTGGAGTAGAAGACATCAAGATTTCACCTATTAACTCGATGTACTATGATTTTAATTGTTTGGAGTAGAAGACATCAAGATTTCACCTATTAACTTGATGTACTCTCATGTTAATTGTTTGGAGTAGAAGACATCAAGATTTCACCTATTAACTCGATGTACTCTCATATTAATTGTTTGGAATAGAAGACATAAAGATTTCACCTATTAACTCGATGAACTCATTTATTAATTGTTTGGAATAGAAGACATAAAGATTTCACCTATTAACTCGATGTACTCTCACATTAATTGTTTGGAATAGAAGACATAAAGATTTCACCTATTAACTCGATGTACTCTCACATTAATTGTTTGGAATAGAAGACATAAAGATTTCACCTATTAACTCGATGTACTCTCATGTTAATTGTTTGGAATAGAAGACATGAAGATTTCACCTATTAACTCGATGTACTCCCGTGTTAATTGCCGAATGATTTGTTCTTCGAGTATTTCTTGTGATTCGTCTTCCTCGCTGTCATCAGTTCTGCAATCAAAGTTTCTCAAATCAATCTTACAATAAAACAGCCTTGAATGAATTACAACGCTGATCAAGAATTACAACGCTGATCAAGAATTACAACGCTGATCAAGAATCTGACAACACATTAGGTTTATTATGCTTAATCATTACATTTGATTGAATTTTTATGTCATAACAACTAAGTAATATTTTTACTTATTTCACAGTCAGTTTACCTTTTTCTTCTCGTAACGTTTCAATTGCTATCAGCAATCTTCTTCAGACGACTACCGCTAGACGACTACCGCTAGATGTTCATCCAGTCTGATGAACATCTTCAGTCATAACAACTAATTTTGTATGTAAAACTAAAATGTCAACGTGCTGCTAACTCAACAATATTGTTCAGAATCAATTACGTTGTATTACATTGATGTTTCAATTATCTTTGATTGGTCAACATTGCTATGCTATTCAATCAGGTCATAAATTATTCAACTTTTAAGTCAAATTGCTAAAAATTACATTTCAGATGAATCACTTAGGACTTACTTCAATGCGTATCTTTCATCAATAATCTGCCACTTTGCCATAAGTCTCTGTAAGAAAATGACAATGTATAAGCAAAGCTTCTTTTTAAAGTAAATGTTACCTGAAATTGTTTTCATGTATTTTATAAAGTGAACACTACTATAAATAGTTTATACAATTTGCCCATGTAGATTCTGGATGGGATGGTAAAAACCGCAGTATAAAGTGTGGTATTATACAAGTGTAACAATCATGGTTTTGAGAAGTGAATGTCAGATACTAGTTACACAGACAACCAGCTGTCACTGACATTGCAACAATTGCACAAATGCATGCACACACTCACGCACGCATGCATGCACGCACACACACACACACCAGAGCAGTTCTGGTCACGTTAAAGTTACCCTAATCCCAGGCCAAAAAAATTATGTATTAATTTGAAAGACATCCTACTAGCATGCTACCAGATAGAGAAACTAAGACAAGCCATTAATCAAATGAAAAATAGAATAAGTGTTTTGACCACGGACATGGAACAATCTTCTGTTCGAGTTAAAGACAGCCACATCGCTAGCCACATTCAAGCGACTTTTAAAAACTCACCTCTTTTGTGTGGAATATAATGTACAGCCAATAGCTTCAACTTGAACATTATGCATCACGCAGTTTTTCTTTATCTAACTAACTCATACATTTCTTATGACGCACATATTATGTCATGTTTTAACTATTTTTATCACTATTTATTTAGCTAGTTTAATTATCCATTTATATATACCATATAACTACTCTGGCTACAGATGTGCCACACTTTAAAAACATTTTTATTTTATTTTATTATCATCTGTTTTACTAATCAGTCTTAGCACTTACATATCTCACAGCGCCTCTGGATTTACGGCGTTTTACACATGTACTTATTACTATTACTATTACTATTATTATTACTACTATTATTATCTTAACTTTGGTCTACTGTGTTTAATAGTAGTACGCTCTACCGTGAGACATATAATAGAGGTTCTCAATTTGTCATAGTGTGGCCATGACAAATAACAGGCAAGGAAAAATGCCTAGATGATTATTGGTAAAACAAAACCTTTGGAAGACATCTCTGCTAACCTAGGTTACTAAGAATCCTTTGAGGTAAATAAAACATCATAACATATTTGAGTAGATTTGTAGGCCAGTCATGAAATGGAAAATATAAATATTACGACCACTGATGGTCACATGAACGTACCTCCAACATATATGGACACAACACAGTCAGCACAGGCAATAGAGCTGTCTGGAAATACTCCTTTGGACACCACTGGACGTATCCCTTCATAAATACACCTGTGTACAAGGTCAAGGTTAACCATAGCCAAGGTATATGTATAGTTTGTAATCTTCATCTTCGTATTCACTTTTCCATAAGTTATCCACTAAAAATGGTGTTTACCTCAAGAGTTTTATTATTTTGTGTGACATTCACTGGACGTGCGTTCTTGTAGCATTATGGTCACAATGAGAGTTCTATATGTGTTTAGTTTAATCATTCTGCATTTTTAAATCCAACACAAAACTTTAAGGTTCTTCTGCAATTTATTTAGCCAGAATCAGGTTTGCTTAATACGTCACCCTCAACCGATTTAGCCTACTGCAAATCCGGTTCGTTGATGTCGTAATATGTAGTGTATCAATAGTTAATATCCGCAGTCGGTTTAATATAAAAGTGCATATTTTTGTTAAAATCATCGACAGAATTGACTTTAGTCGTCAGATCTGGTAAGGCTCAAAATAGTGGATATCCAAAAAGGTAAACACTTTGTGGGGTCAAGGCTGATCATGGGCGTGACTTCCTCTTGCCAATCACATGACAAAATTATGAAATCTCACCAAGGGCAAAATTTATGGTTTCAGTGTTTTAATTTTCACTTCAATAAATTCTGGATCAAGCAATAAATAATCTAATAGTTGTCTGATTATTTCACAAAAACTACATACAAAAGTTGCACAAACGAGCTGGCATGTTGTATTGGATACTAGGTAGGTTTCAATTTTCGAATTGAGGAGGACCTTTAAGTAACATGTGCAGTTGGTTAAATAAATGAGTGAACTTTTATTAAAATCATCGAAAGAATTTACCATGATCGTTAGTTGTGAACGTGTGAATAGCGATGTCATAGTATATAGAGGTGCAGCCATTTTTTACTGCGAAATATCAACTGGGCCACATAAAAAATAATTTAATGGTTTGTCCGATGGTTTAATCAAACCTAAATAACAAATTTGCACAAATGAGCTAGCATGGTACTAGATGTTTGATTTTTTGTGTGCAAAAAATGAGGTGAGTGAAAATTTTTATTGTGGAATCAGTTCTAAATTATTTTGAGACCACTGCACATTGTACACTGTCAGTTGAGTGTTGGATAAGTATAATACTAAATAAGTATAATACTAAATAAGTATAATACTAAATACGTATATTATTAAAACAGTACTGAGCAAACAATGAGTGGGAGAGACGAGCGCAAGGATACGGAGGATGGGTCGGAGTCTGTAGTCAGGGACCGTGTCAAGATTCACAAGTACTGTGCTGTTGAGCAACACTGCCAAGTTGGGCGCCTGGTAGAACTCGTGCCCCAGACTCTGTCCGAGGTTGCCAAGGATGTGATAGCTGAAACGGTGAGTAGGGCAAGTCATTTCTAATAGTTCTAATAATAAACATTTCTAATAGACAGTGCATCTCTACCCAACTGCCTTTGAAGTTTGGGGGTAGGACAGTTCAATACTCAACTGTCTTTGTGTGTACACATATACCTCAAATATGTCATATTGAATCAGTAAATAAATTCAAAAATAGGAATTTCATTCATGCATTCACAGACTAAACCCACCTAGCTTCCAAAACCCCACCATTTTTGTAGCATTGACACCAGTAAGTTTGTCCACGGGGCATGCAGTCAAGTGCAATGATTTTGCCCCTTTATGTGGTCCATAAGAACAATTATATCTATAATAACATTATCAAACTCACAGAAAAAATTTCCTATTCATGTAAACATTAAACGCAAGTAGAAAAATTATGTAGTCCACATAGGACTGTCGTATTTGGCAAAGTTATTGCCGTTGTGTTATGCACTTATCCATGTCTTTCCAGCACCGGGAGGGTGGGCAAAACATCTCGTGTAAGGGCGATACGAGGGGAAGAAAAAGTTGAGAACCTCTGATGTAGACAGTTCTTACCAGTTGTCGTGGATGGTGGTGAGGAAACTCTGCATCCTCTCGAGAGGCTGACGGTTGGTGGGTGCGTCTGTTTTGTCCACGCAGGGCGGGTGGATGCCTGGTAAACAAGCAGGGTGAGGCTTGTGTCTCAACAGACAACACCTACATTTAACTATATTTAACAAGACTCCCATCCAAAGCAAAACACATGATGGCAAATTTTTCATATCCAGTCAATATCTTAAAAACTTCAATTTGATCTTCTCTTAACCTCTTTGTCTCTACGGTTATTAAACCGCATTCTGTTCAGTGTTTTTCAGAGCTAAAATTATCCCAAAAGTCACATTTGGTTCATTAAGAAAAAATTATTTCACATTATAAGATGTGTGCATCACTGTCACACACTGTTATTTAGCATCGCTGTGCCATTCTCAAATAGAATTTTAATTATGAGACATAGTATGCTTCCCAGAGAAGTCGAGATGGTGTTGGAATAAACACATCTGCCAGGGTGTGAAGTGAAAACTGCTTTGAGCAGTCCCAAGGACTTTGTGTGGAACTATTCAAGATATAGATCATATCTACGGACAGATGGAAATATCTACGTCTGAAAAAATAATAATAAATTAAGTGTGTAGACAACAGATCATATCATGGAAGATCAATTACATTTAATTAAATGGAACACCAAAACCAGAAGAAATGATCTTTACCCAACTTTGTTTCAGAAATGCAACAATAGAGGAGTGCGCAATTCATATCTGACAACATAGATACTGCCAGACTGGAGTTACGACACTTTGTATACGAACCAAGGATCACTTGTCTATCAACTTCCAGCAAGTCATAGGCTTTGGCAAACTCTGGGTGTCTTCGCTGCAGATTACCAGGCAGCCAAAGTGCATTTGTGGTCCTGTTGGAAATATAACAAGACAGATTAGATCAGACTCTTGAGTTTGTGTACAGTATTTGGAATAATTTCTCTCATCAATGACCATCTTCTTTCTCTAACCACATGGTCTCTGATTTACTATGACCACATCATTAATAACTACTCCATAAAATGTCTAGTGAGGAGGAAGTTTTTTCATTTCATTATATCATAAAATATGCATGTTTTCATATACAATAAACATCTGCAATATAATTTATGCAATCAACAACACAACACAGATATAGAGATATGAAAAGGCCAAATGAATGGACGTTTATTGTTGGGATTAAGTGTAAGGCCCCTTTTAAAGAAATTTAAAACAAAGAAATGTAGGTTCCACAACCCAACGTCAGGCTGACTACACCCGATGCGAACCTCCTGGACGTCGGGTTCATAGAGCCCACATTTCGACACATAAAGCAGTAGCAGTATTCCTAGAACAAATAAAAGAAGCAATGACATTACTATTGTCACAAGTGCCGCCAATATTATAACTGTTAAGTACCGTATCGTACTAATCTAAAGCACCCTTAAACCAAATAGCCTATGCCCTACATGCTGTCACGCAGTCTATGAATACAAAACTACCTGCTTAAAAATACACTAGCTCTAACTCAAATAACTACAAAGGTGGGGCCATTTCATCACCGGTCACCTGAGATATGTGTCAACCTTGTTTTTAAACATATTCACGCTACTAGCAGTTACACAATCCATAGACAATTTGTTCCATTCATTTATTGTCCTCTGTGAGAACTAGTACTGCCTGATATCCAATCTACACTAATACTTTACTAATGTTACCTCATGTCCTCTAGTTCAACTATCTTTCTTGAGTGAGAAAAAAAATATTTTTATCAATATTTTCATACCCATTCAATATCTAAAAACTTCAAATTGATCTCCGCTCAAACTCCGTGTCTGTAAGGTTGCTAAACCACATTTTTCTTCATAACCAAGGTCTCTCAGTTCTGCAATCATTTTAGGTGCTTCCTCTGTATTCATTTAAGTGTATTTATATCTTTCTTATGATATGGTCTCCAAGTTTGTATACAGTATTCTAAAAGACTATTGCTTTATACAAAGGAATAATTAGCTTTTTTTTCATTGTATGTTATATTTCTCCTAATTAACCCAAGAATTTAATTACCCTTTGAAGCTGAAATACCACACAGCTCTGAAATTTATACCAGCAATATTAGCACTTATTGTTATTCCTAAGTCCTTTTCGTTTATGGTTGTACCTAGAACAGTATCTCCCATTTTTATAGTTTACACCCAAGTTCCTCTGTCCTATGTGCAGGCATTTACATGTCCCAAAATTTAATAACATCTGTCATTTTTCAGACCATTTATCTAATTTGTCTAAATCGTGAACTACAAACAAAATATTTTGTTAAACATGTAAAGACATCCACCAACTTCTGTGAAATGACAGTGTTGTTTTGAATCCTGCCTTTATTATGTCACGAAGGGCAAGAGATTGAATGGTTCTTAAGTTCAGAGGAATTATACCTTTCCCAGTGCTGGTTCTACTGACCGCAGTTAGCGACAACTTACCTGGCCAGAGCAAGGACACTGTCCAGCATTGGGATGAGGTGGACGGTGGATGGGTTACGCATAACCACTGTCCCACTGTCCAGGGTTCTCAGGGCAAAGCCCCCGGCCACGGCTATCTGGGGTACAGAGCAGCAAGGGTTGGCAGCATCATTCAACACACTACAATTCTCTCTGTAACTGTCTACATTAGCCTTGGGATTCAAATCAATCTTTATCAAACTGTCACAAACACGTGCTTTTCTTTTTTACCGGAGATAGACAACTAAGACATTACAAAATGTTAAGGGTGGCTCCTACAAGGGCGACTTTGAAATTACGTTATTAGTCTTAATAGGAGTCTCCCAAATACATACTGTACATGCCTGCCTGCCTGTCTGTACATGCCTACCTGCCTGTCTGTCTAGGCATTATTTAGATTCTCATATAAACATGTATTGATGAACTTGGTAATGTAGAAATGTGGCTCACTTCCTCAGCAACATTATATTTTAACAGTATTTAAGTGAAATTATAGCTGTACATTTTAATTATAAATCTAACTATTTTATCACTAATACTGTTACTCAAAACTTTCTAGTCGTCATCAAGTATCCAGTGCCTAGATTCTAAACACTCAAGAGTATTGCTTGTCTAACATCATTAATGTGTTCTTTTGCTTAGGTTAGATTCATGTATCCAGACAACTATCGCATATTTAAACATACAGAACATGTTAATTTATGGTATTGTTCAATACACTATAGTGATTGTAAACATCTTGATCAATCTAGCTGGATTTATGTGTATAATAAAAGTATAATTCGACAGTGAACATTATAGTTAAATGTCTTACGTCCGTCTGCTCTGGCCATGTACTTCGTGTTAGTATCGCCCGGATGGTGTTGATGCAATACATGATCTGAAATGCACAGAATCCGTCATTTAAACACCTAGTTCTATAAAATACTCTAGACTCTCGGGAAGCCAACATAACACATGACAAGACATGCGCTCACACGGAACTCTCAGGGCAAGACATGCACTCACACGGAACTCTCAGGGCAAGACATGCGCTCACACGGAACTCTCAGGGCAAGACATGCACTCACACGGAACTCTCAGGGCAAGACATGCGCTCACACGGAACTCTCAGGGCAAGACATGTGCTCACACGGAACTCTCAGGGCAAGACATGCACTCACACGGAACTCTCAGGGCAAGACATGCGCTCACACGGAACTCTCAGAGCAAGACATGCGCTCACACGGAACTCTCAGGGCAAGACATGCGCTCACACGGAACTCTCAGGGCAAGACATGCGCTCACACGGAACTCTCAGGGCAAGACATGCACTCACACGGAACTCTCAGGGCAAGACATGCGCTCACACGGAACTCTCAGGGCAAGACATGCGCTCACACGGAACTCTCAGGGCAAGACATGCGCTCACACGGAACTCTCAGGGCAAGACATGCGCTCACACGGAACTCTCAGGGCAAGACATGCGCTCACACGGAACTCTCAGGGCAAGACATGCGCTCACACGGAACTCTCAGGGCAAGACATGCGCTCACACGGAACTCTCAGGGCAAGACATGCGCTCACACGGAACTCTCAGGGCAAGACATGCGCTCACACGGAACTCTCAGGGCAAGACATGCGCTCACACGGAACTCTCAGGGCAAGACATGCGCTCACACGGAACTCTCAGGGCAAGACATGCGCTCACACGGAACTCTCAGGGCAAGACATGCGCTCACACGGAACTCTCAGGGCAAGACATGCGCTCACACGGAACTCTCAGGGCAAGACATGCGCTCACACGGAACTCTCAGGGCAAGACATGCGCTCACACGGAACTCTCAGGGCAAGACATGCGCTCACACGGAACTCTCAGGGCAAGACATGCGCTCACACGGAACTCTCAGGGCAAGACATGCGCTCACACGGAACTCTCAGGGCAAGACATGCGCTCACACGGAACTCTCAGGGCAAGACATGCGCTCACACGGAACTCTCAGGGCAAGACATGCGCTCACACGGAACTCTCAGGGCAAGACATGCGCTCACACGGAACTCTCAGGGCAAGACATGCGCTCACACGGAACTCTCAGGGCAAGACATGCGCTCACACGGAACTCTCAGGGCAAGACATGCGCTCACACGGAACTCTCAGGGCAAGACATGCGCTCACACGGAACTCTCAGGGCAAGACATGTGCTCACACGGAACTCTCAGGGCAAAAGGAAAAGGGGAAAGGCAGAGAAACATCTGGTGCAGAGAAGTAGAAGCAGAGATAACAAAAGCAGGATATAAATGGAGAGAACTGGAAGCACAGCCCCAAAACCATGTCTGGTGGGACGGACTCATTAATGGATTATGCTCCGGAGTGAAAAGGCTTAAGACAAGCAAGTCTATAAAACAGATGGAAAGTGATCTTGACTTTCATTTGTCTGTAGCTGTGTGGACATCAAGGAATGGGAGTATTTTAGATATATACAAGATTAATTTCTGTTTATTGTAGCTTTTTTGATTTGCGATGATGAATACAGAAATTACCCTCTTAATGTGGACAAGAAGATGCATCAAGTTGATGATGCTTACTTCCCCACAGAATCTTCTCATAGAAACCATGTAGTTCCTGAGAATAAACCCCAACCAACTGCCTCATGTTGACCAATTTCTCAGCCAATTAACAAAGCCCATATGGTCATGTGACTTACATGTGACCTATTGATGCCGCATGTGTCAGCTGAGCTAGGTTCAACTGGAGCCTGGTCAAGACCAACATAGGTGATGAACTTCTCAGCAGACCAGAGAGCCCTGAAAGGTCATTAAATAACTCATAAAACCATGACATGATGACATAAAATAGCAACTATCAGTTATTGATCATGGAGTTATTTGCCCATTTCTTTACACTGCAAGAGGTAAAACAGGAATGACCTTTAGAAGCCACTGAACAATTCTCAGGATGGTTTGTTTTCAATCAATTCTCTTGTCATATCCCAAAGGTTTTTATTTACCTGTGGAGCTTTTGCAATCTTGTCAAGATAGCTTCATCAGCACTAGCGATGATGACGTCCTGGTAGGGTGACGTCGATGATGATATCATCGTCAATAGCACTTATGAAGCCATCTTGGCAAGATTGCGAAAGCTCTGCAGGTAAATAAAAACCTTTGGGAAATATGAAAAAGAATTTTATGATTACGACTTTTAGATGCATATGCTAATAAATTTGTTTCTGCAAGGAACTGTTTCACTAATTGAGTACATGTGTACTATGTTCCTGATGTCATGAAAGATAATGTAACAAAAATGTAGATGATCATGCCTCACTAAGATCATATTTATTTTGACAAGTCATAAAATATGTCAGATAGTTTTTAGAGATGCAGTTTACCACATTGATCTTCGTGGAGATTCTGTTTAACTTTCCTAGATGCTATTATGCTAATGACATACGTATCAGACACAGCATAAATATACTATTTCCTGAATCTATTAATTCTCAGATTTTTATTTGATATTAGCACAATTAACCCATTAGACCCCGCGCGCCAGCAAGCGCCCAACTTTGTTTTCCCCGATGCGAGGAAAAAGCTGTGGAGGTGGCATCATTGGGTGGACTGATGTGAAACTAAAACTAACGGAATTCTACATATCTTAGCTATAAATTGTGGGTAAAATTAGCATCTGGTCGTATTGAAAGTTTCGAGGATAATCGCTTTTGAAGCTGAGCACTGGTGGGCTTTAAAAATGGCCATTTCTCATTGAACAGATCTTCGGATGAAAGTGCTTCTGAGATGGATGTGGAGGTAAAATTTATGTGGCTTGATTTTTGACTGAGTGAGCGATAAATCAAAGATAGCGTCGGTTGGTTTTCTTTGTCTAGGAGTAGCCTGGTAAGCCTTATTCAGCTTGTCGACTGTACCAACACTGACATTGTGTGTTTTGTGCCATTTACTCGGCTTAGATTACGTGGTTAGTTGTGTATGTTGTTATATAATGAATTATAAAGCAACTAAGTAAATAAAATAAAAAAATGGCCTGATGGCCTGACGAGCATGTAAACAGTCGAGCCCGGGCCCTGGCCTTGGCGGTGCCTGGACGGGTGGTGTTGTTGCTTTGGACATTGCTTTGTGCAGTACCATGCATAGGAAGAACATTTCCTTGTGTGGAGCCAGCAGTTGGTGATGTTATTGCAATAAAATATGACTATTATGTCAAATTTCACTCCCAATATTTGTTAAAAAAATTTATTTCCGAAGTTCCACACTTCAGAATGACAACATATAATAGGCATATACACACCACAGTTACATCATTGCATAGATAATTCAATTTGCTTCAAAATAAACATAACTTGCAATTATAAGATATCAATACTTTTGAAGCTACTGCTTAAAAACTACAAGCACCCACAATTTTCAAAATCTGCCTCTGTTGCCCATGGAAAAGCAGCACATGCTTAATTCAGTGCGCGGGGTCTAATGGGTTAAGTGATCATGAAAATTGTTTGGCTGGTAATTACCAAAAATGTAACAGGTGCAACCCGGAAATGGCATACACTATAAAAGTAGCACCGTGATTGATATCAATTGTTCTATCATCACAAAGTACAATGCACACATTCCTCTGGAAGGCAACGTAAAACAACTTACTCCTTCACTTCTCCAGACAACCAAATATCCTTGACGGGTTTCAGAATTTCACCAAGGAAGCAGCTTTGGCGGTCAAAGTTCTTGTGCTGGTTACTGAAAGTAACACAGTTCATGCCATTATATATATATATATATATATATATATATATATATATATATATATATATATATATATATATATTGCGAGATCTGATCAATATATCCCAGTTTGCATGGCGAGCTCCTTTTGAGCATGCATAGCTAACCAGTGGATGTAGATAGTCACATGGGTTTGTTTGCGGTCTAAGGGATTTACTTACAGGTGCACCACTCAGGGTTGGCACATGGGGGTTGACAAGGGAGACATGACAAATGTTATTTAGTTAACTGGTGGTGTGGACAGACCTGATGAGGATGAGAGATTCACTGAGTGTACACTTCTCCATCTGAGACAGTTCGTCCGGGTCCTCACTCAGCTTCTTGATGTGGCTATACAGCTGGTCAAAGGCTGGCTGCAGACAACACGGTATATATCAAACACAATAATCCACCCCCTAAAGGTATGTATACAAAAGTGATTTTTTTCGATTATGTCATACGATACGGCATCACATGATGACGCACACAAAAAAACACAGATGTGTGTGTGTCATCATGTCATCACATGATGATGCACAAACACAGATGTGTGTGTGTGGGTGTGTCATCATGTCATCACGTAATGATGCACAAACACAGATGTGTGTGTGTGTGTGTGTGTGTGTGTGTGTGTGTGTGTGTGTGTGTGTGTGTGTGTGTGTGTGTGTGCGTGTGCGTGTGATCATGTCATCACATAATGACGCACAAACACAGATGTGTGTGTGTGTGTGTCATCACATGATGATGCACAAACACAGGTGTGTGTGTGTGTCATCACATGATGATGCACAAACACAGATGTGTGTGTGTGTGTGTCATCACATGATGATGCACAAACACAGATGTGTGTGTGTGTGTATTCACATGATGATGCACAAACACAGATGTGTGTGTGTGTATCATCACATGATGATGCACAAACACAGATGTGTGTGTGTGTATTCACATGATGATGCACAAACACAGATGTGTGTGTGTGTGCGTGTGCGTGTGTGTGTGATCATGTCATCACATAATGACGCACAAACACAGATGTGTGTGTGTGTCATCACATGATGATGCACAAACACAGATGTGTGTGTGTGTCATCACATGATGATGCACAAACACAGATGTGTGTGTGTGTCATCACATGATGATGCACAAACACAGATGTGTGTGTGTGTGTGTGTGTGTGTGTGTGTGTGTGTGTGTGTGTGTGTGTGTGTGTGTGTGTGTGTGTGTGTGTGTGTGTGTGTGTGTGTGTGTGTGTGTGTGTGTGTGTGTGTGTGTGTGTGTGTGTGTGTGTGTGTGTGTGTGTGTGTGTGTGTGTGTGTGTGTGTGTGTGTGTGTGTGTGTGTGTGTGTGTGTGTGTGTGTGTGTGTGTGTGTGTGTGTGTGTGTGTGTGTGTGTGTGTGTGTGTGTGTGTGTGTGTTGTGTGTGTGTGTGTGTGTGTGTGTGTGTGTGTGTGTGTGTGTGTGTGTGTGTGTGTGTGTGTGTGTGTGTGTGTGTGTGTGTGTGTGTGTGTGTGTGTGTGTGTGTGTGTGTGTGTGTGTGTGTGTGTGTGTGTGTGTGTGTGTGTGTGTGTGTGTGTGTGTGTGTGTGTGTGTGTGTGATCACATGATGATGCACAAACACAGATGTGTGTGCGTGTATTCACATGATGATGCACAAACACAGATGTGTGTGTGTGTGTGTGCGTGTGCGTGTGCGTGTGATCATGTCATCACATAATGACGCACAAACACAGATGTGTGTGTGTGTCATCACATGATGATGCACAAACACAGATGTGTGTGTGTGTCATCACATGATGATGCACAAACACAGATGTGTGTGTGTGTCATCACATGATGATGCACAAACACAGATGTGTGTGTGTGTGTGTGTGTGTGTGTGTGTGTGTGTGTGTGTGTGTGTGTGTGTGTGTGTGTGTGTGTGTGTGTGTGTGTGTGTGTGGTGTGTGTGTGTGTGTGTGTGTGTGTGTGTGTGTGTGTGTGTGTGTGTGTGTGTGTGTGTGTGTGTGTGTGTGTGTGTGTGTGTGTGTGTGTGTGTGTGTGTGTGTGTGTGTGTGTGTGTGTGTGTGTGTGTGTGTGTGTGTGTGTGTGATCATGTCATCACATAATGATGCACAAACACAGATGTGTGTGTATGTCATCACATGATGATGCACAAACACAGATGTGTGTGTGTGTGTGTGTGTGTGTGTGTGTGTGTGTGTGTGTGTGTGTGTGGGTGGGTGGGTGGGTGGGTGGGTGGGTGGGTGGGTGGGTGGGTGGGTGGGTGGGTGGGTGGGTGGGTGGGTGGGTGGGTGGGTGGGTGGGTGGGTGGGTGGGTGGGTGGGTGTGTGTGTGTGTGTGTGTGTGTGTGTGTGTGTGTGTGTGTGTGATCATGTCATCACATGATGATGCACAAACACAGATGTGTGTGCTTACATGAGTAATGTGTCTAGACAAGTGTGACCTATTAACTCGCACCAATCCCCACAAAACATACAAGCAAGTCAAAATGTTTTGGTTATGAAATCACGGCCACCCTGATGACCTTATTTCAGGATATTATAAACACCTTAGGATGGTAATCAATACAGTAATGAAAATGCACTGATCTGCCAAAAGTGGACTTACAACAAGCAAGTGAGGATACTGCTTGGAGATCTTGATCATGACAGAACAAGCGTGCCTGCGCACATTCCGCACTGCCTTACTCCGAGTCGCCTTCGTTTGTCCCTCAATGTTGAATACGACTGTCGAGAAGATCTACAATAGAATAGACAACACTGTCACAGTTGTGTCCGGCGTTGTTTTCCAACTGAGCACTACAGCACATAAAGAATTCCATGATGAACCTCATAAAATATACATTTTACCTTCTTAAGGGTTGTAAGTTTAAAACGTATACATAGGTAAATATAGTACTGCTTAAAATTAAATACTTTAAAGAATATAATGTAAAATATAGTAAGGATACATTAAATCAATAAATCCAATTAAGTTAAGAAAAAATGTGTACCTTAGCAAACCAAGAAAGAATATGAGTAAAATGCATAGCATCAATAAGATAACTAAAATAGCACGTATGGAATTACAATTTCTTAGTGCTGCGTCTGAGAAACTTGTGGATTAACTCATGAAGTTATAAAGTAAACATGTGAGATGACTCTCGGCAAACAAACCTTCTCCAAGACTTGTGGCAGGATTTCTGGGGCGTGTTCAATGAAGATGAAAAGAGCCGAAATACAGGAAAGAACACACGAGAGGATGAGAGGATCCTGTGGGGAGGCAAATATCAACACGGTAACAAAGACAGGATGAGAGAATCCTATGGCGAAGGCAAACATCATCAATATTGTAACATAGTCTGAATGAGAGGATCCTGTGGGAAGGCAAACATCATCAACATTGCAACAGAGTCAGGAAAAGAGGATCCTGTGGAGGAGGCAAACATCATCAGCATGATAACAGAAACAGGATGAGAGGATCCTGTGGGGAGGCAAACATCATCAACATGATAAGTCAGGATGAGAGGATCCTGTGGGGAGGCAAACATCATCAACATGATAAATCAGGATGAGAGGATCCTGTGGGGAAACAAACATCATCAACATGATAAGTCAGGATGAGAGGATCCTGTGGGGAAACAAACATCATCAACATTACAACAGAGTTAGGATAAGATGATCCTGTGGAGGAGGCAAACATTATCAACATGGTAAGTCAAGACGATAGGACCCTGCAAAGGAGGCAAACAGCATCAACACTATAAGAGTCAGGATGAGAGGATCCTGTGGGGAGGTAAACATCATCAACATGATAAGTCAGGATGAGAGGATCCTGTGGGTAGGTTATTCAGCTCCACACTGAGACTGCAGGAAAGTGAAAGTATTTAACAGTTCACAGAATTGAATCAATTTTGTGTGTGAACAACCGAGGACATACATTTGTGTTGTAGAGAAGAGCTTCCTTCATGAGCCGAGTGCCGTCCTGTTGCACAGAGGGAGGGGTGTCCGTGAGCTTCAGTCTCGACATGACACTCTCGAGGAACACAGTGAGGGCGTCCCATTCGAGGAACGCTGGAGAGCTCAGGTTACAGTGGCCTCTCTCAGAACCTGCAGCAACAGAACAACCTGGTCATGAAGGGGTATCACTTTAGTCCTGTTCCATTTCATGCACTGTAACAATGATCACACATTTTCTGTGTTTCTCTAATGTGAGGTGATGTATATCCTTATAACTGAATACCTTCAAAAGGAAGGCAGCATGTCTGCAGTAGGTTACATACTTACCCCATCCTCTCTAGTTGAGACCAGAATAAGTTAAATGCATTCTGTCTGACCTGATTTGGTCATAATTACGTAACACTGCCCAACCAACATTGCCACCACCTGCATGTGGTGGAAGCTCTGGTCAACATGGCAACCAACACAGCGTCATAGAAACAAGTAGACAATAACAAGAGCATTTATTTGCCTGTATTGCAGTCATCGTCTTTGCATAATTTTTCATAATATATAATTATTGTTCTGTTTGTGCTAGTATAATGATCTATTATAGTGTTATTGATATTGCATTTAGGGACATTAGAAGCTGTATGCCAATGTCGGTTTTATAAAGTTTTATAATGTGTTTTTAATAACATCAATAACACATTAACAACCTTAGTAAACATGAGCCCAGTACTAGTATTTCTTGAAATGACTTTTTCATTTTGTCATGCATGTGGTACTACCATACCGGCCAATCACAATCGCTGTATGTTGTGTGGTCTGTACCAGCCGGTCAAGTACATGTTCAGTACACGTCAACTGGTCCAGTACACGTCAACTGGTCCAGTACACGTCAACTGGCATATTACAGTTTTTGTTGGTAAACCAAGAGCAATGTTCAGGCCAAGACAGAGGGTGTACTTTACAGGCAAGTTGCATAAATAATTTCATATTTTGAGAAATGTTTAAACACTATTATTCTGCTTGCGGCAGTATGTCTGGACGTGTATCCCATGGTTCAAACAGGAAGAACTTTTCTCATGCATCAAATTCTCACCTCCGATATCGAGTGGTTTATTCAGCTGCGTTTTGAGCCACCTGGTGACAACTTCAAAAGTCACCATCGGAGAGAGAAGTGTCGCAGTTCTCAACACTTCGGCTATCTCAGCACGATACTCTGCAGGCAACGGCACAACAAAAACATGGTATATGGTACTGCATATACACAATGATTTATTGTACATCACATCAACAAAGAATGTTGTTCTTAAAGGGTGTTTATACCCTGCTGATGCTTAATGGCAGAACCCTGAGCTCGTTTGCTACAGGAACACACAAAGAGTGATTGTTGGTAAAGGTCATTTAATAATTGTACCAACAGAAAATAATATGAATCAATGAAAAAGTAGCTCGGCAGTTAGCACAAACATGTTCATCAAGAAAAATACAATAAAATACAATACATGTATATCAAATGAGATATCGTTTAGTTGCCAATACAAAGTTGCTCATTGAGAAACAATTATTAAATGACAAAAGTAGAAATAGCAAAGGTGGGGCGGTCCTTTGTCCCACCAGGCCTCCAGTATTAGAGGCCGAACCACCACCCCAGGGGTGTATTCTTTTTGATGTCCGCGGAGCCAACGGAAGCGGAGAATGCAGAGAGGAACAAAAAGAATAGACTTCGGAGAGGGTAGCAACCGCATTGTTATCGCCCATAAACAACATGGACACAAAATCAGTAGCCGTGTCAACTGTTAGCGATTTTTTCTTCAGTGATGATATAAATCATTGCGTTGTCACGTTGTCAAAGCAAACAGAAAACTACACATTTAATTTCATATTTTGTACAAATGCCACTTACCATTCATTATACTAAGCCATGTTTAAAGTCATGTGACCGGAAACTCTCCGCTTGCAACATGCCCCGCAGGCGGCAAGACCGAAGCGGTCTGGACAGCTTCTCCGGTCTGTTCTATTTAACGAGGAGAGATCACATGACCTCTCCGCGTCAAATAGAATAGCAAATTTCGCTCCGCAGACAGGTCGGAGACAAAAAGAATACGCCCCATATATGTTCAGTGCAAACGAACATAGTTTGTGTTTGTTTCTTTTATAACCTATGTCTGTACATGTTAAACGCCTAACAGTGATTGTCTGCGATTGTCTGCATGTGGGTATAGACTTGTTTTTTAATGATTAACCGGGCTGAACACATTATCACTATGAAAATAGAAATCAATAAACCACTTATTGCTATTGTAAAATAACAACAAGTTATGAATTACTTATGACATGCTACTTGCAAATGAAGAAACTAAATTCTCACTTGAGAAAAACAAGTTGAAGTCTTCATCACTGTCAAAGTCTAGCTTTGTATATGCACAGCTTGGGCTGTTGTCTAGAGATGGAAAACCAACCTAAAATACAAAACATGATGAAAACATGATGAAAACAAAGCATCTTTGTAAGTAAGTATCATCATGAACTGACTACATGACATACTGTTGATAACATCTGTTATTATCAGCACACGCTCGGTCATAACAAGGAACCAGTGATGTAGAATACATACATTCAACTTTTTAATATTGTCCTTTTTCATATTTAATGTATGAAATCAAATTTATTTTGACACCACATATCTCTAAAAATAGAACCAGGGGTGTTTACAATAAAAAAATAAATAAATAAAAACACATTACATTAGTGAATATAATTATTACAATACAGACATTACATATACACATTTACTGAACAATAAATCAATATCAGACAAGCATTATTCAGATCACAGTTGTGTATCAACATTTTGGCTCATATTGTTAATATTGCTAAAGCAGCAACTCCAGTTTTCAGCAGGATTTAATTTCAATAAAGAAACAAAGAGAGAAGGAATATTGAAATTAAAAACATTACTATTCTGTATTACTGTGGTATACAAACTTTGATCAGTGTTGTTGTAGTGGTTTTGACAACTTCTGGTATGAAGGAGACCAGCACTGCATCCTGGGATATCTGGGGATGCCGCAGGAACATACCCCATAGCGACTGGGTGTAGCTTCCCAGCACCTGAGGATGAAACAAGGCTAACACTAAAGCCTGTAACAAGACAACTAAACAATGGCAAACCATAATCTGCTTATAAGCTTGGAATAAAGTACTCTGCAAATGAATAATTTATGCTAAAAAATGCATACACTGTGGAATTTACTTTATAATCATTGAAATTCACTTTAGATGTCATAATCGCAACCTGCCTATTTTAGCATCAATGGCAACAAACTGGAATGTGGGCAGCAAAAGGGCAATTTCTTGTGTTGACAAGTTTTGCCAACCCATCAATTTGCAAATAATCAGGTACAAATAAAAGTACTTAGGTAAAAACCCTGCCGCTTATGTACATCCCTGCATGAGGACAACTTATGTACATCCCTGCATGAGGACAACTAATGTACATCCCTGCATGAGGACAACTAATGTACATCCCTGCATGAGGACAACTTATGTACATCCCTGTATGAGGACAACTAATGTACATCCCTGCATGAGGACAACTTATGTACATCTCTGCATGAGGACAACTTATGTACATCCCTGCATGAGGAAAACTTATGTACATCCCTGCATGAAGACAACTTATGTACATCCCTGCATGAGGACAACTTCCGCACCTGACTAGGGTGCTGTGTAAAGGCAAGGATAGCCTTCAGGTATTTCTCGAAGTTTGGTGGCTGTGCAACGTTTTCCGTTGTACCCTACAACAAAACATATCTTCTGTCACTTTGGATAGGTATTACTTAAGTGACATCATCAAAACAAAGAGTTTACATGGTATTGTGGCACAGAAACTAATTTCTACGCAGTGCATGTTGAAACCCATCTTTGTTTGCAGTGAGAGGATTTAGTGGGCTCCTAGAAATCCACATTTGTCAGAATCTATCTGACAGTGGCAAGAAACACAGTTCCTGGTAATCATTGTGTGATTGGACTTGAAAACTAAACTTATAAAAAATAGTGTGCACAAATAAAAGCTACTGAAACTTATTTCACTGTAATAATTAAGCACATTAATCAGTTCTGAACTTCTGAACAACATTGTTGATTTAAAGCACATCGATGACATTTTTAATTAACATATATTATTAGCACAACATTTATATTTTGACATTACGTTTCATGTTACCCACAAATTAGTGATTTTTGGTTGTTTGTTATAACTTCGTAATTTTTTTTCACAAATTATGGCAACACCGTTAAAATAGCACATAGTATAAAGGCAATGAACACAATTGTGCAAATGTTTGATTGGTGTGTGTTCATCTTTGTGGCCAACATTGTATTCAGAATCCAAGCCCCTAACATACATCATACAATGTGCTGTGATGAACCTGGTTTTGGAAGTGTAGGCATAACTCATGAGAGTGACAGTGTACTGATAAGAATCATTATAAGCATAATATATATATATATATATATATATATATATATATATATATATATATATATATATATATATATATATATATATAGTGTCCCCTAACTTAATTTTATTGTCATTTTGCATTGATATACTATCGTGGGCGGTGTCCCCTAACTTAATTTGATTGTCATTTCGCATTGATATACTATCGTGGGCGGTGTCCCCTAACTTCATTTGATTTTCATTTTGCACTGATATACTATCGTGGGCGGTGTCCCCATAACTTAATTTGATTGTCATTTTGCACTGATATACTATCGTGGGCGGTGTCCCCTAACTTAATTTGATTGTCATTTTGCATTGATATACTATCGTGGGCTGTGTCCCCTAACTAAACGTAATTGTCTTTTTGCCTTGATATACTATCGTGGGCGGTGTCCCCTAACCAAATGTGACTGTCATTTTGCATTGATATACTATCGGGGGCGGTGTCCCCTGACTAAATATGATTGTAAATTTTTTATACTATCGTGGGCGGTGACCTCCTACTTAACTGCGTGCAATTCTTGCATTTATGTACCACCATGGGCGATGACCCCCTAATGAACTGTGTTTATAAAGATGTGTTGGCACACTATCGAGGGCGGTGACCCCCTGATTCAATTTTATGTTGATTTATCGTGGGCGATGACCCCCTCACTAGCTATGATTCCATTTTTGTGGTGATCTATCGCGGGCGGTGACCCCCTAATCATTTGGTTACTGTCATATTGACGTGTATTCATATAAAAAATAAAAAATAAAATAAAAAAATAAAAAATAAATAAATAAATAAATAAAAAACTTTTGTTTCAGCTTCGATGCAAGGCATCAGTCCTGGTGGTACTGCCACAACAATTTAGGAGCTAGTTTTCACATGTGCTTTTCATGAGTAGTTTGGTGGCAGTTTCCAAGAGTTTAGCTGTTCACTCAGTATTAGCCCTTCCACAATGTTGCAGGATGGCTCCAGATAAGAACGTGCGTCGTGGACGACCTCTGCGCCACAGCCCGGTGGCAACAAGATCGCGGGCGGCGGCAAGCCGTGCTGCCGTTGCACGATCAGCGATGTGCCCGCCCCCACCGGAGTGCCACGTTGTGCAGCACTTTGACGACGAACCGGCCCTACGACATGTCGTTCGTCCGGTAGTGGGCGCAGCAGCGGGTCGGAAAGCTACGACGGAGGAGCGCTTGTCGAATATGGAGCGCCGGCTTGACGCCTCTGACAAGATGTTGCAGGAGGTCCACGCGATGGTGCGTGGCCTGCAGCAATTGCCTGCGGCCAACGCCCTACCTGCGCCGCTTCCAATAGAGGCCCCTGCAGCACTGGCGGCGCCTACAGGGGGGGAGCCCATCGCTCCGCCCTTGGCTAACCCTTGTCTATGGCCGCAGGGCGGCCATACGTCAGGTCGGGTGACATCATCTGCAACTGGTGCTCCACCAAGCCCCGTTCCAAGACCACCGTCGGCCCCGTGCATGTTGCATGACTCCTCACCACAGAACTATTCTGTGTCCGTTAGGCCAGGCAGTGACAACGAGACCCCCATGTTTTGTGTCGCCCCTAGGGCAAAGAGCAGCACTGTGTCATTTGACCAATGGCTGCAGGGCTTCGAAATCTACATGTCTGTTTTTCTTCTCCAGCCACAGCATCTGTCAGAATCACATAATTTACTCATGTACGTCCAGACAATTCGTTCCCTATACGAGAAAGGTGCGGACTGGCGGTCGTATGATGAGGCATTCCGGTCACTTCGTCAGGCCAAAAACTGGGGGTGGGAATCGGTTTGCTGGTACCTATGGATGCATCCGAGAGTTGCCCAGCTGCCACACCCAGCGTGACTCCCTTTCGTAGCAAGGGTAAGGCCAGCTGGGGTAAGGCTAAGTGGCCATCCACAAAAACCTGCTTCGCATTCGATCGGGGGGAGGTCTGTAACGCAGCCACTTGTCGTTACACACACAAGTGTAGACGCTGTGGTGGCCCCCACTCAGTGGCACGATGCTATAGGCAACGCACCCAACCCAATCCAGCTCGACCGAGTTCAGCCACCGGCATCCCTGCGACCCAATCGTCGACTGCCAGTTCGCGACCAGCCGTTTTCAGGAGATAGTATGCCTACCCCAGTTTCCCCTGATGCACTGATATTTTCTTGTCGGCTACAATCGTAATATTGTTGAGTATCTTCTCAATGGCTTTCAGCACGGGTTCAGAATTGGCTGCTTTGGCTTACCAGCACAACAAGCTAAAAGGGTCACCAATTTGAAGTCTGCCATCGAATTCCCCGCAGTAGTAGACAACAAGATAGCGAAGGAGCTAGCGCTAGGCAGAATTTTAGGTCCGTTTGATATGCCACCCCCTAGTGACAACTTCAGGATTTCCCCTTTGGGGGTTGTCCCTAAAAAGACTCCTGGGGAATTCTGAACGATACATCACTTATCCTACCCAGAGGGTTCCTCGGTAAATGATTTCATTCCCAAGGAAATTTCCGCTGTCCAATATACAGGATGCTATTAGGCTCATCAAACAGCTACCCAGTAGTCAGGTCTTTATGGCTAAAGTGGACATAGAATCAGCTTTTAGGATTATTCCAGTCTCACCAAGGGACCGACCGCTTTTGGGTTTCCAGTGGAAGGGTAAGTTTTTCATGGATGCGGTCCTTCCAATGGGAGTTTCCAGCGCTTGTGCGATCTTCGAGTCTTTCAGTACTGCGTTGGAGTGGATCGCAAAGTCCAAACTGGGAGCGACTGCGATCGTCCATGTTATCGATGACTTTCTGTTTATTGCCAATTCTCGTGCGAAATGCGGACAAGATCTACAAGCTTTTGTTAATCTTTGCCTCGAACTCGGGGTTCCCTTAGCACCTGGGAAGACAGTGGCTCCTACCTGTGTCATCACTTTTCTCGGCATTACTTTAGATACAGTGCTTATGGAAGCTAGACTGCCAGAGGATAAGTTAGAGAAAGCTAAGGCACTGCTGGAAGATTTTCAGAGACAACAGAAAGTAACACTTAGAGTTCTGCAGTCACTCATTGGCATCCTGAATTTTGCTTGCACAGTGATTGTGCCAGGTAGAGCTTTTCTGAGAAGAATCATAGACATGACATTAGGGGTCCAGAAACCCCATCACCACATCAGGTTGACTCGTCAGGCAAAACTCGATCTACAGGTATGGCAGGAGTTCTTGCTTCTATTTAATGGCCGGTCCTTTTTCCTAGATGACAACTTCCTTACGGGCGACCACTTGCACCTGTACACTGATGCCTCCGGAAGTATAGGTTTCGGGGCACTGTATGGTGGCGCATGGTTTTATGGGCAGTGGCCAGTATCATGGCGCTCATACAACATATCAGTTCTAGAACTTTACCCTATAATGGCAGCAGTGATCGTGTGGGGCGGTAGATGGGCAAACAGAAGTGTGTGTTTCTACACAGACAACGAGGCTCTTGTGCCAATTATTAACAAGCAAACGTCACGCGAGCCCCACATCATGGCCTTAATCCGTCCACTGGTTTTAGCGTGCTTGCGTTTCAACATCAATTTCACTGCCCACCATATTCCAGGTAGGATCAACACTTTAGCTGACAAACTATCACGTTCACAGGTACGGGAATTCCGAGCTCTGGCACCATGGGCAGAAGCCAGCCCGCGGGAAATTCCCTACAGTATCTCCCCAGCGGGCTTGGGGAATCTCTGAGTCGGTTGCTAGAGGCTTCACTGGCGCCATCTACGAGAGCCCACTATCAGCGGGCGTGGGGTAAGTTAGTAACTTTCTTTCAGTCGCTTGGTATGTATCCCTCTTTGCCAATACCGGTGGCAATGATCCTCCTCTTCGTGGCACACCTGCATGCCGGTGGTGCTGCCCCTGCCACAATTGTTTCCAATGTGTCAGCACTAGCCTATTTTCACAAGATTAATGGCCTACCAGATCCAACTAGCAACTTCATCGTAGTCAAGCTGCTGGCTGGCGCTCGGAATCTTGGATCTGTTCCTGATGTCCGCCTGCCTGTCACACTACCCATCCTTTCTTGCCTGGTGCAGGCTCTCCCCACTGTTTTCGCATCAACCTATACGTGCACTATGCTCCGAGCCATGATGGTCATTGCCTTCAGGGCCTATTTGCGAGTCGGAGAAATGGTGCCCTGGTCGAGGAACATGACGCAGGGCTGTCTCCACGTGGGAGATGTCACGTTGACCGGTGACCTTATAAATGTATCTTTCCGCCGTTTTAAGCACAGTGCTCGACACGGTCCGCAATCTCTGCAGGTGAGAGGGGAATGCCTAGAAGGGTCACTCATCCACCCGGCAGTCTTCTTGAGGGAGTTTATTCAGGCCAGAGGCCCAGTGCAAGGTATCCTTTTTGGTTACCCGGATGGCTCACCTATGCTCCGGGGTGAATTCACCTATGCTCCGGGGTGAATTCGATGTGTCTCTAAAACGGCTCCTCAGTTTTTGCGGATACAAGTCTAGTTCATTTAAGGGTCACAGTTTTCGCATCGGTGCAGCTACCGCAGCGGCCTTGCGGGGGGAGTCAGATGCACAAATCAGGGCAGCAGGCAGGTGGAGCTCAGATGCTTTTAGGAAGTATATCAGAATTGCTTAAAAGGTTAGGTCGCGGTAGGGTGGTCACATGTTTGTGGGTGACCTTGTGGCGAAATGGCCCCACCTGTTTGTAATTAAATTTGTGTATTGGTGGTGGAATGTCTGTATTCTTTGCATTACATGTTCATGACGACTTCTTGATGTATATATGTTATCGTCATGCCTGTAGGAATGTGGGCTCTGAGAAACTTGCCGGACGGGGCTGTACATGTGTTCAGTTCCTGTCTGGTTTGCTTTGAGGAGCTCACATTCCTGTTAATGTGCTTCCCAAAGTGGCTGCGTGATAAGCAGTCCACTTTGCAATAAAACGTCATTTATTTGGCCCTTTTCAATCTCTACTACATCGGACTTGTGTTGGTTATTGCATAAATGGATTTATGCAACTTACAGCTGCATAACAGATTTTATGAGATAACCAAGGCAAGTCTTGCCCCGGGTGTCCGAGACTACACCGGAACTATTTGGCCAAATAATTTGTATTACTCCACGATATTCAGCCAATCACGGCTTAACGGAAACCAGTTCAAACCAGAGCCAGCAGCCGGAATCTTTCACTCCTGTTCCAGTCTCTGCATCGCGAAGTTGTGTCTAGAAAATTTATCTCTCGAAATCCGCCCTCCTCCCCACCTTCCTTCCTTATTTTTCAATACTTAGTGTAAAATGCGATTGTACATCGTTGATGAAATAGGAAGTTGGAAGATGTCGAAACCGCTTTCCCCACTTTTCGCTTTATACTAGATGAACACAGGGGTTTATTCCCTAGTAGTTGGTATTCATGGGGTTTTCTGCGCAGATAGGCTTCCTGTTTCTTCATCGGTATTCTTGGCTTATGTTTATATAGGTTAGCGAAATGGCCCCACCTGTTTGTAATTAAATTTGTGTATTGGTGGTGGAATGTCTGTATTCTTTGCATTACATGTTCATGACGACTTCTTGATGTATATATGTTATCATGCCTGTAGGAATGTGGGCTCTGAGAAACTTGCCGGACGGGGCTGTACATGTGTTCAGTTCCTGTCTGGTTTGCTTTGAGGAGCTCACATTCCTGTTAATGTGCTTCCCAAAGTGGCTGCGTGATAAGCAGTCCACTTTGCAATAAAACATCATTTATTTGGCCCTTTTCAATCTCTACTACATCGGACTTGTGTTGGTTATTGCATAAATATATATATATATATATACACACACACACACACACAAAGGTTTCATAACACAAAAATGCGGTCTAGAAACATAATCTATTTTATAGCAGAATCAAGAAGCTCTTATAAATGAAACTACCATATAGTTCCCAATAGAAATGCACCACCTAATAGATGCACATCCCGCTTTTTCAGATGTGAAACCACATGCAAAAACAATTTTATTTTCAGGAGTGAAAGCATGCTAAACGCAAAGGATGGCAGTACTGCTGCTACTGGCGCCACCTTGCCGACTCCTTAGAAATAATTCATAGTGTGTGTGCCTTTAGTGGCAAGGTGGCACAACATTGCTATCACTACTGGCAGCTTTCGCCAGATGCCAGTAAGAGTACTAGGATTAGTATTTATTTATCTTATCGCTCGCTTGGTGTTAACAAAGCGTGCAAGCTTGAATTTTCAACACCGATTCAGCACAGAGGACATCCTGCAGTCCAATGATGTCCTCTCATAGGTGTGATTGTCTATTTAGTGTGCTCAAAGAATTTAATTTCTTTGAACATTGTTTTTCTGCACTTATACATGACATACATGCAGTTTGTGCATCCCCCACCCAGACAGTTTGCACCACTTTAAGTTTTATGAGTTAAACTAACAGACTCGCACCTAAACCTTTGCACTTGCGCACTGCGCATCTATTGGGAACTATACAGTATTAGTCAAAACAGCTCTGCAGACATACCCAGATTGCACACAGCTGGTGCCCCAGTGCTGTCAGCACCTGGCACAGCTTCTTCAGAAACAGATAGCGAGTCTCGTCAAACGCAGAATGTTCTGATGCCTTTCTAAAAAACATATCACACACGTCTTTCAGTAGGCTATACCCTTCAAGTAAGATTCTATCAACTCGAGTAATCTGATATCTTAACCAGTGAGCAACACTACCCATAACACTACCCACAACACTACCCACAACACTACCCACAACACTACCCACAACACTACCCACAACACTACCCACAACACTACCCACAACACTACCCACAACACTACCCATAACACTACCCACAACACTACCCACAATACTACCCACAACACTACCCACAATACTACCCACAACACTACCCATAACACTAGCCACAATACTACCCACAACACTACCCACAACACTACCCACAATATTACCCACAACACTACCCACAACACTACCCATAACACTACCCACAACACTACCCACAACACTACCCACAATACTACCCACAACACTACCCACAACAATGAATTTATGTTGAAACAAGACAATAAAACAAAGCTACACAGCAGATGAATGTGTGGAAAGGAACACAATAGAAAGTGAAAGCAGAATATGCATGCTTTCTCTTTCATTTGTTCATCTGGCATGCAGTTGAATGCAATTCATGCAAACCTAATTAAATAACTGCACAACCAGTTATCGATATATCATCACTATTTAAGTTTGAACAGAAACTGTAGATTAACTTTTATTTCTTGTTTTTATACCGCAAACTATTCAATTAATATTTAAAGTGAATATTAGTTTGTGCATATGTTGGTTTCTTGAACGAAACTGAATGTATGGTACACCTAAGGTGGCTTTGTTCCATGCTGAGTGACAGGAGCAAGTATACATGACTCACTAGGGCAGCTGTAGCTTAACAAAGTCATGTGTTGTTGTTTTGTAAATAATACAAAATCTTCTATTGCACCAAAAATATTCTCAGGAACCCAAGCTCAGATGCGCAACAAACCAGAATGCTATCATTAACAGTGGTGGACAAACATCATCAACAGAGAGAGGGTCCACTAGAGATTTAGGGGGAAAGGCAATTAAAAAAAATTGTGTCCAGAGATTCTTGCGAAAGGTAGCTATGGTTTTAGATGTCTTTAAGGTGATGGGGAGTTTGTTCCAGACTTTGGGCGCAGCTACAGGGAAAGGGCACTGGCCTAGGTTAAGCTTAGTCTTAGGAACAAAAAGTTGTAGATTTAACTTTAAACTGTTTAGGTTTATTGATAGTAAGTAATATGTTTTGACCGACAAAGCCGATCCTTATAAAAACTTGTCCATGAACAGTTTATATTACACAGAAGAACAATTCAAATACAACTTTTACCTTATCAAAAGAAGGAGTTACCTTTCGTTGTATTTAAAATTCAGCTATTTATTTTATTTGTATGGAATCAGTGTAATTGCATATTTTTGGGGGAATGCAATATTACGTTTTATAACTTCTTGTATTTCCCTTCAACATTTTCCAATTGTAAATTTTTTTTAGTTTACAACTATGTTCATTGCTTACAATTTATTTGGACATTGTATATGTACATATCGAATATGTTGATTAAAATTAATTTCAATTTAAAATTTTTTTTTACTGAAAGAACGTATTCACCTGTCTGCCTTTAAACATTCTTCCATTCAACATAAAGATTAAAATGGTGTAGGGAAACTCACATGGCAGCAGTCAAAATAACTGACATGGCATCATCATTAAACAGAATCAATAATGGTTTCCTGTCTTCGACTTTGCCCTGCAAGAAATACACAAAAAGCAACAGATGAATGGCTAGCTGCATTTAAACACTGATGGTCACCATTACAGCTTTGAAACAGTTACTTTTGAGGAGGCATACTTGAAGTCAGTGGTCACGCAGGCATTTTTCAATTGAGTAATTTGTTTAAGTTATTAAGTTGTAAAATTGCTGTTGTTCTCTAAAAAGTTAGCATATACAAACATGTAATTTCTATTTGAAATTAACTTTCTCAAGAAAACTGAAATTGAACAATGCTCTAACAGTGTTACATGGCTAAATTTACACACTATGGTACATTTCTTTGAGAATATATAATCAACATAATTTTGGCTGTATTTCTATGGTGCAGTTATCCCGCACTAAAGTGAATGCTACCTTGCGATTGGTTATAATGAGCAGGCATTCAGCAGCAGGCAGCTGGAGGTAGTCATCATGAAGCATGGTACAGAGCATCTGTAGCAGCAGACCGCTGTTGTCAGCAATGTATGTCATGCTGATCCAATCGACGTATGCTGACAGTGTACACAGTACGGCCTGCGCTACCCTGCAGTTCGCAGTGGCTATCTCCACATTTGACGGCTGTGTGAAGACAAAAGAACGCATCATCAAAACAACATCATGCAAACACAATTGTCAGATTTCTTATGCACATTTGAAGATTGATAAATATTGTATTGTATTGTATTGTTTATTGGATAATGTAACTGTCTGAAATTGCTGTGGTGGTCTGAACTGCGTATGCATAGCTAATAAAATTCTATTAAAACTTCAACCCATTAATCTGCCTCATCGTAGTGTTCAAGTAATATGCATAGTTGACTTAATAAAAGACTTTTGTTAAATCATCAAAAGAATTGGCCAGACCACATCACAATGTTGACCGCATCTGGTCAAAAATAATTTAATAGTTTGTCAGATGATTTCACAAAAACTAAATAACAAATGTGTATAAATGAGCTGGCATGTCGTAGTAGAAAGGTTAAGTTTTTCATGAAATTAGTCTGAAACAAGACTGAGGAAGGATCTTTAATTAAATTGTTGTTACTGATTTTTAAAAAGGGTCAAGATCATATTTTTAGTATTGTTATTGTACTCACAAGTTGTTTATAGACATTGTAGCTTGTCTGCAGCGTTGTCATGAAGTAACTGTACAACTCTGCCATGTTGTTCGTCAGAGCCTGTTGGATCTCCCGTCTCCGCTGCTGGGGAAAGTTCTGGAACATGACGACGTCCTCGTCCAGACGCAGGAAGACGAGCAGCACAAGCTCCGTCTGTGTCAGCTGCAAACACACCTTGTTAATACAGACATGTGTTACTACAACGGCCACACCAGCTCTGTCTATGTCAGCGGCAAACACACCTTGTTACTATGGACACACTGTTACTACGGCATGTGTTACTACAATGACCACACCTGCTCTGTCTATGTCAGCTGCAAATGCACCTTGTTACTACAGCGATGACACCAGCTGCCTGTATCAGCTACAAACACAACTTGTTACTACAGCGATGATACCAGCTGCCTGTATCAGCTGCAAATGCACCTTGTTACTACAGCGATGACACCAGCTGCCTGTATCAGCTGCAAACACACCTTGTTACTACAGCGATGACACCAGCTACCTGTATCAGCTGCAAACACACCTAGTTACTACAGCGATGACACCAGCTGCCTGTATCAGCTACAAACACACCTCGTTACTACAGCGATGACACCAGCTGCCTGTATCAGCTGCAAACACACCTTGTTACTACAGCGATAACACCAGCTGCCTGTATCAGCTACAAACACACCTTGTTACTACAGAGATGACACCAGCTGCCTGTATCAGCTGCAAACACACCTTGTTACTACAGCGATGACACCAGCTGCCTGTATCAGCTGCAAACACACCTTGTTACTACAGCGATGGCACCAGCTGCCTGTATCAGCTGCAAACACACCTTGTTACTACAGCGATGACACCAGCTGCCTGTATCAGCTGCAAACACACCTTGTTACTACAGCGATGACACCAGCTGCCTGTATCAGCTGCAAACACACCTTGTTAATACAGCGATGACACCAGCTGCCTGTATCAGCTGCAAACACACCTTGTTAATACAGCGATGACACCAGCTGCCTGTATCAGCTGCAAACACACCTTGTTAATACAGCGATGATACCAGCTGCCTGTATCAGCTGCAAACACACCTTGTTAATACAGCGATGACACCAGCTGCCTGTATCAGCTGCAAACACACCTTGTTAATACAGCGATGATACCAGCTGCCTGTATCAGCTACAAACACACCTTGTTACTACAGTCGTGTTACTACAACGATTCCATTTAACAGACATTCCTTATTAAACTGAGCACACAAACTATGTCTATACAGCATCACATCGTATTACTGCAAACATTCCTTATTCATATGTACATCACCAGCACCTGTTGGCGTTAGCTATAAACATCATATCGTATCACTAAGACCATTTATTGATAACATAAGTATTAAATTAAAACTCCTGAGCCTGAAACGAAATGAGCGAAAAAAATATGAATTGAGGAGGGACCTTTAAAATGGATGAATGTTGTTCCATACCCCGAGTTTGCAGATGGCATTGAGTTCCTGCATGAGAGTTGCCCAATGCTGCGGCCATTCTCGTTTTATCATCTCCACCATGATACGCGACAGACCGTCCTTGATGTGGGCTCGCTCAGACAACAGGTCCAATGTTCCCTGTAACAATCTCATCATATAACACAATACAAAATACTTCTATTGCACTAACATCCTCGGGAGACCCAAGCTTGGCAGTACACCAAAACAAAAGGGGTTAAGCAGTTCCTAATCGATGAGTAGTTCCAGTTGTAAACAGTTGGATTGGTACACTGGGGAGCTATAGAGGATAAGCAAGTTTAAACAGGTGAGTTTTTAGTTTACGGCAAAATGTTGTTATATTTCCTACAGACTTAACACTAACTCGGAGTGAGTTCCACAGAGTCGGTGCAGCAACTGAAAAAGCTCTAGTTCCGACATTTGCCTTAACACTGGGAACAAAAGGTAGATTAGAATTATAATGTATTATGTGTGCAGACAACAGGTCTAATGTCCCCTGCAACAATCTCATCATGTATTGTGCGAGCAGACAACAGGTCTAATGACATTTGACATGGTAATGACCTGACAAGAATCCTATTGTATTCTTTCCAAATATTTTGGCCAAGTCAAAAAATCAATAAACATCCATTGAACAAAACCTGCCGTGACCCGAGACGTCAGTCAGGAGCTCCCAGTCCTTCTCCAGCGGCTGTCACATGACCTTAGTAATGTGACATGCCCATAGCATCTTTGACCAATAACCCAATAAAGATCTGATATTCCTTGTGACAAACTGATTTTACTTTACCAGCCAATTAAAACGTACAGTTTTATTAATTTAAATTGTCTGAACTTACTACAAAAGATGTTTTACAAAACGATTAAACATAACAAAATTAGCAATCTAACAAACATGTATTCTGGTAACAGCATCTTACTTTGGCTAGCATTTCGAGTGTGTTTTCCTTGATGAAGAGTTTTTCTTCGGCAGACATGTTGTTCCAACGATATCTACAACAACAAACACCACAGTTGGCTAAGCCACTGCCACATAATCCATGCCTGCAATGTGAGAAAAGGCAGACCTTCACACAGGTACTTTTACATTTACTTATATTACATTTACTTACATTAATGACAGAGAAGAAACCAGATGATGTATCCATATTTCCATCTACAGTTTCTACACATTTCAAACTTCTAAATGTTTTTCCCTCTCAGGTTCAAGGTTTTTTTTTAGTTTCTTCCAAAAGAAACTATTTCTTCCAGGATGGAAAAAACAAAAAAACATGGAAAAAAACGTCCTTCGGAAGAAACTACCAACCCTGCTTGACATTGAGAAATGCCTACTTACACTGTACTTTAACCAAACAAAATTCCTACTTGGCACTCAGACATTGTGCTTTAAGTCTAACCATACAAAATGCCTACGTAACACTGCTTTGATCATACAAAATGCCTACTTATCACTGCTTTAACCATACAAAATGCCTACTTATCACTGCTTTAACCATACAAAATGCCTACTTATCACTGTTTTAACCATACAAAATGCCTACTTAACACTACCTTAACCATACAAAATGCCTACTTGACACTGTGTTCGAGTAGCTGAAGACCAAAATGGCGGGTGATGTCTGACTGTGCCACGTTGGCCATCAGGACTCCACATCTTGCACACAGAGGTGAATTCTCTTTGAAATCTTCACAGGCCTACAAACAGAAGATTCCAGTTACTCAACTTTTTGCTTCCATGCAAGAAATTTCAAACCTATCTCATTCTTTGTTGGCACAATCACTAAAAATGTTTTAATCATAATTACCTCTCAAGAAACTTGAAGTTTGTTCTGGATATTTCGACTGCATCTCGCAGTCTTCTTCAGCAGACTGAAGTTACGGATGTGTCACATGACCAATGTCATGTGACACAAGCTGGAGTAGGACTGGTGGGAGCTCCTGGCTGACGTCTCGGTTCAGCGTAGGTTTCTTTCTGTGGATGTTAATCGCCTCCTTTATTTTTTTCTCCTGTGCCAGTTCTCCTCGTGGTCTAGAATATTGACGTCCTTCATAGAGCACTGATGGCCTGTGTTCAGTTTGTGTTCACTTATAGCTGATAGGGGTTGGCGACAAGATAGATGTTCTTTGATTCTTGTGCCAAGTGTTCTGGCTGTTTCTCCTATATAGTGTTGGTCACATTATGGGCATTGTATGTCATATACTACCCCACACTTTGCTGCCTTTGCTGTTTTGTCTTTCGGGTGTACCAACAGTGACCTCAGGGTGTTGATAGGTTTGTGGTAAACCGGGATGTTATAGGACTTGAAAATCCTTGCTACTTGTTCTGATAGTTTACTAATGTAGGGTAGACCTATGGCATGTTGTCTTCTGCTGGTTTCTGTGGTGGTGTTCTCCTTCCTTCTCATTGGTTGCGTGGTGTTAAACATCCAAGTTTTGTAACCATTTGCTTTCAGCACTTTCTTGATGTGGTCCACCTCTGTGTTCTTGTCTTCTTCTTCCGTTATCAGGTTTTCTGCCCTTTGGAGGAGTGTCCTGACCACTGATCATTTGTGTTCTAGGTGGTGATTAGAATCCCAGTTCAAATATTGGTCCGTGTGGGTTGCTTTCCGATATATCTTGACCTTGGTTGATCCATCATCCTTCAGGCATACACACATGTCTAGAAAGGCTAACGTATTGTCCTGTTCTGGTTCTACCGTGAACTTAATGTTCTTGTCCATTGAATTCAGATGGTGTGTGAAATGTTCTACTTCGCTCTCTTGTAATACTGTGAATGTGTCATCTACATACCTCAACCAGATGTCTGGAGGATGAGGTGCTTCTCTGATGGCTCTTTCCTCAAAATGTTCCATGTATAGGTTTGCCACTATCGGAGAGACCGGTGAACCCATGGCTGCTCCCTTCTTCTGTTTGTAGAATACTCCATCATAAATTAAATATGTGGTGTTCAGACAGATTTCTAACAGTGTGATGATCTGATTTACTGATAGTTCACATCGGTCTTTCAGTGTTGTATCCTGGTTTAGTCGGTCCTTTATCTGTCACCGGGATACTCGTGAACAGGGCTGTCACATCAAGACACCATTTTCCTCCCTGGTGGAACTTCCAACTCTTTGATCTTCTTTACAAAATGTGTGCTGTTTTTCACAAAATGTTCTGTTTTTCCAACTAGTGGGCTCAAAATGCTGGCTAGGAACTTTGCCATCTTGTATGTAATGCTACCTATACTTGATACTATAGGTCTTAATGGTACATTGTTCTTGTGGACCTTAGGCACTCCATAGAATTTTGGGACTGTTTCTGATGTAGGGTAGATCCTGTAGTATAGGGCATCTGAGATCGTCTTGGTTCTTTTCCACTCTTTCATGGTGTTGACTAGTTTACTTTTGTAAACTTTGGTGGAGTCCCTTTCCAATTTCTTGTAGGTGGTGTCTTCTACTAATAGTCCAGCAATCTTTGCGTCATAATCTGTGGCCTTCATAATCACAGTTGCTCTACCCTTGTCTGCTGGTAGAATCATGATCGTCTTGTTGCTACATAAAGTTTGAAGTGCTTTCCTCTCTTCCAGTGATATGTTAGATCTCTTTTTCTTGGTTTTGTGTTTCATCACGGCTTGTGTCACATGACATTGGTCATGTGACACATCCGTTACTTCAGT
Source organism: Lamellibrachia columna (assembly GCA_963662155.1). Lineage (NCBI taxonomy): Eukaryota > Metazoa > Annelida > Polychaeta > Sabellida > Siboglinidae > Lamellibrachia > Lamellibrachia columna. The sequence continues at coordinate 24,609,911 of OY759262.1, forward strand.
CTGCTGAAGAAGACTGCGAGATGCAGTCGAAATATCCAGAACAAACTTCAAGTTTCTTGAGAGGTAATTATGATTAATATTAATAACCAAGAAACCGGATCATCTATCCATTCAAGGACTAAAAATGTTCTTCTCCTCTGCAGATTGTTAAGGCATCTATTTTACCACAGGTACCATTGGTGATCTTGTAGAGCATCTATTAAATAGTTGCTTTACTATTACCAGGGCTTTAAACATAATTTGACAAGTGCAGTGTTGCAGGTCGCGGTGGGGTGGTCACATGTTTGTGGGTGACCTTGTGGCGAAATGGCCCCACCTGTTTGTAATAAAATTTGTGTATTGGTGGTGGAATGTCTGTATTCTTTGCATTACATGTTCATGACGACTTCTTGATGTATATATGTTATCGTCATGCCTGTAGGAATGTGGGCTCTGAGAAACTTGCCGGACGGGGCTGTACATGTGTTCAGTTCCTGTCTGGTTTGCTTTGAGGAGCTCACATTCCTGTTAATGTGCTTCCCAAAGTGGCTGCGTGATAAGCAGTCCACTTTGCAATAAAACGTCATTTATTTGGCCCTTTTCAATCTCTACTACATCAGACTTGTGTTGGTTATTGCATAAACATCAAGTTATTATTCAGCCAAGCGTAATCTACTGGTGCTCCACATGGAGCTCTCCACTTTCTCATCAACACTGCTGCTATTCGGTGCTGGAACTTCGGCATTTTCTTAAACTCGTTTACTTGTCCACTTAATGGGTTTTACCTCTGTGATATTGCATTTTTAATTATATTATTACATATTATCAATCGTATTTATTTTCTGTAATATTGATGGTATTAGCATTTTATCTCCTATTTAATATTTATTTTATTTTTTATTTATACAAATGCAATGTAATTTCTTTAAAATAATTTACACACGCAAACATTCTGCATAGTTTTTAACATCTTATATGTATTATTATTATTACTGTCACTGGGCACCATACTGTTATTATCTTTAAAATCTACATACCAGTTTTATCATGTGAATTAATAATGTTTATACACACCCGTGAACATGACAGTAGCCCCGGATTTGACGGTGTTAAAATAAAGTTTTATTATTACCATTTATTCAGAAGAAAATCTATTTTAATTTATTCTTTCAACTTGATAAATATTTTTACCAATATAAGCAAAACATTTCTGGTGCAGCACATATCTGAACCCACTAAAGGCAGGGGTACAAATGAACTATCACACCTGGACCTTGTCCTCACGGGTGAAGACACAATGATTCCAAAGATTGAGACCACCTCTGCATTAGGAAGAAGTGACTATTCTATCATCAAGGTGGTTCTCAATTGCTCATCAGACTACGATCCATTAAATAAAACTGTTTATAAATATGACAAGGAGGAGGATTACACCAAAACGGATGACATTCTAAACAATCACTGAGGAGCAGAGATGTGCAATGTCCCAATGTCCCAATGGGATATCTTTACAACTAAGTTTAGAGATGCAGAAGAAAAATGTATTTCAAAGAAGGTGATGTCGGAAAGAGCCAGAAAATATCCAGTGCCATTGGACTTCAAAACCCGAGTTAAAATAAAGAGGAAAAACAGATAGTGGAAGAAATATCTACAAATCAAAGATGCCCAAATTTATTAGGAATTTTGCAGACTCCGAAATCAGGTGAGGAAACTGACAAGAAAGACACAGAAGCTATGTGAAAAGGATATCATAAAGCAAATCAAGCAGAATCCCAAGAAGTTCTGGCAGTATGCTCAGGCAAAAATAAAGACAGGTAGGGGATACCTAACTTGGTAAAGATAAAGATGACACTGATGATCTAACCAAAATCTGATGGAAGTGTTTGCAGATTATTTCTCTTCAGTATTCACAAGAGAGGAAAGAGGAAACGACAACGATGTTTTAACACTATCGAGACATGCGCTATTAATCCATCAATGGTGGTAATGAAGCTAAAGATATACAAATCATCAGGACCTGATGGCCTTCATCCTCGTGTCCTAAATGAATTGGCAGATACTATCAGTATTCCGCTATCTATCATATTTAAGACATCACTGACAAGTGACAACAGGCTACCCACAAATTGGAGAAATGCAACAACTGCAATACACAAGAATGGAAAGAAACAACAAGCTCAGAACTATGGACCAGTCAGTCTGACCAGTGTAGTAGGGAAAATATTGGAGGCAATAAACAGAGACACCATCATTCAACACATCAATGGTAAAGACCTGCTCAGCAATAAACAATATGGTTTTATCAAGGGTAGATCCACAGTTTTGTAGTTTTTAAAGTACTTGACAAAAGGACCGAGACAATAGACAATGGTGGATGCATCAACATGATATACTGTGATTTTATGAAAGCATTTGACAAAGTGTCACATCACTGAGTTTTAAAGAAACTGGAGAGCTACTGAATAAAGGGAAACATCTTGGATTGGATTGCAACAAGCGTTGCTGGCTCACAGAACTCAGTGTGTCCGAGTAAACAATTCATATTCACACTGGCTAGACATAATAAGTGGAATAAATAAGTGGAATACCCCAAGTGTCAGTGATTGGCCCTCTACGTTTTATAATTTTCATAAATTACTTGCCTACAGGCCCTTAGCTAGGGACCCGTCTGCCCGTCTTCAAGACGGGCAAACGACAACAGGTACAATAAAAATAAAATCTTTTTTACAATCAATACAATGAGATTTTTTCATAATAAAATTGTTTACACTGTCTTAGTGACTCTTAGCGCACAAGATCGTGATTCGACGAATGTTGTCGGCAGCAGAATAGCGAATACCTCCGATCTATGAGTCTATATTTTAACCTTGACATCGTTAAAAAATAATGATACTACGGTTGATCTCTATTTATTGTAATTGTATTGTAATCGTGTACGTCGTTTCTATGGCCTTTCTCAGTGCCTATCCATTGGCGCTCTCATTTCAAGAAACAATCCCATGACCCGGATGTCGTGGTTGAGCTCAAAATGGCACCCGCCAAGCGAATGAAAAGATGCGATAATGTCAACGTCAAAGTTCACGACAATTGAGGCCTTTTTTGTAAACTTGAATAAAAGCAGCGTTCCTTAACAAAGCCAATTCGATGAGTGGCGTAATACAGTGTATGCCACATATCTTCGACCACATGGATGAACAGTACTTCACAATTTTTTTTTAATCTGGACTATATCCCTATTGAAGCATATCATAGCCTTTGAAAACGTCCAGCAAATTAATTCTTGGTTTTAAAGACCTCGACTATAAAGAGCGTCTACAGAGACTAAAATTACCAACTCTGGCTTATCGTCGACTCAGAGGAGACATGATAGAATTATATAAGATATTAACAGTAAAATACGATGGTTCGTCTTCATTTAGTTTAGTTACATTGAGAGACAATGATTCTGATGCAAGAGGACAAAACCTAAAAATATTTTTTTTAAAGATGCAGATTAAACAAATATTAATTTGCACGCCGATGCAGGCAAAACAGCTAGAAAAGTATTTGTAAAAACCTGTATACAATATCAAAACATTAAAAAACAAGTCTGTTTTTATTGTTGTTAATAATCAGTCATTATAATACTAAATGTTTAACTGTTTATTGTAATGCACAGCCACTGGTACATGCAACCCTGGTGCCCTTAACTCCTGTGGAAGTATCAACATTCCAGACCAGTACATACAAAATACTGCAATGCAGTGTTCAAAATTAGTGGCGGTCTGGTGGCCCCAAAAAATAATTTCTCTGCCAGATTTATCTTCTAAATATTTTTATTTAATTAATTTTAAAGTTCATGATTTCATTGTAATGCTGTGGAAAATGGTCATCCTTCGCACCACAACAGCATAATGTTAACTTCTAGTGTTTGGTACTGTGGTAATGACACTGCAATGTCAGTGGCACCGATGAATGAATTTACTTATTTAAACATTTGGTTGGTGTCAGTATGCAAATGACACTCAAAAATGGCTAATTTCGATCCAACCTAGATATCCGATGCTCAAATGGCATTGGCTACGCGGTGTTTCGATGTGTGATGTTCGTTAGCATTATTTCAATTTACACTAATACAATGCACTCTTGATTTGAAAACATAAACAGGAGGCGTTTTAATTTTATTCGCCAAAGCTGATGATTACCCAAGTTTGATGTTACAAAGTTATCTTCAGTTCACTAAAAGTAAACTGGTCCATAGTCTCCACTCCAGACCACCATACATTTGGCAGGACACCAGATTTCTACAGACGGTAATTTGGTGGTTCACTGCCCAAAGTTAACTTCTACTTCTGCAATAGCCTTATTATAAATGTTGGCCTTCTACTTCTGCAATAGCCTTATTATAAATGTTGGCCTTCTACTTCTGCAATAGCCTTATTATAAAGGTTGGCCTATGACTTTGTGGCATACCCTACTATGTATATGCCTATGGCTACAGCTGTATGCCTAAGCCTGCATATTAGCCAGAAAGAGCCGGAATGAGCCCAGAACCAGATAGAAACGCACGTGTGTGTAGTAATTTATGCAGAAATTGGAAAATATTGACGAGCCGTTTTAAAAGAGTTAGAAATATGTGATTTTGACAAAACTCGACCAGCATGTCAATGAGATGATGACAACGGCAGGAAAGAAGTTTCAGAATTTTCGATGGTCCCGTTTTCTTATAATCGTGCAAAATGTTAACATGGTCACCAATGGGAAACGTAACAGTAGGCTGAACCGAAATAGGCACCCTGGCAACGGCAATGCGGTAGCCATCTAACAGTCATGGAGGAGTGTTTTTTTATCAAAAATATACTGATAAAAACGTGTGTATGTCACCAAACAATGAGTGTGTAGTGTGGACAAGCTGCACAAAAGGAAGAATTGTTAAATATGGAGCTATTAATTGCCGACTCAGATGTGACTAGTCGTGTAGTGACAGTGTATAGGCTCAGTTACATGCTCCAGCATAGAATCACATGAATAAATCAAAACAGCTGCTAACTTGCCTTATGTTGCGTGCGTTTGACTTAGAACATTGTCTATGTCAGTCTAGTTAATATTATATTATTATATAAATTTGATTAATTCCATATAGTCAACAAGAGCATTACTTGTTAAGCGCAGCTATTGTTTAAACTTTGTAACCGACTTCTTTAGGAGGTATCCTATAACTGATCTACATTATATAAAAAATTCAAATAAATGTACATTTTAATGTTGTGCTATAACAGCACCACAGATTGGGTTAAAGCTCAACACAGCAAAAACCAAACTGATGAGGATCAATTACAAGACAGATAACCCCATCATCATAAACAACAGTGATGCTTTGGAAGACGTTCAGGACTTCGCATACCTGGGAAGCAACATCACAACAGATGGAGACTCTGCAAAAGATGCCATGGCTAGGATCAGAAAGGTAAGTCAGACCTTCGCTGTGCTGAAGCCAATCTGGAAATCCAAGCAACTGAGATTGGAAACAAAACTGAGACTGTACAATAGTAACGTTCTCTGTGTACTTCTCTATGGCTCCGAGTGCTGGAAACTGACAGCCAAGCTAGCACACAAGCTTGAGACCTTCCAAAACAGGTGTCTACGGAAGATCCTAGGAGTATTTTGGCCCAACACCATCAATAATGAAGAGCTGCACCTCAAAACAGACGCAACATCCTTAGCCACACAGATAAAGAAGAGAAGATGGAGATGGCTTGGACACGTGTGCCGAAAGTCACCTGGCGCATTGCCCAAGACAGCCTTACGCTGGACAGCAGAGGGTAAAAGGAGACGTGGTCGCCCAAAAGAAACATGGAGACGAACAGTGGAGAAGGAGATGAAAGAATGCGGCCTGACTTGGAACACCATCACCAAATGGGCTGCAGACCGACAGCAGTGGCGCTCTCTTGTTGAAGCACGAAGAGGACTAAGTAATAACGTTTGATATGCATCAGCTGACATGTTAAGCTATTTGATGGTTAATAAGATATTTAGTTGTCGATAAACACCATTTTTTGTATTTTTCGTCCGCTAAAATTGCCTGAAAGAGTTTATGGTAAGCTAAAAGCATAAAATAAGCACATGGTACAAACTGGATGCTAAAATGGAAATTTACTCAAAATTAGGGGGCATGGCACCAGTTTGTGAGGGAGCAGGTAGCTATTTTGCAACAGAATAGTCATTGGTGATATTTATTATGTGGCCCAGTGCACTGGTAATATTATGTAACAAATTTGGGCAGAATAGTTGTATGTTGGTTGTGTCACAGCCAATGGAAGCATCGCGTAGATCAGAATTTTCAAATGTGGCCGCAACGGGTATCTGGTCATGTGACACCCCTTTATGGTGGCGTATCCAAATCAAGCAGTACGCCATGTACCCCATCAAGTAGAAGCACGAAAGCAGTCACATAAACAATAAAATTTAACAAGTCTGACACATTGGAATGCACTCAAAATCCTGTTGAATGTGACAAATTGTCACTTTCGGACAAAGTTGTGTCATATTTGGTTAAAAATCAAGCAATTATATAAATATTAATTTGAAAATAAGTAGTTGGCATATTTAAAGAAACAGTAAGCAAGTTTCATTGGTTCGGAATGCTCTAGAAATCTAGTGTACATGGTCTATGATTTATCAAGCGTCAAAATTGACCTATAATTAAATTATGTGACTGGTTTTCAGCTATTATTATGGGCAGGGCATTGTTTTGATTTGGCTGATTTTTCCATAATGGGTTTACATATACATTGTGTCGCAACGACATAAAATTGGACACTTTCACAGAAAAAAGCTTCCCTATTTGGGATCATGCCTCAGTTACACTTCCTGGTGTGTTACAGATGAATGTAGGGCACAGTAATTTTAGATGTGTAATTTTCAAAAAATCATATCATCTGACATAACTGCATTTGAGCAGACACATTGGCTAGTTTGCTGGTAGAACATGTTAGCAGTGTAACCGTAGATTTTTAGATGATTTAAATAGGCAGGAGGATTTTTGGCAATTTTTTCGCCACAAGACACGTGTGTGTAGTAATTTATGCAGAAATAGGAAAATATTGACGGGCATGGCATGTTCAGCCGTTTTAAGAGTTAGAAAAAAGTGATTTTGACAAAACCTGACAAGCATGTCAATGAGATGATGACAATGGCAGGAAAGAAGTTTAAGAATTTTTGGTGGTCCTGTTTTCTTATAATCGTGCAAAACGTTAACATGGTCACCAATGGGAAACGTAACAGTAGGCTGAAACCATCACCTAGTAGGCTGCCTTACATTAGTGGGTTACTCATGGTGATCTTGGCCTGTAGAGATATCGGCCTTAGTTAACTTATAAACCCATCCCTCTTTATGAAATGTAATGGTTGCTCCCCTGGTGGGTTGATTGATAGTTTGGATGTGTGTGGTCAATAGCCATTATTATAGTTAAGTAATTCCGTGTTTATTTGACATTTCTTGAATAATATGTAATGAGTGCATAACATGATCAAATAACACAGACGCCTGCTGGCAGCAGGGCTGTTGTAGCTTAGTATCTTAGTATTTGAATGTTGCTACGCCACCCTGTACAATAGTTACAGTGTTTAACTTGCAATAAAAGCTAGCGAGTGCCTCCGTAACAAGCTGGAGATAGTAAATGAAAAAAATAGCAGGCCCTATGCCTATGGCTATGCCTATTGTAAAGTCATGTACCCCTCTAGTTATAGCAGGGAGACAAGTTGTGTGTAAACGGATTGATGAAGGAAAACAACTAAGTAAGTGAGTGCGGACGAATAGGTCAGCCTCCTAGAAAAGGCTATATCAAAACAGACTGTCCCAGTAGAAGACTACAGCTATATTAAAAGAACATCTATATCTAGATAGCGGACGGTACAAACTATATTAGCGATGTCTGCTGACCCGTCCTGCACTCAAAGTTGTTGTTCTAGAAAGCGAACAGTGTAGTTACATAAAGGAGGCAGGGGAGTGTCCAGATATATATTTGTGTGGGTTAGCCTAGGATGTCCAGAATAGTGGTCCACGACTGAGACTGCTCTGTTGACTTATAAGGACATGCCCTCCCTTCTGGGAGGACTGATCATGACTGTGCCTGGCACAAGAAAGTGTATAAATGGATGCCAAAAATACAGATAGTCAGTTTTAGTTTGGTCTTGATGGAAGAGTGTTTAGTTTTAGTTTAGTCTTGATGGAAGAGCATTAGAACGAGTTTTACTTCTCGTATTGATGGAAGAAAGTTATACCTATAGTAAGAATCAGACAGAAGACAACAAATTGTATTGATGCAGAGATGTCCTACGAATAAAGGCAGTTTTGCTATGTTATAGCCAACCTGGACTTCTGTTATGCAAAGGGTAAGTTTCTCTGTTACTATTACTAGTCAGTTGAGTTAGAACCTGGTAAGCTGAATGAAGTAGGTTGATCCGGGAACTATTTCGATGATTAGAGTAATGGCGAAACTTACTCGATAATGTAATGAGCCATGTTATGAGAAGCATGTGCTCAGTACATTTTTTATGGCTATGCCTATGCTATGGCTTAGCATATGCATCATGGTCATGGAGAATTAAACTTCTGGAATCTCTGTATTGGATGTGTCTGTAATTGTATTGATGTGAATATATTATTCTCTTGTCTGTATTGGTTAGCACTGATATTTTGCTAGGACTGCAAGACTGGCAGCGTACAGAACGAGGGAAAATTGGCATGTAAATTGAAAGTTGTTGCCGGTGGACGATAATAGAAGCGGTCTAATAGAAACGTTACTTGGTGTGCTTCAAGTCGTTGCAGATGCGGCGTCAGTGGATTCAAGACCATTTCCACAGCAGCTACCAATTTTGGTAGCATTTCTCCCGCTTCCACATCCATCGTACAACGAGTTATTTACTGAAAATGTGAAGTTTAAAGTCGCATGTCCCGATCCCGTACAAACGCGACGAGAACGATTTCGGCCAATCAACGTTCGACTTGCTCGAAGTCGCTGACCACAGCAGTGCATCCTTGGCGAGCGACGAGGATTGAGCAGCTGTTAGACGGACATAATAAACAAAAGTGTGCGTTTTAGAAGTCACTAATAATTAGTTTACCACATATCATTCATAATATGTGTTTCACACGTGTTGCGCCATTGCAAGCAAAAAGATATAAATGGGATATAGTAAGCGCGTTGAATTCCAGCGCGTTCATTTCGAAGAAAGGAAAATCGCTTGAATGTTGACGACATTTTCATGCGCTGGCATTGCCAGTGAGTGGGTTGGGCTCACTGCCATGGACCTGGTACTTGCCATGGTACCAGCCTGCACTGTGCCTGTTGTGTGCAACAGTAGAGTAGAACTGGTATCACGATTGATTGAGCCGTTTGGGGACACAAAACGCATAACATTCATATAAATAACGAAATTAAGTAAAAACCTTCCTCCAATCAATTACAATTGATTTAACCCGTCCCAGGTATATTGATGTTCCGATATGTAGTATGTGAATAGTTCAGTATTGTTCACAGTCGGTTTAATAAAACAGTTTGTATTTTGTTAAAATCTTCAAAAGAATTGACTGATCATTATATCGGGTAACTTTTAATGTGATTAGAGATAATAATACTAGTTTGCTGATGATTTCCCTAAAACTAAATAAAAACGTGCACAAACATGTTAACATGTTGCAATAGATACTAATGGAAAAGGACCTTTTAAATAATTCTTTTTCTTCTCATTTCAGTAATATTCTGCCAGAGACTGCATGAGCCATCATGGCTAAGCAAAACTGGCCTCCTCCTGTGGCCCTCGTGGACTACAGAGGCCCATATCCCAAGCTGCAATTAGAGCAGGCTCGTAGACTCCTCATCAAATCCCTCACACATCCCGTGTCTGAGGTATTGGATCGACTGAAACCACGCATTGGTCTTAAAAGTTTTAAATACGGTCGTGCTCAGAAACCACCGCCAGTCAAGAACCCTTCTGCGAATATGCTAAACAGAGAACAACCATACGTACAAGCGCCCACTATGCCATCATCACCAGCCAGTGTCAAGGCTTTCCTGGGTAGTGTTGGAAGCATTAACATTGTGCAGTCGGGAAAGTCGTCACAATATGATAATCATGGGACACCAGTGTCACTTAACAGCAGCCGTAACTCGTACAGTAGTTTGGATGATTCATATCATCTGAACTTGCTGTTTCACGAGTCCCCTGATAAATGCAACATGACCGATGCACAGCCAGTTGCTTCTACTTCAGCAATAAATACGGCCATCTCAAATAGCAATCTTGTTGTAATTGACCTGACAGAGGAGGACAGCAGCTACCAGGTACCTACTTTTTATTCAGGCATCTCACATACCAGTCCCAAGAGGCCTCTAGATGTCATTGCCTCAGCCTCTGATAAGAAACTGAAAGTGAGCAGTAGTGGGACACTAAACAATCAACAAAAGGTAAATGCTTCACAGAATGCTGCCCCCGAGACTGTCGGTATGACACGAGCTTGTGCACCACATGCCACAGGCTCATCACAAGCTTGTGCACCACATGCCATAGGCTCACCACAATCTTGTGCACCACATGCCACAGGCTCGTCACAAACTTGTGCACCACATACCACAGGCTCGTCACAAGCTTGTGCACCACATGCCACAGGCTCGTCACAAGCTTGTGCACCACATGCCACAGGCTCGTCACAAGCTTGTGCACCACATGCCACAGGCTCGTCACAAGCTTGTGCACCACATGCCACCGGCTCATCGCAAGATGTTACCAATGTTAAAACAGCTGCTTCATCGAGCGACGATGATAGTTTTGATACTTCATCCAGTGAGCATGATAGCACATCAACACCAAATACTCCATCATATGCAGGTGTTGTGTCTCCCAAGGCCACTGTATCAACAACACAGAGTACCACTTCACAGCCAGAAAGCGCCATGACGTTCGCAATCTATAAATGTGATTTCTGTGCCTACATGAACCGCATCTGGCTGGTCATGAATCAACACCTGGAGAACGCGCAGCACTTTTCTGCCAGTTTGTACAATGCTAAGTTTGACAATAACAACGTCCAGCTAGTGTCCATCAAACACATGATTGCCGTAATGAATAAGCACAGTAAGAGCAAGGGCATGGTCGTAGCCTGCCCTGAATGCCAGGATGTGTTTGAGGATATCTTCATGTGCAGTCTACACTACAAGTACTCGCATGATAGCAGTGATGGCGGATACAACGACAACGGTTGTGGATACTATTCAATATGTCCTGTCATCCAACATGAGACACTGGCACTGTCAAGAATCCCCCAGTGTCAAAAGTGCCTAAACATGTATGCAACTCATGGTAAACTGCAAAGGCATTGGTCTACCTGTGCCAACCATCATCCGCTGTCAGCAGCACCAGTCGGTGATCACATATTCTCCCTCTTCAACTGCCCCTACTGCACCAAGATGTTCACTGATTTCCTCAAATGCAAGACGCACACTCTTAGTCACAAGTTTGGCGGTGACCAACAAAATGGCTTGTTTGCCATCGAGGTGCGTCACATTCTGCAACCGAAGCGACGCGAGCAGGTACTGCCTCTCGACACAGCCAACAGCAACCTTGAAGGCATCAAGGCTGAACTGAGCATCCTTGAAAACATGCGCAAACACATGAAGAACATGAGCAGTCCAAAAGCCAAGATAAGGAAGATAAGGGAGAGGATGAAATACTTGCGCAACATAGTCCAGATGTATCATAATAAGAAGTGGTCTGGTGGTGTGGACGGAAACTCAAAGAAAATGTGATTCTCAATTGTTCTGCAGTCTTCACTGTGAAACAGTGTTATTTGATTGAATGTGCTGCTAGTCAGTGCTGTCAATGATAGATACTATGGTCTATAGACTGTAGTGCCTGGATATTTACAAGTACTACATGATAAAACTGGGTCCAACAGTGGTTATATATCAGAAAATTACAACTGGGAATGACATAATATGCTATAAGATGGAGATGTTTTGTCATGTTTGTATGTCATTAGTAGTTCTCATGGCAATATTTGTGAATTTGTTTTGCCTTTTAAGTCTGTCATGATTGTTTAATGAGTCATCTTTTTGTTATCTGATTTCCTTGTTCGGTAATGTAAATTCCTTCTTCACCAGTAAACATGAATCCGATCTTTGAATGTGTAAAATCGAGTTTCCTGGTGTATTAAATAAAACATTGTTTACCTCACAAGAAACTCGGTTCTCATCTCTGAATATTTTGGCCACATTTCACAGCCCTCATCAGCTAAATGGCTTAAAACTCTAAGAGCAAAACATAGTTGGAAATGAGAACCAAGTTTCTTGTGAGTTAAACATATAATTTAATGAATATCATTTTTAAAACATGAAAGTTTCTGTATTGTTTTGTAATGCAAACACTTTTAATCCTTCTCCCTTAATAATTAAAACTGTCAACTCTTATATTGTTATATATTAGTGGACCTGCTATTAGGTAACTGAAACCCCATGTTTGTTTTTTATCTTTGGAAACTTGAAATCACATTTTTGTAATCTTGTGTATGTGACTATGTGCCAGTGAATTGTGTGGCAGTGTCATGGTGACTGTCTAGAGGGTGAAGGGAAGTTTGTTGCCATTCAGGAAACGTTGATTTTGTTGACCTTCGACAAGTGTTGTTTTGTGCATGATTTATGTCATGAACTGCTGTTGGTTGAGTGTTCACATTGTCATTATGCTTACAAGAGCAGTTTTGAAATAAAGCCTGTCGTCAAGCTAAGAATGTTGACGCATGCACGCACGCATGCACGTACGCACGCACGCACACACACACACACACACACACACACACACACACACATTAAAATCATTTGATAATATAGCAGAAACTAGCAAATTGGATATATGTATATATACATATATGCACGTTCAATGATCAAAATGTATGTCGGTTGCACAACACCTAATATGTATGCGTATGCATTATATTTTAGACACAATAAATATATGGAAAATGTACCATTATTACTATTATAGCTGACAGCAGCCCCATCCGTTGAATGGATGATGTAGAAGAGGCGTCTATGCTCACTGCAGTTACACAAGGATAACTGAAAAATTGAGCTAAATTAATTGTTTGTTTGTTTTCAATAATAAACTTGTTTAACTTAATGTACATTTTTGTTCAGCTTTTTCATTTCCCACTCTTGATATACGATTATTATTAATTATATATTATTAAAGATTCATTATGCATGCATCTGTATCTGCAAACTTGGCATTATAATGAAAGTTATTAGTTGTATTCTGCCAAGTCACAGTCAAATGCCCTTTTTTGATGGTTGTTTTGGGTGAAACATAATGTGTATAACTGACTAAAATTAACCACTTGGCAGGCGATAATTATGTGTTGGTGATTCAAATAGGGTAGGTAAGCTGGCTCAACTCACACATGGCATGAGGTAAGTTGAGCCACAGTGTACTGTTGGGTAAAAAGTTGGGTAAGTTCTTTATTTGTACAATTTACATATACCTTGTACTAAACATTAACACCTCAGTCAACACATTTCTCCAATGGGTACAACATGTCTCTGACAGGTCTACACAATTAATAAGTCTGCACACTTAAATAATATAGACCAATCGCATCCAGTGTAACTAACTGCTAGTAATTGTATGTTGCCTTGTACTTATCTGATATCCCAATTTGCTCAAAAAATTAATTCCTTGATGTATTTAGGGGTAAAGAACATTCGTCTTCATTCTTTAATCTCTGGTCAACCTCCCTCCTTGGGTGGGTCAAATAGCCCTGTTTTGACAATCAAGCTTTTTTAATTAACTTCTTATTAATGTGTGAAGTGATGTAAATAATCTTCTTCCCTGCGAATAGTTAAACTATTCATAAGTGCACAGACAATTAAGTCTAGTCACAGGCTTTACAAGTTTACTCGCCAGCAGACATTAATCACAATCATCAAGTTTCGAAAAACATCAAAACACTTAATTTGCATTTTCTGACAGTTGTGACAAATGACACTTATTTTATGTCAATTGTGTTGTAATCACTTGTAATGTAACTTAACTGCTGTAGTTTCCTGAGAAACATCCTCGAAACCATTAGACCACTGCTTCCCATAAGAATAATTTAACAATACTTCTTTAGTATGTGCGTGCAATGACAAAAAGAACAGCTCTGTGTAAACAAATTTGTTGGTATAACACATCTTGATTTATGCAGTCATTATTTTCTGATACCGTTGATTTGTGCCATAGTCTCTCGTGTGAAAACTGTCTTGATATTTAATTGTAGTATGTGTAAGTCTATTACATATTGATACAAGGATTTTACAAGACAGCTTTGTTAAAAGCGTGGTAATTAAAATTATGGTAAATAATGTATGAAATTTTTTTATTTGACGTGCTGTTATTTGTCATCATGATCAATAATGACTTTTTCTTCCAACAATTTAGTGGCACAGAGAACAATTCTTTAGGTTACGTATGTGGTTTGTCTTATACATTTATACAACGATTTCATAAAAGACACCTTTATGAAAAGTGTGGTAATTATAATTATGGTAAATTATGTGTATGAAATTTTTATATGTGATATATGTGCTATTATTCATCATCATGATCAGTAACGACATTTTTTTACAACAATTTAGTGGCACGGGGAACAATTCTTTAGGTCATGTTTTAAACATGGTTGCAAGTGATGAAGATGAGGAAATTGACATATTTCAAAATTCAATCAGTATTTCAACTTTATTTTGATGATGAAGGTTTAATTAACCACACAAAAGACAAACAAAATACTGTTACTGCTATTAAGTTAGAAATGGTTGTTGTGCTCCGTGTCAAAGAAACATGGCTGCAGACACGTCCTTAGTACAAATAGATGGCTACACTTTAGTACATCAAGGCAAAATATGGAGTTCTCACGTTGGCTTAGCTATTATGTCTAAATAAAAATACAATACATCATTAGATATCTGTAACAAACCATACTTATGGAACAACACCCATTATCAAGAAAAAGATAATAATTGGAAATCTATTTCGACCACCGAGAGATATTGAGATTTACCAAATATTCATAGAAGAGTTACCTCCAGTATTACTTTATCAATAACATCAAAAAAGCGATTTAATAATAGCAAGTGATTACAATATTTATTGAAAATAAGAGAAAAAACAATATGTGAATACTTTGACACAGTTACGTCACGTTTTTCCAAACAAATGACTGGCAATGAGATTCTCCAACACTTATGGCACGCTTAGTTTTTCCGAGGGATTTTTTAAATCATCAGCAGGTATTTTATTCAGCAGTACCTCAGATCATTTTCCTTATTTCATTTGCCTTGACTGCAAACAAACAGTTAAACAAATCCATAAATGTATATATATATATATATATATATATATATATATACATATATTAAACAGTACAATTGTAATGGTATTATCAAATTTAAAACATAACATGAATCAGGGCGGTGTCCAATTATGTAATTGTAATTGATTAAAAAAAAATTCTGTAATTGTAATTGACATTGGTTTAAAAATTCTGTTGTAATTGTAATTGAAATATATTGTGTAATTTCATCAATTACAATCAATTACAGTATTTTTTCTGTAAAAAATAACTACTAGAAAAAATCTTTAAAAAATTAAATGCTCTCTCACACAAACTGAAAATCAAGATCTTAATTATAACACCTGCAGGTCCTGCTCATTATAATCAAAGGAATATTCAGATATAACAAGTGCACCAACAGAATACCTCTGGCCTTCCTACACAATGTTTAATTGCAATCTGCCAGCAGACAGTTCACACCTGGCTTCCAAAGGGCTCCAAATATGCCAAAAGGCATCACAATTAGCTGTTTTCAAGGTCTTTTCTTTGATTCTGTAACTTCTATCAGTGTACACAGTGAAGCATCAGGTAGTGGTTTCTGTTGATACAGTACTTAGATCATGTAATTAACACTGCCCAAGTCAGTAAATAAGCTCAATTGAGAGTGAGCTACAGCCCACAGGTTTAACATGTAAGAATACTGACTGGGCTTGAAGCCAAGGGACCCATGGTAGGCAAACTAGGGTACAACCTCAAAACACAACTGCCAAGTAAACCAATCTGGGTATAACACAGTAGACAAAATGGGTGTACACCAAGGAGTATACACAAAACCCCTTGGGATGCATCGTGATGTGAACATTGCTAATGTATGTATGAATTATTTGTGTTTACATTTTATGAGTGGAATTGCTTTGAAATGGCTTAGTAGATTGGAGATACTCATTAGGATTTCAAATGGTTGTGGTCTTTGTTTATAGTTGTACTGTACTCGGTGTAATTAAACATTAATTAATGAACCAAGCAAACATTACATTATATTTATAAGGAACAATAATATTTATCTAGCTAATTGTATATGAAATCATGAAGTCACAGTTCAACAAAATGTACAAACATCATTATATTTGTTTATCAATCGTATTATTCGTGCACACAATCAGCAATGCATGCTACATAATTAACAAATGGTTCTGCGTAATACAAATGTAATTGTAATTGAAATGGTGTAATTGTAACTGATTTGAAAATTTTAGAAGTGTAATTGTAATTGAACTGAAAATTTTTAAGTAATTGTAATTGATTTGATTATTTTTTAATTGGACCCAGCCCTGACATGAATTAAAGTATTTATGACAAACTTAACAAGGATAAGAATGCTATTCCAAATGAAAATTCCAACTTCCTAGAAGAGGTTATTACTGGTGCTATGGATTAATTTCTTCCAATTAAAACAATTAAATATAATAAACGCAATAAAAAAATCACCTTGGATTACACAGGCCAAGGCATTATTAGATCAATAAAGTTTATAGATAAATTGTACTTATGATTAAAACAAACACCTGTACACATACTGGAAAATGTTGCTCTTAAAACAAATCTTTGCCTACTGAGAAAAATCGGTCACGTAATCGCGACCTTGAAAAAACCCAATGACAATGTCAATGTTAATGTTAATTGCCATTGGGGATGCTGTTTCTAGAAAAGATCACGATCACCTGACGGATTTGTATCAGCAGTGCTGTTTCTTTGAAAATATCGCGATTACCTGATTTGTAGTGACATATATTTATTGCTCTGGGACTTTGTTAAATCTATATATATAGTGACATTGAATCGATTGCCCCAAGGCCAAACCATTGTCGATCAACGAGACACACAAAATAATGCCTTAAAAAAGGCATTATTGGCAGACACTAGTTTTTGCCTTTTACTGGTGCATATACAATTGGTGACATTTGAGATAATCATCTGTGCTGCAAACTGGGTCACCTACAAGCGAATACATGTTTCCTTCAACAAATGTCAGGTCACGACGAACCCATCAAGACTGGATGGCGACGCACCAAAACCACTCGACTTTCTTGCTTTTCACGAGAACGAGGCTGATCTGGAAGAACAGATGAATCCAAAATGCACAATTAATCTGATTCTGTTCAATTCCAATTCACGAGTTTTTTTTATCAAAGATCAATGCCAATTCAATTCATATCGGTGTGTTGAAATGCATCAATTAAAAAGCAATTCAATTAATTTTATTTCAATTCCAATTCAATGCACAATGTAACATAGCACAAAACCAACGTTTACAACTAAGAGAACAGTAAAAATACAAATTTCAACCGCCGTTTAGAAGTTCAACGTCTTCTCACCCGGGGTACACCCCACTTCTTTTCAAAACACTGGTTCCAAAGACCTTGCCACTGATACAACTCTTGACTACCTTTTGAACTCTCTGATTGTAGGAGAACTCGGAAATCAGCAAGTTGATGTTCTTGTCGTATAGAGACAGGTATTGAGCAACAGGGAAACACAAGCAGTTGCATTCCATGGCACAATACAATAATAATATAACAATCTTGAAAACTGACAGAAATATCCTCCAGTGTCTTATCATTGCCTATAAAGCTAGTTGTAAGGTTGATCTACAGCACGGACGCACGCACGCACGCACGCACGCACGCACGCACGCACGCACGCACGCACGCACGCACGCACGCACGCACGCACGCACGCACGCACGCACGCACGCACGCACGCACGCACGCACGCACGCACGCACGCACGCACACACACACACACACACACACGACATCATAACCTACTGATAAGAAAATAAGAAAAGTAATCGCGACCTCTTCAAAGAAACAACACTTTTTGGGGGATGTAGTGCTGTTTCTTGGAAAAGATCGCGATTACCTGATGGATTTGTATCAGTAGCTTTACGGTGTATGTTAGTTAGTTGAGGATTCTACAGGGTGTATTGAAGTATGAGCTGAGGACGTAGCCAGTATTAGAACTGGCACGAAATCTGTGATAGCAGACATACCCACCGGTAACATTGATTGCCCCAAACCTCCGGTCCTCGTGGTGCGCCATGATATCCAGTAATAGATGCGCAAACAAATCAGTCAGGCTATTTCCAATATCTTGGCGCGTTAGTCAACATTGACAACAACAAGACGCGTGGGCTCGATTGGCCAGAGGTATCACACTTCAATTAATTTAAATTTGGAAATCAACAGAAATGGGGTTGTATCTAAAATGCAATTAGTCAAGTCGCTAGTCTGTAGCATGGTTCTATACGGTTCAGAAAGTTGGGATGTGAAAAAGACGGACGGAATTATAAAGCACCAGGGATTGATGGCATGCCAAATTAAATTAATAAAACTGGACAGAAGGGAACTGTAGAAAACAGGAACAGTGCTACAGGAATGGGGAAGATCTATGACATGCCCGATCTACAAAGACAAAGGTGATTTCCTGAAATGTGAAACATGTAGAGGAGTGTCGTTGCTCAAGCACGTGACCAAAATCTATGAATCGCTGCTTGAGAGACGATTGAGAGGGATGGTAGAGGAACAGCTGGGACCGTAGCAATATGGTGTCAGAAGTGGCAAAGGAAATGCAGAAATGACAGTTGTGCAACGGCAGCTGATAGAGAAACACTGGGAATATAATACAAAAATGTTTATAGCATTACAAGATCTAGAGAAAGCCTCTGAGATGGTCCCACGATAGACACTATGGAAGATGATGGACATGTATGATGTACCATTAGATGTGAAACAACACTCGTTAGCACCTATATAACCTGTCAGAGTCAAGTTGTAGTGAGAGATGGAGAGGGCTAATGGTTTGACATCATCTCCGGAGTATGACAGGGAAGTATAATTTTATTCATTCATTTGTACATAGATTTGGTGATACGGGAAGTAGCAGCAAATAGCAAGAAGAACATAAATCTATACTAGCTTACGCTGATGATATTGTTCAAACAGCAGCATCTGAGGCAGAACTTGAAGAACTCATCTAAAGTTGAACCTGCAAAAAACGGGAGTCGTGATGATTGGAAGAGTTCACTTGTGTGAATTTGCGTTTCGCCCTTCCGGCCAACGTTCTATATTGATCACTTGTGAGTTATTTAGTAGTGACACCACCAATTTCACTGCATACAATGCAGTAACGCTAAATAGGCGGGACCTGTTTTGGTCAGGGGCCCCTTTGCACGCTGATCCCCTAAAATTATACAGAACACGCTTCAAATGACGGATTGAAGGAGTACACTTTTTCAATTGTAAGTTAGCAAATAGGGGGGAGCCATTCTGAAATTGGCCATTACAGAATTGGCCTGGTGTGGTCGGTTCCCCCACCTTTGCTGTTAGTTGGTGAATTTTCAATTACCTAGATTTGATGATTTCGTTTTATATTATGTATGCATATTGCATTCTTACATAATCAGTTGGCTTACTATAAAAGCTCGTATACAAACATACATCTGACTTGTACTTTTGTCTTCAGCAAACTAGCCATGATTCCGAGTCAATAACATTAGCAAGTAGCATTGTCCCACATAAATATTGTTATAACTATGAATGGAATTCAACTTACTGGAAGAGGAGTGCTCAGTAGTTTAGGAAGGTGATAACAGCAGTTGATCACGCAGCGTAGTTTTACTAAACAAGCATCATGACTAAAATAGAACGCTGGGAAGCGAATAGACACGAACCATAAAAACATTCAACAACACATATTCAACATTAAAAACATTTATACTTTGCAATAAGACGTGAGATTAATTGGCATATTCGTGATTATCTTTAGCGGTGGCGTATCTAGCATCGCGCAAACAAGAAGCAGGGGCGGATCCGAGGGGGGGGGGTAATCTGCCATTGGCTTTGAGTTCCCCAGCAAAATCTTCAAAGGAAATCGAGTTTTCACAAGAGAGAATGCAAGAATGAATGACTGGTTGAGTTCGAAACAATCTCGTATTCGCAAGCATCAGATGGGTAAATCTGCTTAGCTTGCGTCCTGTTTGCCACACTTGGCCAAACTGGCCGATGCAATCTCTTGATAGATAAAGAATATTGGAATAATGCTAAACACGATTTAAAACATCACTGTGGATTGCGGTATCACATGAAATCCCGTACCAATATGGGACGTTTTCTAGCAACCCACGAAAAGCCAAGAAACAGGATTGACGTCAGACGCCTGAGAGATGCAAGTAAGTTGATGAGAACATAAGTTTCCTGGCATTGTTCATCCGATGCCTGGACTTCTGTGGAAGACGGAGGATCTCTCTGAGAGGACCCATATATGATTCAACATCGGAGAATGTCAATCACGGAACTTCAAAGCTCTCACAGATCCCTGCGTCGTGTCCGGTGATTCTGTATTAGACCAGCATCTGAAGACCAGGGCAAAAAACGCGCAGTACATCTCAAAAACTGCACAGAACGATCTGCTCACGTGCATGAAAGAGTACTTGCAAGAGTACATGCAAGAGTACATGCAAGAGTACATGCAAGAGGAGATCATAAAGGACATCGTGAGACAGTCTTCAGTGAATGGTGCTGCTTTCTACGGTATCCAGGCTGATGGTTTGTGATATCAATAACACGGGCAGCTCGGAATTATCACCACGTACATCAAAGAATGTGAACCAGTAGAAAAGCTAATAGAGTTCATCTAATGTCGTGTGGTCACAGGATAGGCGTTTTCTTGCAACCAGAAGATTATTGTCTCAAGCTTGATCCAGCACAATGCAGGGCCCATGCTTATGGTGGAGCTGGTAACATGACTGGTGTCATCAATGGTTGTGCTGCCAATTTAATGAAAATTGTGCCACAAGCACATTATTACCATTGTGCTAGCCACAGCCTGAATGCGGCACTATCCAAAGCATACATGGCTCATAAAGTACAAAACATGATGTCCTCCAAGCAGACCCTTGCTACATTCTTCAAATATTTACCAAAGAGAAACAACGAATAGAGCAATCTACAGAAGATTTCAACGTCCAGAGGAAGCGTGAAGGTTTGAAGGAAGTGGGTGTATTAATATCGGTCACTGGAGAGACGACGTACAATACATCAACTGTTTCAACGTGTTCCCTGACCGAATTTTGTTTTGTTCATTTCAGTAATATGATGCCACAGTTATTCACGGTGGTTCACAAATCATAACCAGAGGTCGGAACATACGTTTACTACGTAATGGCCCGGAATACACCATTTCAAGAAGATTAAATACATTCCCCGGACCCTCTTGCATGGGTAGCTGGGCCCCCCGTTGGTCAAATCCTAGATCCGCCCCTGGGGAAGCCAAAGAGGGAACAAGCTTAGTCACAAATTAGACATTAGCTTACCATGTTACCATGTAGTGGCGCGACAGGTTACATACGCCAAAAGTAAGCCAAAGTGTCCTGCCCCAGTGCCATCAATTACGTCATTGCCCCATTGCAGCCAATATGCAACTAATTTTATTCGGGGTTTGGACGTTCCGGCCTGGTGCCTTTTCACCGAACAAACCTGGATCAGTGCATAAAAACGAAGTTGCGCCGTTGCATTGACGTTGCCGTTTCTTTGTCACACGCTCTTGATCATTTGACATGATCATTGCGACATCAGTCTGCCGACAAAGACTGAGTGAATTACCTGAATGATGCATAGGTCCATATTGGTGCGCGCAGTAACTGAAGACACAGGCTGGGCATATATGTGTTTACTCGGTAAAAATGCGTTTCAGCACCGTCGCTTACAAAGCCATTTGATAACAAAAGCTGGGAGACTTTTACCATATTTGATAATAGAGCATTTGGGCTTTACTTGGGACTTGTCAAGTCAACCAAAGATATGACTCTTGATAATTAAATCCGAGGTTTATAATAGCGACTACCCTAGTTACCCGGCTTTGCATAGGACAAAAAGGCAATCACTGCAAGAGCTTATGACTTCTTGCACTACCCAATCACATTTTGGTAGGGCAGTGCCATAACAATGACAATTTATGCCCCACAAATCATGTCCAACTGCCGGTTTCACGAAGCGTTCGTATGTACACGTTTGACGTAGATCACGTAACTGACAACACTTGTAGAAAACACGCATAACGTTGCTAACAATTGTACGTACTATTGTTCTCATGTATTTTCCATTACATTATTATATAGGTCAGTGGTCTTTTCTATTTAAAGCTGTGCACAGCAATGTTGCCACAATGCAGCAAGCCTTTCACAAAGCGGCGTCTATCTGGTTAGATACAAACAAACTCTAATAACTCGAAAAGTATTAAAAAGTTCTGTATACACCCAGCGGCAAATGTGTAGGCGTAATTATTATCTTTACGATGACATAGAAAACACAATAATTTCACGGTTGTAACTTCTACTATAGCATTTTTCAAATTTTTACCCCGACCTCCTGGTTCCACATCCGATGCCCCTATATCCGTCAGAAGGGCCACTCTGGGTCATCTTGCAAAGTTTCGTCCGGTTCGGCCCACAAATGTGGCCGTGCATAAGACACGACAGACAGACAGACAGACAGGCAGACAGACAGACAGACAGACATATATATAAATAATATATGTAAACAATTTGGGTGGAATTGTACTTCAGTGATACAAGCATGAAATTAGGCAGGAGTGTAGAGCATGCCAAAGGAAAAATCTTCAGCTGTACGACCACCGCTGAATACCCCGGCAGTATCATCGGCAGTAGCAGCCATGTTCCAAGATGGCCGCTGCGAATCAAGCTCATGGCGGAACTATGTCCTATAGTGAATGTAATGCGTGCTGCATCTCAATATATTTGTTCCCTGGACTTTCTTAGTGATGTAGAATGCCCCACATATACTCTGGTTGCCACACAGTTGTGATAGAATTTTAAAAAGTGACGTTTAATGAATAAAGTCAACGAAAATCTTAGAAACTAGAACCCAAACCTATTAAATGTACATAGAATTCAGAAAGAAAACTGCATACGGCATAACCAAGCAAATCATAGATTATTGCCTGTGTGATAACGGCGCCACTCTGCTATCCAGGAGAGGATGAGGCAGTTTATTGGGCTGCAAGCCAAGTCCGTGAAGATGTTTTGTCATTCTATGAATGTCGTGAACATAGCACAGTGTGTTCTTAAGCGTGAACATGTACCCACCATCACTGTGGAGTAGCCTTTGTATACAATAGCAAAGCAAATCCAGTAGAGCTGGCCAACAAGCCATGGTGAAGATTACTTTTGGTACAGCAAAAATAATGGCGGGATATGGGTCTGACTGAGAATCCTTCATCGTGGTTGGTATCTACTCCTGAGGTGGCTCGAATAATTGGGGAGTTCAATGCCTCAGTTGAGAAGAAAAAGAAAATAGATCACTACCGACATCATGAGCAGACGCAACATATGACATTTATGTGACATGTCAAATCGCTGACAGGGGTATTAGAAGAGATGCGAAATCCATTCAGTGATGACAACAATGACCTCCTTGTTGGAGCCCGGATAGTCGAGACCTTGCCGATCCTGCTGTCATTGATACTGTCCGCCAGATTGAGGGGCTAGGACAAGAGCGCCGTGTCAATCAAGCAAAAACAATCGCGGATCCCATCAAGCGGAATAACCTACCCTTCTTCGGTCGACCTACATCCAAAGAGGACAGCTGCATGTGTATTTGAAGAGCGACTGTTCTCTTTTATCAAGGCTCTATATTGCATGACATATACGTGACGGAGATCTGGACGTGTACATTAAGCATGCCCACCACCCTTATCACAAAATGGTAAGCTAAGAACGGGAATGAAATCTAACCTGGTACGATGCTTGGAAGAGTTGGTCCCTGAGCAAGAATGTGCCATTGCTCCTATTGCGGAGGCCACTGTTCTTAATGGGGCTGCAATCGTTAGTCAAAACATTTCACGTTTATGCAACCTATGCGTTCCTGCCATTCATCTATGCTCAACTGCGGCAAGCAAGCCGGGAAGATATATGGATAAGAGCAACAACTATGGACATCATTAAGCAAGTCATCTGTCGCCTTGCACGACTATGGGCTGCATACCAGACCGGTCACTGCTGGGATCAAGTGATGATTACTACAGCCAAGCTTCCACCTCCAAGTGAGTAGGAATGGAAGAAGAAATAAGACAAGTGGGGGTGGAACATGTGCTCGACAACTCTTTCCAGAAGATACGAGGGTTGCCGAGACCTTCTGCGATGTAGCTGAAAGAAAGGCTGCAGGGGAGAGTGCAAAAACCTTAAGACAGTGCAATGCCCTGTGTGGTTGTGATGGAGAATTTGTTACAACCTGATAAATGAAAACTGAAACAATACTGATGCATGGGAAACACACAGCTTTAATTGCCATGCCCTTGCACTCCAGGTCCATTTTCTTTTTTCAATATGTTGCTTGATGCTGTTCTGGTCTGTCCTCCTCGTGAGCTCTTTGTGAGCTCGTCTTGCAATTTAATTTTGAAAATGTATCTGAAACATTTGTTTATGAATGTCTGGAGTTTTCTGGTTTTTGTCTTGGTTACTCTCCGAGTCTCAGAACCATAGAGCAACACGCTTTTCACATTGGTGTTGAAGATTCGGATTCTGTTTCTTGTTGATAAGGATGGTGTATTACACACTGTCTTTAAGGTGGTGAGTGCACGCCTAGCTTTACCAATCATACTTTTGACGTCTTCATATGTTCTTCCTTTGTCTGTCACTATATTGCCCAGGTGCCTAAATGCGTGGTCCTTCTCTACATTGTTGCGTGTTTATTCACCTATGGAGTTTTATTTTCTGTATATTTATATTCATGCCTGTCTTCCCTGCTTCCTGCATCAATTGGCTGGTTTTCTTATGCTTATGTCTGTATGTATATGATAGTCATTTGCAATGTCTAGGTCATCCAAATGTTTAGCGAATGCTATTTTTATTGGCCCTGATTAAAAGTTTCTCTCATTATCCACCACGATAAAAAAATAGTGGTGATAGAATGCACCCCTGTCTTACGCCAGTCTTTACTTCAAATGTATTAGACAGTTTGCAATTTCCTTTATCATAAAATTGCTCTCAATGACATCTTGACACTTTAAAATATCTCCGTAAACTGAAAACCCGCCTGTTTAAACTTGCTTATCATCCATAGCCCCCCCCCCAGCGTACCAACCCAACTGTTTACAACTGAAACTGCTCATCGATTAGGAACTGCTTAACCCCTTTTGTTTCGGTGTGCTGCCGAGCTTTGGTCTCCCGGGGATTTTAGCGCAATAGAAATATTTTATATATTAGATATTATTATATTATGTATAACTTGGTAGATGGAGGTTTCGTACATCTGCTGAATTAGTGTTACAAACTTGGCTGGTATTCCGCAATGATCCATCAGCATCCAAATAACGTCTCTGTCTACACAATCAAACGTTTTTTTTCGAAATATACGAAATTAATATAGAATGGTGATTGCCACTCAATTGTCTGTTATATTGTTATTCTCAGTGTGGCAGTATGGTCAGTGCAATATTTTAAAAACCAGCTTGTTCTTTACGTAGCAGTGCTCTTTTCAGTCTGTCAAAAAATATGCGTGTGAAGATTTTACTTGATACTGATAGTTGAAGACGTACCACGATGAAAACGATAGTGGTAACATGTGTTTGTACGTCTGCACGGCACTGGCCGAACGCGATCGGCCATACTCGCACCGACCTTTGGTTGGGGAACTATGCCTCTTGCTTTATCGACGCTAGACAAAGCTTTGTTCGATGGTATCTCTCTAAAAACGTAAACGTGCATTGCCCTGACATTAGTTTAAGTCAAGCTATTTTTAAGTTTAAGTTCACGGCTGCATTTGAATGCACATTCAAATACAAACCAAATATGCAAATTTAAAATAAATTTGTTTGGTAATAAACCTCATAGAATACTTGTGCTTTAAAAAAACATGTACACATTTAATTGCCTTTTTTTGTGGATAAAAAAAGTGCCACCGATATCGACCGTTCTTTCTATTGGCCTAGTTGAAGAAGTCATAGTGATCTTTTTTCTTTGTAAAACCAGCTTTATCGGAAGGAAATAATGTCAATAAGACCATAATAAAGAAATGAGAAATGGAAGATAAGAGTGAAATAATTCATTAGTGAACAACACCATTGCGCGCGTGTGTGTGTGTGTGTGTGTGTGTGTGTGCGTGCGTGCGTGCGTGCGTGCGTGCGTGCGTGCGTGCGTGCGTGCGTGCGTGCGTGCGTGCGTGCGTGCGTGCGTGCGTGCGTGCGTGCGTGCGTGCGTGCGTGCGTGCGTGCGTGCGTGCGTGTGTGTGTATCTATGATGACGTTTGACGTAAATTACGTAACTCAGAACAAGAGGGATGACAGCGCAGTGACACACAGGGATGACAGCGCAGTGACATATAATGATGACAGCGCAGTGACATATAAGGATGACAGCGCAGTGACATATAAGGATGACAGCGCAGTGACATATAAGGATGACAGAGCAGTGACATATAAGGATGACAGCGCAGTGACATATAAGGATGACAGCGCAGTGACACACAAGGATGACAGCGCAGTGGCACACAAGGATGACAGCGCAGTGACATACAAGGATGACAGCGCAGTGACACACAAGGATGACAGCGCAGTAATATATAATGATGACAGCGCAGTGACATAATTTATAATGATGACAGCGCAGTGACATATAAGGATAACAGAGCAGTGACATATAAGGATGACAGCGCAGTGACACACAAGGATGACAGCGCAGTGACATATAATGATGACAGCGCAGTGACATACAGGGATGACAGCACAGTGACACACAAGGATGACAGCTCAGTGACATACAAAGATGACAGCGCAGTGACACACAAGGATGACAGCGCAGTGACACACAAGGATGACAGCGCAGTGACATACAAATATGACAGCGCAGTGACATAAAAGGATGACAGCGCAGTGACATATAAGAATGACAGCGCAGTGACATACAAAGATGACAGCGCAGTGACATATAAGGATGACAGCGCAGTGACACATAAGGATGACAGCGCAGTGACACACATGGATGACAGCGCAGTGACACACAAGGATGACAGCGCAGTGACACACATGGATGACAGCGCAGTGACACACAAGGATGACAGCGCAGTGACACACAAGGGTGACAGCGCAGTGACATACAAGGATGACTGCGCAGTAACATACAAGGATGACAGCGCAGTGACACGCGGGAAACGCTGAATGGCACGTGTCATTCTGTATTGAAAGGCGCTCATTGCGTGCATGCGTAGTAGGCAGTGGGCGGAGCTATGGAGCAAACGTTTGGGAGTATACGAGGCCGGGGGGGGCAAGCTTAGTCACCCAATAGCTTACCATGTTACCATATAGCTGTGCAACGGAAAAAGTCAGCCAAAGGCCAAGTATTAATACTCCCCTGCACCCTATGAATTTCTTTAGCAGTGGCGTATCTAGGATCTCGCAAAGACGCCACTGGTTTTAGCAGTAATCGTGCCATTAGGGGGCGTTCCGGCCTGGTGACTTTTCGGCGAAAGAGTGTTCGCTATAGTTTTTCATTTTAATACTCCACATTGTGTTTAGTCGGTTCAATAAGTGGTCGTCTACGAGCTCATCGACACGAGGATCGTCGAGTTGCGTGAACGATGCAGAAGTCCTTACTAGCGTGTGCCGTTCCGAAAGACACAGGCTGGGCGTGGATGTGCTTACTCGGTAAGATATTGTAATAATAATAATATATATATATATATATATTGTGAGAAAGTGGTGTTCTTGTTCGTGCGTACGTACGTCCTAAACGAAAAATAATCACTGCGAACGCCTCAAGAATTTGACCTATACGTCCTAAACGAAAAATAATCACTGCGAACGCCTCAAGAATTTGATAGGTCAAATTCTTGAGGCGTTCGCAGTGATTATTTTACGTTTAGGACGTACGTAATCGATCCCCTCACAACGGCCGCATCTGTGAGCCGATCGGGACGAAACTTCGCCTGGTCGTCCAGTGGATATGGGGGGTCGGATTTTCGAATTTCCCCGGAGGTGAGGGTCAAACTTTCAATCGGCTATTTTCAACAGTGAAATTAGTGGAATTAATATGTTTTTATGTCATCGTAAAGATAATAATGACGCCTACATATTTGTCGCTGAATGTATGCAGCAATTTTTAATAATATTTTAAAGTTAATTCGGTTTGTGTTATGCATAGTGAAACGCGCCACACAAAAACGCGGCGTGAATCCAGAAAACTACACCACTTCCCAGAAGTCGGTATTTCGCTGCGAAGCATGCGCCGCCTACACCACTTCCCAAAAGTATTGACAACGTCTGCGTTATTATTTGCGCCGTTGTTTGCCATGGAAACCTTCTTTGTCGTTCTTTTCTTTGTCCTGCGGTAACCACAAATAACCAGCAGCGGATCCAGGGGGGTCCTAGGGTTCTTAAGACCCCACCCAGGCCACGGAGTGGGGTCTTAGACCCTCCTGTGTTCGTGACAAATATTACGGTAAAGGAACACGGGGGAGACCGGGACTATTCCGCCCCTGGGGCAAGTCCGCCAACCGGCTTTTATTCCGTGCCTTTGCAGAATTTAGTAATTTCGGTCACACGATTAAGTCACATGATCATTAAACTACAAGCAGCGCAGTGTTCGAAATGACGACTGATTCTTGTGGGTCCCCTAAAAATATTGGTCACCCCCCAAAAAAATTAATCTTCTTAAAAAATCTTCTTTTCAGGCACTGTAATGGCTACTAGCGCCTATTTTTGTGAAAACACTTTCTTGCTATCATAGCGAGCTGTAGTTATTTCAACCTGTGGTTATTTTACCAATGCACTTGCTGTAAGTATTTTAGATATTAATAATAATAATAATAATAATAATGAAAATATTATGATTTTGAATTTTTTTATTTAGTAGCCAAAAACAATAATAACTATTTCAGTATTCTAAGTTCGAACATACAATCAATTATTGCAAAGTTTAGTGAACTCGAGGCATTTGTAAATGGCTTATCTTCCTTAAATTTTAAATTTAGTATGGTATCTCTCCAATATATATGATATGGATGATTTATCATTAATACAATTAAGTGGATATGACTGTATATCCCAAGGAAAAAGCTGCAGCAATAAAGGTGGATTAATAACATATATAGGTCAACAATCATTGATTAATTATTACTTATGAATTAAACATGAAATTAAAACACGTATAAACATTGGTAGGGGCAAATAATACAAGTAAATGGAGGAGGTTTACCACAGACGATCACTATAGGAAATATTTACCTCCAAGGTCATTGAATGAAAATTATAATGAATGTCTAAATGAATTTACAATGGTCATATCATCTATGCAAAATCATCAACAAAATAATCTTGTTCTAGCAGGGGATTTTAATATAAATATACTAAAAATAAATGCGTAAGAACATTGTAGCAGGTTCTTTGACATGTTATAAAATATAATTTACCAATTTTACTTAATAATATTCCCACTATAGTTAAAGAAAAGCGTAATACACACAGCTTACAGGGATTTGCTCAGTACGCAAAACTTTTTTTACAAAATTATCAAGACTCATGTACAAGGCAAAGTTGCTATATATATATATGCAACATTAAAAAAGACAACCACCTGTCACCTTATACTAAAAGGCGCCTTATAACTACAAACACACACAATCGAGCGAGAATATTCATACACGAACACGCACATGCACGCACGCACGCACGCACACACGCGCACACGCACACGCACACGCACACGCACACGCACACGCACACGCACACGCACACGCACACGCACACAATCAGAGATGATATTATTTTTATGGTTTATTTATTTTTTATTTTTGTCTTCTCGAAAGACTTTTTAATTTGTAAGGTGGCTCCTCGATAGCGACTATCAGAGTCTCCTGACCCTATTTGTTTATTTACCTTAATATATACCATGTTTACTTACAACCATATACACCTGTATTATTTATTGAAATTTAAATTCAACATGGATATATGTATTATGTGAAATGAATGATGGGTCAAATAAAAAATCTTCTTCTTCTATCCATGTTTTCTACCAATTTTGCGAATTACTACTTCAAACGTACACATACTAATGCTTCGTACGTACGTACGTACGTACGTTCGCACGCACGCACGCACACACGCACGCTACGTATGTGTTTATCTCACACTCCACCCAATATACCATCTCCTAAGGCCGACATACATAGTGAAGAATAATTCACATCACACGGAAACACGGGGATAGTATAGTGTTGGATAGTATAGTGTTTGCTGACGTCTTTCTGCCCCACAGGCTTGTGTGCCTGCGTGAACTATTTCGGTTTGTTGCCAAACGTATCAACCCGACTGTATTAGGCCCATTGGCCGTGTGGCTAGAGTAAATCAACACAAGCCAAGTATGGTCGATCACTCTTTGTCACGAATGAAGCATAACTGAAAATGGATAATATTTTTTGGGGTGTATTACAGCCCATTAAAACGACATTTACAATGCAATTCAATTGGTTTACTGAAATTCCACTGTGGGGCAATGTCCCGAAAGTGCATTTTCAGTGGCCAAAAAGGGCATAATTTAGAACAATGCGACTATGTAGATGTTGATTATGCTTGTAAGTCGCCCCCGCCTCTCTCCCGTATCTACGCACATTATACTCTCTACATGAAAGCGTTTTATGAGGGCATAGTTAAAATTTTATACCGTAGCATCTTAATATCATGTTACGGTTATCATAATTAGCACTTATATCGATCTCGATAGGTGCACACATTTATAAAACTTTAAAGAAGTCTTTTCCGTGGTCAGTTCGAGTGAGGGACATAATTTGGAGCACGTCCTGTCGTTTTGCTATTTGTGCCCCCATTTAAATTGTCAATAACATTTTATTTTATTTGTTTGAAAAAATTAGTACCCAATGTTCATTACAAGGAACAATTTCCAATGGCTTAAAACTTCGTCGTTAAAAAGTAGCGTTTTAGGAGCAATTTTATTGTGGCTTCTTAATGAAAGCCAATTTTCTGTTTTGGTCATAGTTCATAAACTATTGAGCGAAATTGTGTTTAAGAATGTTATTGAAACGATACCCTGGGTATTCTATTTCAACACAGGTACGACTTTGGTCCAGTGTTTGATAATCGGCGGATGCGTCGATTCGTTTGGTGTGTTATACACGACAATACAACAGAGGTTCGATGCGTCGGCTATACAAGTCGCATGGATCCCGGCCACGATGTCATTTTTGTACTTGATTACAGGTAATTATGATAAATGGTTTAATCTCGCAAACATACAGTTTCAATCTAATCATTTGAGGTGAATCGATTAATACATGGGCCCTTTGAATGTCAAACTTGATTTTAGAAGAAAGTTGTTGCATTACGCAATGAATGAAGCGACTGAATAGTGACGTTTTCCGTAGATTTACTCGGCAGATGACGTGATTTATCACATCCAAATATATTGCCATTTATTGAATACATTATACAGATACATTATACTGTACATGTGTGTTATTGTACGACGCTTAAAGGCATTACTCATTTGTTTATAATTATGCATCTTTAAAATACGGAATGTGAAGGTTTCGTTTAGCACCTGTTGTCTTGGTCTGCTGCCGGTCTGGGTAGCATTGGCTCTTCGGTTATAATGTCTAACTCGTGATAGAACGATGTGTCAAACGCACATTTAATTGGTACGTACTTCAGGTACAACTGCACGTACAGTATATGTCAACATTGTCGGCGTGGTATCAAACCTACTGCAAGAAAAACATTACAACTGATTGATTAATGTATGCAACTTAATATGATGTTGTCATTGTGCAGCAACTCCGGCCAATATACTGTGTGCTAGAGTCGGTACAAGACGAGTTGTGGTCATCGGTGCGATTTTGATGAACGCTGGCTTTGCACTGAGTGTCTTTGCCCAGAAGATCTGGGTGCTGTACCTCACATATGGAGTTCTTGTGGGTACGACACGTTCCACATAATACTGCTATTTTGATGTTGCCAACTGTTTCATATCCTGAATCCACATAGTTGAACATACAGTGTGTATCGTGACATTAATACGAAACGATGCGAGGTTGTGGTAGTGTTAATGGTGTGTTTGACGCTGCGCTGTATGTACGTGGACACATGTTGTTCGACGTTGTTCGGTTTAACAACTTCCTTGTTCTTGGCATATCATTTCGATAACGTCTCGTATGTTTTCCATCAACAGTAAGTTCAAACTGTTTATTTTCGGCAGATAGAGATTAAATCATGTTCATGTTAAGAATCGGGGACACCGTCACTACGGGTTTTAATGTTAATAAGCAAAACACGTAACTGTTCTTAATTTTCCAATGTACAATATTATATTATATTGATATCATATTTATTGGATGTGCTAAATTTATTTCAGGTATCGGAGCTGGTCTAAGCTACGCACCGAGCATCGTTATCATCGGTACATATTTTGAAAAGCGAAGAGCTCTTGCCAATGGAATAACTTTCGCTTCTGCGTCTATTGGCTCTTTCGTCTGTCCACCAGTGATAAAATATATTCTCGACTCATACGGATTGCAAGGCACGTTTCTCATG
Source organism: Lamellibrachia columna (assembly GCA_963662155.1). NCBI lineage: Eukaryota > Metazoa > Annelida > Polychaeta > Sabellida > Siboglinidae > Lamellibrachia > Lamellibrachia columna. The sequence continues at coordinate 24,642,849 of OY759262.1, forward strand.
ATGGGAGGTGCTACGTTCCACGCAGCCATTGCAGGAATGCTCTTTCGTCCGCCGCAGTTTTACTTAGCTAGATATCTGATGAGGCAGAAGAGGCGTTGTGAAATCCCCGTAGCTGAAGAAACTACTCGACCGGGGCATGTTGCCGTAATAACGAATAACGTATCGACAACGCCTTCTGACTGTGAAAGAGATGACACTGTTTTGGAATGCAATGCCAACATTTCAAACGACATCACCATCGATAACCTCCAGTCCAAGATATCCTTCTCTCAGTGGGACATACTGAAGAATCCGCTGTTATACATCTATGTGTTGTCGTTTTCGGTGGCTGATAGCACATTCCACAACGCCTTCATTATGCTTCCGCCACATGCCAGCGAGATTGGAATCGTGGACTTCAGAGCCGTCGTCCTCCTCTCCGTGATGGGAATTTCGGGGACCGTGTCCCGATTCTTGACCGGCTGGATGGCTGACTATAACCTGGTGAAGAAGAAGCACGCTTACCTGGTATCGGTCGCCGTCTTTGGCCTCGTGTTCTGCGTCTTTCCACTGGTCAATCAGTTCACGCATCTGGCCGTCCTGTGTGCCTTGTGTGGCTTGCTGGTGGGCTCGATCGTCGTGTTGGCGCCAGTCCTGCTTGCTGATGAGTTCGGACTTGTCTACATCTCACTCACGTACGGCATCATGTACAGGTTCGTCATAATTATTTCAATTGCGTGAACACATACTATTTAAAAAAACCGTGTGGGACTTTTTGTCTTCGCCGTGCACATTTATCCTTTGTTATAATTATGTAAATTGGCTGCTATCCTAATAACCTATGATACCCTCTCTCCAAAGTAACGCCTTTCTGTTTCCATAAATTAAAGCCATATAAAATATATCGTACATCCACGACGAGCCGAGTACGGTCTTGTCTGAACAATTGGGTGGATTGTAATGTGGACTTGAAAAGTTCAACGTTTTTGAAAATATATGGTTTACTTTAACACCTTTTGTTTCATAAAAAATGTATAATATGATTATTTCCATTACCAAAATATAATGCATATTAGTTTTTGTCAAAATGTCTATTTGGGACAAATTCGTCATTGACTGTACTTACTGTGATGGTTATGCTACAAAACCAAAATATTCGGCATGGCATTATATTGCATTGCTGTGTATTACAACAGTAATAACAATGCCAGCAGATCAGCAAAGCTAATATAGGCATTTATAATGTTGGACGGTATTATATTGGGAATAAAACTAGATTAAGTGATTTGTTGAAATGTTATTTACCACCTTATTATTTACCACCTGTAGTACATCGGCCTTCTTCTACCTCGCCTCTCCCGTCCTTATGGGTAAGTTCACTCCAAAACAACTTCATGTTAAAACGGCTTAAATAAATAAATAAATTAATTAATTAATTAATGTATGTATGTATGTATGTATGTATGTATGTATGTATGTATGTATGTATGTATGTATGTATGTATGTATGTATGTATGTATGTATGTATGTATGTATGTATGCATGCAAGCATGGATATATGGATGGATGGATGGATGCATCCATGCATGCATGCATACATACATACATATATATATATATATATATATATATATATATATATATATATATATATATATATATATATATATATATATATATATATATATATATATATACATAAATATATATATATATATATATATATATATATATATATAAATATATATATATATATATATATATATATATATATATATATATATATATAAATATATATATATATATATACATAAATATATATATATATATATATATATATATATATATATATATATATATATATATATATATATATATATATGTATATATGTATATATATATACATATATTATATATATATGCATATAATATATATGTATATATATATATATATAATATATATATAGAATATATATATTGGAAAAAAAAGAAACGCGAAAATGTTAACACATGTTTTTGTCACGACACAATGAACTCGCCGAACAATTAAGGAAAACCCGTGCAAGACACACGTGAGCACTATGTATAGTCCAGCCCGGTTTCGTTTGATCAGTATATATAGAATTATAATTATGCTTCCAGGTAATCAATTTCAATATCTCGTGTGTACACTGAAATCATAAAATCATTAGTGAAGGAATTTACATACGTGCACAGTTAATGACATAGTTTTGTCGTACTCCATAGAGTGACATGGAAATGAAGACGTTTTCAGCGGTTGCACTTTTTTTAATTTAATTTAATTGAGCAGACTCATTAGTTGTGTTTTCTTTGATAGGGTTTCTGCGGGATGTGACGGGACGGTGGAACGATTCCTTCTTTGTATCAGGCTCCCTGGTGTTATTCGTAGCGATTACAAACCTCGCAGAACCATGGGCTTTGAAACAAGGAGAAAAACAGAAGCAGCAAAAGTAGAACCGTCTGACAATCTGCATCGATATACTGAGTCTTTACTGGCAGAGTGCGTTACATATTGAAATTTCAGAATATATGCTTTACTAAGAAAATAACCCAGCAAAATAATAACAATATATGCTTTTCTAAGAAAATAACCCAGCAAAATAATAACAATTCTTTCGGAAGAGACATTAAAAGCTGTTGCAGAGCTGCCAAGTTGTGTAGCGAAACATGCGTGAGATCATGGGCGGTGCAAACACTAAAAAACGGTGTTCAGTTTCCCAACAGGACACCACGTGGCAGCACTTCTAGTCATTAAAATTTCGACCAGTGTATTTTGTACTAGTTTATTTAAATACAGGACAAGATTTATCCAATTATTCTGAACCAGTTTAGGGAACATCAAATCGATCTATCGTAAGATCCAATGTGTAATTAATTCGCATGTTTTTAGAATTACACATAACCCTGACTGGAAGTCTTTAGAAGAACGCAGTAAATTTTATTGAAAGCAACTATGAACGCACACTCGGAAACGTACTCGATCTTATATTATAATTCAACTGGTCATCGCTTAGGATGGGTGGACACTGCATTTCCACACTCTCTTCAGTAATTTCAAAATGAAAAATTACATGGTAGACGTGTTGCATTTTAACCCACTCCAGTACACGTCTGGCTTAAATGCTCTGAAGAAACATACATGCAGCATACTCAAGGTTTGCTGCTACAAGTATGTGCCAAGTTGTATGACCATGTAGCCTTTTACAGACCCGTAGGAAGCAAAACTCTATTGGTAAGGCCCACTCTGACTAGGGAGTGTGAACAAGATGTAAACACTCTGACTAGGGAGTGTGAACAAGATGTAAACACTCTGACTAGGGAGTGTGAACAAGATGTAAACACCGTAATTCCTATCAATGTTTGTGTAATCGAATGTCTTGCTTAGTTGTCGAACGGAATTAGCCTTCAAAATCATAATTGTGTGAGAAAATACACAAATAATTACTGACTAACATGTATTTCATGCAGTTGGAAACTGTTAGCTTTGTGCTATACGTTCTTCAGCACAATTTTATGTTTGACAATTTCAAAGTAATTATGCTACTGTTTTATTTTGTTCCATCCAATTATTTATTAAACAAACTCTGTAATACAATACTCTAGAGACAGACGCCATTGTTTTCACTGCGTTATTTTATAATATTACTGTACTACTAACAGTTGCAGATATATTGACATATATTGATACATTTCGGCATGACAACTCCATTTTTAAGTGTCCCTGCCACTCAGTACGGATCCGTGCAGGCAGGCAGGCAGGCAGGCAGGCAGGCAGGCAGGCAGGCAGGCAGGCAGGCAGGCAGGCAGGCAGGCAGGCAGGCAGGCAGGCAGGCAGGCAGGCAGGCAGGCAGGCAGGCAGGCAGGCAGGCAGGCAGGCAGGCAGGCAGGCAGGCAGGCAGCCAGGCAGGCAGGCAGGCAGGCAGGCAGGCAGGCAGGCAGGCAGGCAGGCAGGCAGGCAGGCAGGCAGGCAGGCAGGCAGGCAGGCAGGCAGGCAGGCAGGCAGGCAGGCAGCCAGGCAGGCAGGCACGCACGCACGCACGCACGCACGCACGCACGCACGCTCACCTGCATGCCATGATTGGTATGATCACGGTCGGTGAGTATCTCCTACACCGTGTACATACCGAGGAACTACCGCAGTGTCATCTACGAAAGAAGGCTCGGTAAGTTTGCGCGATCCTCGATGTAGTGCACCGCCATCATCGGGTTCTGCACGCGGTAGAACAGGACCGCATCTACGGTCACCGTCAGTAAATCCCTGGTGAGAATCTGTCAAAGCAACCAAACGGGTTTCAAGGTTTGTCATTTTAATTAATGATATACTGTACAACCAGGCCCGTAGGCAGGAGGTTAGTCATGGAGGGGCACCAACTGTGTATGGAGGGGCACCAAAACGGGCAAATGTAGCGTATAACATGATACGAATTGTTATGACAATAATAAAATATTAAACGTGTGCCATCACATGTTATGGTGTATTATCCACAATCGCTGTTGCGTACTTCACGCACAACCTTACTTCGCACAATTTCACTCATTGTGGAAATTATTTCGTTCTGAATATCCGGTGATGAGTACCTGGCATTTGTTGGAACAGTCTGCACAATCCCAGCCAGCTTTTCGTCCTTAGAAGCAACACACTCGAACTGGTTCAAGAATTTGCCCCTTGAGAAATGTTCATCGGTTGATACCTTGTCACCTCTTAAACTCAACTTATTCACAGACAAAAATCTGATGATGTCTAATATTCTACATATGTAATATCGGTTCTTCTGAATTGAGTCGTGACTAACCATCGACGTCGACGGAGGCGTCGCTGGACTTACTAGATTCTCGTTCAATCCACGTTGTCATAGCCTTCAAATGGGATTTCGATTGATCATTTTGAATTAAGCCCTTGCCTACTCCAGCCATCGATATTTGCAGTACCACACCTGCGAAAATTATTTTTTCTTGCTTCCAAACCGCGTTGCTTAATAAGTTTGATGTTTGGTTGTGCTGACTGCTCCATACCGAGATCATCTTGCATGTTCTGTGTTGCTGTCTCTAGAGGACGATGGCTGGTTGATGGCCTTGGGTTCACCCTAGTTAGACATTTCTCCATCGCAGATTGTTTGATACTAGTATCTAGTAAGGGTAAACAGGGAAACAGCACTGGTTCAGACGACATACATTGCGATTTACACAGTGATGTAGACTGGCAAAGCAATGAAGTTGATGCAGAATGCGATAAATCTGTTGAAAACGAACAACAGATATTTAAGTAAAAGTTATATTAAAATAATCGTTCAAATCACGGCCGCCGCATTACCACATTGATTATTTAAAATGCTGTAACAAAGTATTTATTTTTGTATTCTAGCGTTCGAGTGGAACAGTGTGTGTTAAACTGTTAAACATTAAAACAGGAAACATAGGATCACGTTGCCTACCTAATGTACACCTGTTTTGCGATGATATATAGTTGTGCATGTACCTGTAAAAATATTATTAAAAATATCCTGGCTATGTGTTTTTGTTTAATATTAACATGCCAGTTTCACCTCCTTGTTTTCATGAAGCCGTTTCTCAAATAAAATGACGAATTATGGCAATGCGTTAATCAATGTATCTACTATATCTATAACTGCTGGCATACCGTGAACCTGGTTGTCTGTGTGTTCGCTAGATGGCAGATGCTAAATGCGCTTTGCGGACAACCCGACAACTAGCGAAGCGCATGAACATCCGCATTTCAATGAATCGTGCAATATTTATTAATTGCTCAAATAGGATTGTGCCATAACAAAAATACAAGATTTAACAAGGCACGTTATTACGTTGTGGTATCTTTGTCACACCCCTTGATCATTTGACACGACCACTGCGTCGCCAGTCCATTCAGGCCGACTGCCGTACCTAAAGACACAGGCTGGGCGTGGATGAGTTTGCTCAGTAAGATAGTTTTCAGCATCGTCGCTTACAATACCATTTGATAACCAGTATGTGAGTGTGAGTGTGCGTGTGCGTGTGCGTGTGCGTGTGCGTGTGCGTGTGCGTGTGCGTGTGCGTGTGCGTGTGCGTGTGCGTGTGCGTGTGCGTGTGCGTGTGCGTGTGCGCGTAATTGAGATTTGAGCATAACTCTGTCGTTATAGTCGGATATACTTTTTTGCTATTGTTACATCAACTGACACGACTCATGGTCATTTCGAGCCATTTTGCACCTCATGTTGGTGCACGTATTAATTTCACGGCCAAACTATGATCCTACCTTGTAAAGTCGCGAGTGTCTTTTTGTCATTAAAATACGCATAAAGACATAACATATTAATCAAATTAAATAGTTTTTTTGCTACTGCTACATCCAATGACGTCATGCCTAGTCAGTTTGAGGCACGTTGATAATAATAACTTAAATAAGCGGACAAAACAGTTTGGTACTTTTATCCAGTATTTCACAATCTCATCAACATAATGTTGTTAACGAGCATGACCATTTATTACACATATCTAACATTTCGATCGATGCCGGTATCAGACTGTCAATGCTCCACGCTGCCACTTTGCCTCAGGCTTTAGCCCTTCCTGTATACAATACGCGTGCACGGTTGTAGCACTATTGAAGTGTAGCAATCGCCCGTGAATAACGTGAATAACGTGAATAACGTGCATGCACCAACCTCGTAGATTGGTGACAGGTGCCTCTGGCTATATCGACGCTCGACAAAGCGTTGTTCAATGGCATCCCTGTCAGTGGCTTATCTAGGATCTCGCAAAGGGGGAGGTCACCGGTCCACTGATCTGAGTTAAAAGTCAACAATACCTAGAGTGATTGCAGTGCATTGCCCTGACATTGCTGCTTATCAACATTATCTATATTGGGTAAACTCGCGGGTAGAGTTAGGTCAAGTTTGCTATTTTTTCCAGCCGATAATATGATGTATGACAAACGCAGTCATTCGTACGGAATCTCCATCATTTTGACACCTCGGCCCCGGAGATTAAAATCTCCGTCATTTGGTGTTCAACGGAGAACACATTTGCGAAGAAATTTATTTATAATTTTCCGTTTCATTATTCGCGAATCATGACCATATGTACTAAGAATCAATCCTGATAATTATATTAATAGACAAACGCAAACACTTTACAGTAATAACAGCCATTTAATCATAAGCCAAGAAGACATGTATGTAGTAATAATGTTTTGCTAATATGTATTTATGAGTCTACCATATATACAGACTACTACCCTCTCCTTCGTTTGGGCGGAATGTTAGCGCTAAGCGACTGAACTGGTTATTGATGCTTTCTGCAACCAACGTCTCGTCATTGTGGACATGTATAAGGGCCATTCCCGACGAGGGCTCAGTTGTCACCATGGCGTCGCATGACACTAAATGACAGCTCTGCTGTGGCAGTCGAGACAGACATCATCAGCAGTATCACGACTGTTGTATACATATTAGGGTACAGGATAGGATTGATTTCCTTTATCGCGTAATCGAGTGTGTTTGGTCTTTCAGCAGCACTGACCATCTCCCATCTTGCCTTCCATTTTGTAGGTAACGCAGATCACTTGGCATGTTGTCTTTGCCTTGGAACACATCTTACAGCTGGACAATCTGGTGTCAGATTCACCCGCTGTCATGGTGTGAGGTACTCGGCCACGTAGTTATTCTGACCTACCATCATTACCCGGCTGGTTGCCTCAATCTCAAATCTTTATGCTAACTCAAATAATGAATTCCATATTTCTGGGTCGCCCCCCTCCTGCTGCAGCTGGGCGATTGTATTGGTTGCCTCATTGGCTGCCTCCACTGTTACACTGTAGCAATGTTACACTGTAGCAATGCTACACTGTAGCAATGTTGTCAGAGTAAGCAGAAGTTGGAGGACATGCTCAATGGTCGAAATCAAAGTTCGATGTGTGTGTGTGTGTGTGTGTGTGTGTGTGTGTGTGTGTGTGTGTGTGTGTGTGTGTGTGTGTGTGTGTGTGTGTGTGTGTGTGTGTGTGTGTGTGTGGTGTGGTGTGGTGTGTGTGTGTGTGTGTGTGTGTGTGTGTGTGTGTGTGTGTGTGTGTGTGTGTGTGTGTGTGTGTGTGTGTGTGTGTGTGTGTGTGTGTGGTGTGTGGTGTTAGTGTGTGTGGTGTGTTTGGTGTGTGTGGTGTGGTGTGGTGTGGTGTGGTGTGGTGTGGTGTGTGTGTGTGTGTGTGTGTGTGTGTGTGTGTGTGTGTGTGTGTGTGTGTGTGTGTGTGTGTGTGTGTGTGTGTGTGTGTGTGTGTGTGGTGTGTGGTGTGTGTGTGTGTGTGTGGTGTATGGTGTGTGGTGTTAGTGTCTTTTGTGTGTGTGGTGTGTTTGGTGTGTGTGGTGTGTTTGGTGTGGTGTGGTGTGGTGTGGTGTGGTGTGGTGTGTGTGTGTGTGTGTGTGTGTGTGTGTGTGTGTGTGTGTGTGTGTGTGTGTGTGTGTGTGTGTGCGTGCGTGCGTGCGTGCGTGCGTGTGTGCGTGCGTGCGTGCGTGCGTGCGTGCGTGCGTGCGTGTGTATGGTGTGCGTGTGTGGTGTGTGTGATGGTGTGGTGGTGTGTGGTGTGGTGTGGTGTGGTGTGGTGTGGTGTGGTGTGGTGTGGTGTGTGTGTGTGTGTGTGTGTGTGTGTGTGTGTGTGTGTGTGTGTGTGTGTGTGTGTGTGTGTGTGTGTGTGTGTGTGGAGGGGTGGCATACATGTCAACCTGTGATGATCATAATTACTGAGATTAGTAGCCAATCGACGCCGACGCTGACCAAGCAAAAGCCCTTCACATACAATCCATCAAAGCAAACACACACACACACACACACACACACACACACACACACACACACACACACACACACACACACACACACACACACACACACACACACACACACACACACACACACACACACACACACACACACACACACACACACACACAAACACACACACACACACACACACACACACACACAAACACACACACAAAATACCAAAGAAGCGAAATATTTGTATTTATATAAACCAATGAATCATTATGACGAACGTGTGTCCATACGGTTTTTGTCGACCGTACGCGGCTCTGTGAGTCTTAGCTGTAGTTCACCATTCTTCAGAGCTGGACAGCAAATCTCTCCCTGATTAATTCAAGCACATTAGTTTTGAGAACAGAGGTTGGCCTGCAGGTAAATTACATTTCAGACATGACAATTCAGAAAGCTTCGAAGCTCCGGTTCATCGGCGGTAAATCTGCACCATCGGAGGCAGATCAATTAAACTTGGCAGTTGAACTCTTTGACATGTATAACGTTTTTTTATATATATCTTGTTGACATTTTAACTGGTAGCCATTTTGTTTTTTAGTGTACTGTTACCAGTGTTGTGCAGCAGCTATTTGACATGCGCGTAAGAAACAATGACTTTCCTTCATGCACTTCATTTTACTTCAAAATGACAGTCTTTCGTCAAATTATCCATGGAATGCGACTGGTACGGTCGTTCTTCTTTGGTGAGTTTCCTAGATCGAGCGACCAATTACGCAACTATTTGAACACACCATCTGCCTGCTCCTAGCAGCCGGGTGACTACGAACGATGTTACGGTTGTTCTTCTTTTTGTGTCCTTAACATGTTGCTTTGCCATTTTCTGGCGTACGCCCTTGTCCGCTCCGTGGCGGTGACCAGGTCCTCCATTGTGAACGGATCGTCCAGTACACGGCAGCAGAAGAGTTGGGACATTGTCTGGAGTTCCCCGCAAAAGCATTTCGATGATTGCGTCTCGTTGATATAGCGCCACAATCTCATAGTTGTCTTTGCTCAGCCGATCCCAGTGCACAGACGGTTAAGAGTGATTACCAGCACAGCCGTGGTTGACCAGACCGTGCTGGTCGTAATATTATTTTGACAACTATTTGTGTTGTAGGTTCTTGTGCAGCTCTCTAGAGAATTCCCCATTATGAATTGGATGCAAATATAATGCGCGTGGTTTAATCTACGTTAACGAAGCAAAGACAGTAGTAGGTTATTAACATGGCAATCCATGAATGGCTGATTGTACCGACATAGTTGTAAATGCATAAAGTATATACAAAGAAAAAAAAATCATCTGGACTTAACCTTCAGACGTACAACCAAGTACATGGTTGTGTATACCTGATGTTTTGTGTCTGCCACTTTATTTCTTGTTGTGATCTTTTCATGCGTGTTCGTTGAACATCAGGTGACGGAGATTGGTTGATGTATATACATGTTGTGTGCGGCGTGTGCTGTCATGGTAAAATTTGTGCCTCTCTTTTAAGTATTTTATCCACTGCTGTGGGTGTACATGTGTGAAAATGTTCGTGCTGCATTGGGTACTAATGACTGGAGAACAACATGGTGAATGACTGGAGAACAACATGGTGAATGACTGGAGAACAACATGGTGAATGACTGGAGAACAACATAGTGAATGACTGGAGAACAACATGGTGAATGACTGGAGAACAACATGGTGAATGACTGGAGAACAACATGGTGAATGACTGGAGAACAACATGGTGAATGACTGGAGAACAACATGGTGAATGACTGGAGAACAACATGGTGAATGACTGGAGAACAACATGGTGAATGACTGGAGAACAACATGGTGAATGACTGGAGAACAACATTGTGAATGACTGGAGAGCAACATTGTGAATGACTGGAGAACAACATGGTGAATGACTGGAGAACAACATGGTGAATGACTGGAGAACAACATGGTGAATGACTGGAGAACAACATGGTGAATGACTGGAGAACAACATGGTGAATGACTGGAGAACCTCATAGTGAAACATGGCGAACCTCGTGCTGAATGACTGGAGAACCTCATAGTGAAACATGGTGAACCTCGTGCTGAATGACTGGAGAACCCCAAGGTGAAAAAATGGTGAACTTCCTGGTGAATGAATATTTTTGTTAAAATTAATCACATTCCTAATTATTAGCGATTAAACGTCGATTTGGTGAGCGGCCAACCGGATCGGTCGCTACACGCAAGCCACACTTATGCGTCAAGTGCGTCTACCAGATATTCGTCAGTTGCGTACCAAGCGACCTATTCAGCAACTTCAGTAACAAAGAGGGCAGATGTCACCCATCAGTGGGCCGCGGAATCATTGAAGCGTACGACGACCAACTATGCAAAACAAATACTTGCTGCATGACTAACTTACTAATACTTACTCCGCACAACTGTGGACTGTATGGGCCTAGGTAACAGTGTCGTAGTGACCGGGGCCAGGGGGTGACTTGGGGGCACCTGGGCGCCGGGTCTGGGGGGGGCGCCAAATCGACGGTCAACTTACCCATCAAGCGGATAACATCATATTAAAAATCCGCGATTCCGCTTTCGTATAACCGTGGTTGCGTATATTGGTAATTTGTCATGCAGCGTATTTGTTATTGGATACGTTGTAAGGAGTGTATTCGTAATTAATGTTGGCCTGTTTTTGACATAGCTGACACGCAAGTAACGTACTAACGTACTAAAGTACAAACAACGCGCTGGCAGTGTTTTGGTCACCCAACTGAGAATTTGCCTACGAATCGGTTTTGCTGGGTCATGTCCTGCGTGATGTCACCGATATTCGTTTCGATAATTCAATATGTACCATTCAGCGTATTACTAGTGAAGGCACTGTGTGAGTCTGTAGGTTATGTAACTAAGTATTGCTAATCAAGTGCTCGTATTTGTATGATGCAAACGTGGTTTATTGCATCAATAAGACAACTTGCAATCCCTAGACGGCGCCACTCAACAATGCGGTACATTACCTGAAGTGTGATTGAACGTTCTATTTAATGTTGTCTTTGTGATTTTTAATCCACTGGCGCCATTTAAGGGAAGCTTTTCTTGGTAGCATGAATAAATGTCGCGACAAACTAATAAGGCGACATCATGCACACATGGCGCCGCCTACCGACAAGAGTAGCTTTTGTACAGCATTCTCATGTGCTGCCGCCAGGTGGTTTAGCTTACAGCTTATTCATTAGCTATGCATTATAACCGGCTTTGAGTTAATCGAAATATGTGATAACTAGGAGGGGGTTATTACATTGTCATCCTATAATTCCAGGTCATCACATCACCAACCCGTGTACTGCAACAACTGAAACCGCAACTCATGCTAGCAAAGTTGGTTTCCCAGTGATAATGTTACGTAAATAACTATGCAAAAACCACTATGTCGTCTGTGATCATGGGTCAATAATTATTATTATAGCAACTTCGACCAAGAAAATTTCATATGTTATCTACACCAAATGCCTTGGTCGGAATTTTGGAAAACATGCTGATGTCGATGTTGCGCGGGATGCGTGGATGTCACTTTGTGTGTGTGTGTGTGTGTGTGTGTGTGTGTGTGTGTGTGTGTGTGTGTGTGTGTGTGTGGGTGTGTGTGTGTGTGTGTGTGTGTGTGTGTGTGTGTGTGTGTGTGTGTGGGTGCGTGCGTGCGTGCGTGCGTGCGTGCGTGCGTGCGTGCGTGCGTGTGTGTGATAGCACTTAACCATATGGTGAATTACGTGGTGCTGCTGGATCTGCGAAAGGCATTCTATCTGGTTAACCACACAGTTCTTCTTGAGAAATTGACCATCTACGTATGGTCACAACAGTCGATGCGACGGTTCTCTTCGTACCTATCAGAGCGCCAGCAGTGCATAATTTAAGGGCAAACTGTCTAAACAGTCAGAAATCCTAACGGGAGTTCCACAATGGTCTATCCTGTGATCACTCTTCTTTATCGTGTCCATGAATGACATGCCCCTGATCACAAGAACGGGAAATACAATGGACATGTATACTAACAACCCTACAATGAGTCATAGGGAAACCGTCGGGTCAATTGAACAGAGCCTAAACAACGATCTTCAAGAAATATCTAACATGTGTGACGAAAGCAGAATGGTCACTCATGCTGAACAAACGAAGGTCATTATTATCACGACTCGACAACAGTTGCGACACAAGGGAAATAGGCTTCAAGTGGTCTACAACCGCTACATTCAGCCACACGTATACTACTGCAGCATGCTCCAGGGCAACGCTAGCTCACCAGAGCGTATCAACGAACTACAAAAGAATGCTGCCAGAACGATAACAGACTCTGAACACAGAGCTCCAACTGTCCCACTGTTGATGCGGCTACATTGGCTGTCACTGCCAGAGCGTGTTAAATACAAACATGCACAACTTGTGTTCAAGCCTGTAAAGGCACTGGCACCAAATTACATGTGCGAGCTATTTCAGCCTGTCTCGAACGTTTCAACAAGAAACACGCGATCAAAGGAGATTTCTACGTTCCGAAACCACGAACACAAGAATTAAAAAAATTACAATATTACGCCGGCCTTGCCATGCCAGAAAAGGTGCGTAATTTTTATCATTTGTTACATATGCAATGCTAACTTGACAAACTGTTATTTCAGCTCAGTGATCGCAATAAGAGGTGAACGTCGACCTCAGCGTGTCTAATTTGCTGTCGTGGTCCAACTTCTTGTTGAATCCACCGAACAGGTCCATCGGTAAGGAACACGACGGTGGAGTCCTTCTCTAATCTAGCAAACACAACAAGTCTACGCATCCAATGGATGCAATGATTATACATGATCCATCCAGGCCCGTCCTCAAGGTTTTGAAAAGGGGGGTTCGAACGTACACAATCAGCGAGGATTTATGGGACGATTTCTGAAAATGTTACAATTAAACACAATTCCCTGAAAAGGGGACGGGCATGTTATTCAATATGAAAACAATATTGAATTATTGCTTAAGCTACATTACGTTCTCAGCCCTGGAATTGTTTTGAGAAAGTACTCATTGGCTCTTGGTGGAAAGATCACTATAATATAAAATATCAAATAGTCGTTGTGACGTCACGTGACACCACGGCGATGTTTTATTACGCATCGGTGAAAAAACGTAAAAAAGGAATTTAGGCCCAAGAAAACAACCCACACCACTGCATTAGAATCTAACGTTTATTTCACCTTCAGAAATACATTTTTCTGGGATGCCAAAACATGAATACTAACAGCTATATGGCAGGATGTAAATATATCCCGATGCGGTTTATTCTTTTTGCCCGCGTATCTCAAGCATCATATCGATCGGCAGTGGAAATATGATGGTTGAGTTTTTCTCGGCCGAGATCTGGGTCAAAGTCTGCAGATAGCGAAGCTGAAGCGCCGAAGGCGAGCCACTGATGACGTCAGCTGCGTCCTTCAGAGCACGTGACGCGTTGTGTTCTCCTTCCGCAGCGATCACCTACAATTCGTCACACGCGGCTGAGCAAGATCACCTTTCAAGACCCGTGGTTGTAGTCAATCAGTTTAAGAGAAAGCGCGGTTGTAGTCAATCAGTTTAAGAGTTGTAATCGCTCCGTGCGTTTTTCGCACACATCATCGCCTGTATGTACAGTGTACTTTTCATTCTGACGGAAATTATGTATGCGTCGAGATCCTGGTCGCATACATAATGAAATTAATTAGCTCTCATCCGGGGATTAGGCTAACTCATAAAATAAGAGTGAACTTTTGTCAGTTTATACGATGCAATTCGGATTAACTTTAAACTTTGATTACATTGACACAACTGTCAGACTGAAACGTTAATTCAGGCAGAACATATTTAGTGTGGAATCTCGACAATAACGCTGACTGACTGCCTACACAAAATGGAGTTGTGACAGTGGGTAAATGAGAGCACGCCTTCGGTACCAGACGAGTTCACGAAGGCGAGCGAGAGTCGAATAATACTAGTAACTTTATTTATACACTAAAATCCAAAGTAAAACTCTGTTCAGCAGTGTTTACAAAACAAAAATGCTAAAATATAAATAGTAATAATACATTAAACGTTTCTAAAACTTGGCTAAACAAAATTGAACAAGACAAACTAAACCAAAAGGATAAGCGATACTGTAATGTTCGGCAGTTGTGTGCGACAAAAGAAGCCAGTGAAGTTGAAAAGAAAAATTTACAAGACTTTATTAAGACTGATTGAAGAAAGAAGTGAAGTGAAGTGGAGTAGTGCATTATTTATACTGTCGTTTATGCTTCCTTAGATATTTTGGAAGTTCTCGTCGTGGTGTTTGTGGCTTTCATCGAGTTTTCATCGTTCGTCGACTGGCATGTCGCCGAAAGAATACTTGAGAGAATGGAGATGAGAATGTTGAATGCTTGCAGGAATATCTTTGATGGAGAGAACTCGTGATGAAGATATAGAACGGTGGGAATGTGGTAGACATAGCTGATGAACTACAAAAGAGCAGACTGAGGTGGTTCTGACATGTTCGCAGAGAAGAAGACAATGCTGCAACGAAGGCGTGGCGGCTGTCGGCTGATGGAAAACGCAGCAGAGGACGGCAAAGGTTAATCATGGTAGACGTGGTGAGGAGAGATATGGAAGTGGCACTCACTCACTCACTCACTCACTAACTCACTAACTCACTCACTCACTCACTCACTCACTCACTCACTCACTCACTCACACACTCACTCACACACTCACTCACTCACCCACCCACCCACCACCCACCACCCACCACCCACCCACTCGTTCGTTCACACATATAACTGGTAACATCGTTTTAGAAACAATGCATAACACATGGATTTATTGACTGAAGGTGAAGAAAACCTTTGCTCGAGCTTCTCTCGTTGCTTCGGCTTCAACCGCCATCGCTCTCTGCATCTGCGGAGGCAGGCGGACGTCCTTGCTGGGATGACAAACAAAACGTACATTCTGATTGGAGATTGTGCATCGTTCCAAGTGTCACCGAATACGTCACACGAAACATGTATGTTATTAAGACATATGTTGGACAGTTGTTGTAAAGAATGCCATACCAAGTAAACTGTGAGAATTGGCAACATAGCCTTTGTACATTGATCTATGAAGTGAGGCCTAGGACGCTCAATCCAAATTGTTCATGTTTAGCAGTTCACACAGCGAGGTGCCGCAGGGCATGCATTGGCCACACTTACATTTCAATGCGTTCCACCTTCACGCCCCAAGGTTCCGTTCCTACATCTAGAGCTTTCTAAAAGACACGCGCAGATTATATTAGCTATAGCATACATACAATGTGTAGTATGCACCAACATAGAAACTGACGATCAACAAAAGATACAGAACAATGCGTGTAGTAAGCCTAGGCTGTATGGTAGCTAAGAAAAAAGGCAATGAAGGATAATAAATCACCGGAGTGGATGTAATTCCTCCAAAACTACTAATGGAAACCGTAGAACAAATCAGTATGCCACTTGCAAGATTGTTCAACTTGTCATTAAAAGACGGGAAGGGGAATCCCGGGGATTGCCCGTTGATAACGACTCATCTAACCACGTGATCGCCTTACGCGCATTCTTAGCTAAGAAATAGGCCAGGCGCGCTACATAAAATGCTTAGCAACTACTTAGCTATGCAAAAATTTCAGTTTACGCACTTGCATAGCACTAAGGAACTGCGTAGCTTAAGTAGGCGACATGAAACCGGCCCCAGACCTCAACCACCCCGTGGTTCCTTTTGAATGGAAACAAGCAAACATCATGCTATTATTTAAACAGGGTTCGAGAAATAAGTCAGAAAATTACAGACCAGTGAGTTTAACGTCAGTGATTTGTAAATTATTAGAAAGGTTAATTAAAGACCATAATATGGTGGACTTCCTTGTTAGGCATACATTATTAAATTCATCTCAACATGGATTCCTAAAAGTGAGGTCATGTTTAACAAATATGGTGTTTTTTTGAAGAAATCACTAAGTCGATAGTCGAGAGATCGCCAGTACATATTATCTACTTAGATTTACAGAAAGCTTTTGACAAAGTGCCACATCAAAGATTACTGCTTAAATTAAAAGCCCACGATATCGGGGATGGCATAATTGACTGGACAGAACAATGTCTGACCGACAGAAGATAGCGTGTTGTAGTAGATGGAGAGGTTTCAAACTGGAACTCAGTTTTGAGTAGGGTACCACAAGGATCAAAAACATTTACAAAACGATCTAGACAAATTAGTTAAATGGTCTGAAAAATGGCAGATGTTATTAAATTTTGGGAAATGTAAATGCCTACATGTAAGACACAGGAACTTGGATATAAACTATAATATGGGAGATACTGTTCTAGGTACTACTGTAAAAGAAAAGGACTTAGGAATAACAATAAGTGCTGATATGAAAGTTTCAGAACAGTGTGGTATTGCAGCTACAAAGGGTAATCAAATTCTTGGGTTGATTAGGAGAAACATAACATACAAGTAAAAAAGCTAATTATACCTCTGTATAAAGCAATAGTTATACCTTATTTAGAATACTGTATAATAGCGTGGAGACCATATCATAGGAAGGATATAGATACTCTTGAACGCATACAAAGAGATCAACTGAAATTATTCCAGAACTGAGAGACCTTAGACATGAAGAACGCCTGAATGTGGTTTAACAACTATAGAGACAAGAGGGTTAAGAAGAGATCAGATTGAAGTTTTTAAGATATTGAGTGGGTATGAAAATAGTGATAGAAATATATTTTTCTCACTAAAGAAAGATAGTAGAACTTGAGAACATGAGGTCAAATTAGTAAAGGATCAGTGTAGATTGGATATCAGGAAGTACTCCTTCTCACAGCGGACAATAAATGAATGGAACAAATTGTCTACGGATTGTGTAACTGCTATCAGCGTGAATATGTTTAAAAACAAGGTTGATGCATATCTCAGGAGGGCGGGTTACACGTAGATGAACATTGTTGGACTCTCAATAAGCCAACGGCTTCATTGGCTTGGATGGCAAATCTTGTTAAATCTTGTTAAATCTATTCATTGAAAAATTTGATTACTCGGCATTTGTCGTCAATATTACTGTTGGCGAGATTTGCTTTTTTATTATTATCATGAATGATGTAGTATTACATGTCCAACCAGTATTGCTGTCATTATATCTACGAATAGGCACGCAAGCAGACAACATGTAGTATGCACCAACATAGAAACTGATGATCAAAAAAAGATACAGAACCATGCGTGTAGTAGGCCTAATGATCTCCACGTCAACAAAAGATACAGAACCGTGCGTGTAGTAGGCCTAATGTTCTCCATGTCAACAAAACATTCAGAACCGTGCGCGTAGTAGGCCAAATGATCTCCATGTCAACAAAAGATACAGAACCGTGCGTGTAGTAGGCCTAATGATCTCCATGTCAACAAAAGATACAGAACTGTGCGTGCAGTAGGCCTAATGATCTCCATGTCAACAAAACATATAGAACCGTGCGTGTAGTAGGCCTAATGATCTCCATGTCAACAAAACATACAGAACCGTGCGCATAGTAGGCCAAATGATCTCCATGTCAACAAAAGATACAGAACCGTGCGTGTAGTAGGCCAAATGATCTCCATGTCAACAAAAGATACAGAACCGTGCTCGTAGTAGGCCTAATGATCTCCATGTCAACAAAAGATACAGAACCGTGCGTGCAGTAGGCATAATGATCTCCATGTCAACAAAAGATACAGAACCGTGCGTGTAGTAGGCCTAATGATCTCCATGTCAACAAAAGATACAGAACCGTGCGTGTAGTAGGCCTAATGATCTCCATGTCAACAAAAGATACAGAACCGTGCGTGTAGTAGGCCTAATGATCTCCATGTCAACAAAACATACATAACCGTGCGTGTAGTAGGCCAAATGATCTCCATGTCAACAAAAGATACAGAACCGTGCGTGTAGTAGGCCAAATGATCTCCATGTCAACAAAAGCTACAGAACCGTGCGTGTAGTAGGCCTAATGATCTCCATGTCAACAAAAGATACAGAACCGTGCGTGTAGTAGGCCTAATGATCTCCATGTCAACAAAACATACATAACCGTGCGTGTAGTAGGCCAAATGATCTCCATGTCAACAAAAGATACAGAACCGTGCGTGTAGTAGGCCTAATGATCTCCATGTCAATAAAAAATACAGAAAAGACAGGCCAGTATGGAACACGACCCATCTTGAGTGAGTTAGGAAGTGAGTTAGGTACCTTTCGCAATATAATGAGCATAACCTAAGGCCACGCTGTGGTAACATAACATATTTTTTAAAACCGAGGTAACGTGCCCCAATACCCACACGCCCAGTCACCTGCATCGCTTCAGTGATCTGGTCCCGGTCTGTCAGAATCTCCGATAGTGTCTTCTTTCCGAGGAAGTTGCGTAGCGTCGTCTGTGACAACAGACGCGTCGACTTGGACGCGTTCACGATGTTGACGACAGACATCATCGGTTCGAAGATGCGGTAGTAAACGACAGCGTCCACAGAGACCGTCATTGAGTCCTTCGTCAGTATCTGGGTGTAATGTGACGTTTGTCTGTCATTAAATTAACTCAACATCGCCGCCATACTTTTTGGTTAGTGTGACATAGTCACTTGTCGGTTCGAGTAGTTTAGTTACCCACCACATGATGGCAGCACCCAGGGTAATGTAATGTAATTTAGAGAATATAGTTAGTGAACTATTATTGCTATGATTATTTGTCCTGTAATTAGTTGTATTTACTGTGTAGGTAGTTGGTCTTATTACTAATAATTCAGTTGTTTAAACATAAATTTTACCCTAGAGACAGGGGTCAGGTGTGGTCAGTGGAAGGGGCCCTGCCCCAGTGGGCCAGGCGTGATTCTACAGTTAATGACAACTATGTTTTGGTAAGTCCCTAAATTATGTTTTCTACCTTATTAAGCAATGTTTTCAATTTATAATTGTATCATACTGTGTGATAGAGAATTGTCCTGTTTATGTCAAGGCATTTACTTTATAAGTTATAATTACTTAGTGGTGACTTTGATTACTAATGTGTGGAAGATCAGGAATAAGTGGTCGTTGGACCTTAGGGAAGAATGCCCAACAGGGCTTAATGAGATTTTGACCACTTCCAGTCAGTAGCTTGTAAATGTACAGATCCCTTTAGAAAGTTAAGTTTTGATCATGTTTAGTGGTGCCACTGTTATAGTTAATAAATGTTATAAGATGTGATAGACATGGTGCAAGCATAACTTGTGCATGTATATAGGTATTATGTAACTGTCCCTACAGTTAAGCCAGGATCAGTCTGGTGCCCTCTCTCCCTTTGAAGTTACATTGATTAATTGCTCTAGGAGGTGGCTGGGAGAGGGCTGATCTTGTATATTCCCCAGAGACCTGTAAGTTGAGCAGTGTCCAAGACTTGCTTGTAAACAACAGTGGAATGACAGCTAGGCTAGTCAGGGCATGCACATGTGAAATTGACAACATTGTTGGCTGTTGAATTTATTATATTAAGGGTATTTTACATGTAGAGTACTAGTATTACATTAATACCGACAAGTATGATTATATTATATTAGTACTGAATAAGATAACAGGTATTTTACAGACAATATTGTGAACAACACCAATGTGTTGGAACTATGGTACTTAACAGATGTTGATGTGTCATCTTACACTGGACACTATGATATGCAAATAGCTTACTTGTTTGGTTTGTATTTGTACAGGCGAACGCAAGTCCTGGCCCACTCCTGATTGTGGCTAGTTGTCTTTTAAGACATTCTTTTAAGACATTCTTTAAGTCGTCTTTTAAGACTTCTTTTAAGTCGTCTTTTAAGACATCTTTTAAGTCTTATTTTGAGTCGTCTTTATTATTGTGTTTAATGTCATCTGTTCTTTCACCTTTTATTGTTGTTCTTAATGTTCTTGCTTTTGGTTGTATTTTGAACTTTCGGTTGACATTTTATACTTTGATGAGGTATCGAAGTTAGATCAGTAGTGCAAATTGTGCAAGGACTGAGAAACTTGGTTTTGTATAATTTTAGTAGTTAAACTGTAATAAACGCAATCTTATCTTCAAATTTGCCTTACAGTGGTCTATTCTTAATTTAGGCATAAGCTTACCACCCACAGCCTACATTAGGAATGACGTGGAACGAATGGTCAGTACACATTAAAATGCATATACAAAACACATAAAACTTCATTCAGATGGGAAACCTTTAGTGTGTATACAGTGAAAACTTTATGTAAAGGTAGCGATGAAATTACAGTTTGCATGCTTTTATCAAATCTAGAGGTCCTTAAATCGAGGTTCCATCATTAAACATACAACTTGCCTTCTGTGGTGGTACATCAAACGACACGGTGCGAACGTCGACTTTGACAACCAAGTCGATACACGGGATGAAGAAAATCAGACCTACAAGTGAAACACATAGTTGGCGTGAACAGTTGGCGTGAACAGTTGGCGTGAACGATCGTGGCATGCATTTCAAACCGACGCAAGAGAAACCGAGAAGCTATGGAAACTCGCAGACCTGCAACATCCACGATGGAAGCTTCAGACATACGATACACGTATACGGCAATTCGTGCGTTTCGACGCAGGGAGGACGTTACGTTTCATGACAGACTCGTTAACGTCGTGCTAATGATGGTTCTCAAACTCAAACTTGGAGCTACAGAAGTTCTTTTAATAAAGAAGACACCTACTTCAACAAAGAAATAACACGGAAATACCACCTAATAAGAAACAATTGGACTGTATGATTTATGTCACAATAACAACACGTTTTTAAGTCAGAAACCAAATACTAGAAATCCATACCGAATGACGGTGGAAAGGGTAAAGTGTACTACACAGAGGTCACTGCCCTACTTTCGACAAACGACACAATGTTTTTTTAATCTTGATAATTTGTCGATCGTTTGTCGCCGGCGCCTCTGATTGAAGTCCCATCGCTGAAGCACACACGACCATTACCGTTCAATGAGGTCAGCAACAACTCACATTTGAATGACTATGAGTACCATCTATGTGTGTAAACAGGCGACAACAACCCAAGTGTTGCGGGAATACAGGTAGTTGCCATGCTCAGCGACGATTCTCCCACTTCAATCCAATTAACCAGAGATCTTCCAAAGCCTTCACGCCAAACTCGATAGATCCAAGAAACAGACCTACTCCAACGATTCCAGTGCACCATGCAATTTCGCCCGCTCCTTTGCGAAAGCTGACATTTGTCGTGTTTCTGTGTGGAGCTTACCTGGTCCTCTCTGGCCATGTCGCAGGCGACCGAGGCGGAATACGATGGCTCTTTCATATTCCTTGACGACCTATACGTGAAAAGGGGGCGTATAAATGTTATAAGTCTATAACCACACATAAACTAAGAACGCACGTTACAGTCGGTTTGGGTTATTCATTTAGCGCTTAATGGCGTTGTCGATACTAATTAAGGAGACAGTTAGTATAGTTATGTGAAACGTCGCGGTGATGTGTCGCTCTCACAGTGTAGTTTCAAACATGTGTTCACTGTGTCGCACTGTGCGTCTGGAATTTTGGTTACCAGTTATTTTTTGTCACTCTGAATAACCACCAAATTACATTAAAGTAATGTCATAACACCGAACCCTATTTAAACATCGCATAACCAAATGCCTGACACAAAAACATAGAACTTGTATAATTAGCTTTGGCTAAAATCAGGCACCCAAGCAGTTATCTTAGCAGACTATGTCGGCGGTTGTACGGTGGAATCGTGCAGGGAGAATATTGTTATTCCAATGTACCTATATTATGTATTTTGGCAGTTTTACAAGTTGCTATATTTAAAAGTTCATCACCATGCTTACAATAAGTTTAAGTTGTATTGCTTTTGATAGTGTCACAGGCTTCAGCGGCGTTGACATTGATTACCTGTCCGGTATTACATGACCGCAATTTTAGTGATCACGTTACAAAGGTTCCGCATAAATACTGGAGACGAAAGACACGCTGAAGACGACAAACCTGTGATAGGATAAATAAAAACTACGCCAAGGTATATATACACAGATCATGAAAACGCACGGAGACGTATAGTAATTAATTGTCGAGTATGGCAGACTTGGGGGACCAATTTACATTATGGTGGCATGTGCCATTGTTTTTATCAGGAATGCAACTTAATTTCCGCTGTTGAAAGCGTAATGTTTTGGTGTGACAGCCGTTGATATAAGGCATCTCAAACAGGTGCTTAAATACTTAATGGTAATAGCAGAAAGAAGCATAGCCTACCTGGAAACATGACCAGATGCTGACAGGGAAGGTGATGGCAATGAGGACGATGGAACAACACAGGAAGACGAACGTACCGAAACCCGAGGAGCCAGTGACCTTGCCAAGTTGATGTTTGACACCTTCACAGACACAGCCGACAGGTGGTCACGTGAATGTGGTTGCAGTTATCACGACGACGGAAATAGGAACACGTAATGGCAACGAGATAAACAATCAAATATACCTCTCTATAAAGCAATAGTTAGACCTCATTTAGAATACTGTGTACAAGCGTGGAAATCATATCGTAGGAAGGATATAGATACGCTTGAACGCATACAGAGGAGAGTAGCTAAAATTATTCCAGAACTGAGAGACCTTAGATATGAAGAACGCCTGAAAGAATGTGGCAACGAGATAAACAATTTCACTTAGAATCGAACTGGAAAGTCCTCAATACATGACGATATTCTGATTGGCAAGGTTTAGTTTTGTTCGTTTGTTCCACTTGTATTGTCGCAAAGAGAAGAAGTCAAAGTAAATATATGAATAGAGGAACATACCAGAGGTCGCCACCGTCGTGTCGCCCACTTGGAATTGTCTCAGTTTCATCGCGTTAAACGAAATTGGG
Organism: Lamellibrachia columna; assembly: GCA_963662155.1. Classification (NCBI taxonomy): domain Eukaryota; kingdom Metazoa; phylum Annelida; class Polychaeta; order Sabellida; family Siboglinidae; genus Lamellibrachia; species Lamellibrachia columna. The sequence continues at coordinate 24,666,557 of OY759262.1, forward strand.
ATATGGTTTCCCCGTTTATTTCCTCAAATGTCTAACGCATGGATAACATCCATACGATATCCGATTGCTTGCTAAAAGAAGAGACTAATTTTAAATAACATAAACTGTAGAACATGCTACCAATCAGAAGACAACAATATTATGTAGGTTACTATAAAATATATGTCTGCATTGTGTATTGTCTCCGAAAGGACATTGTTTAATAATAATCGCGTATTGGCAACATGTCTGGTCAATTAGACAGGTTCTGATCTGTCTTGATACGGTAAACTGGTGGATTTTAACATTCTTGCAAAAAGTGCGTGTGCAAGTGCTGGCTACAACCGTGAGTGCTCACCAGTCCCATCCATTGGTTGACGTTATGTGCTAATCTAAGATCGATGTATATATTTCCAAGAGTTTCAGATATCGGTGTTCGGGCATTTGTATAATTTACCATTGTCTGTGTGCTTTATTAATGCATGCTTAATATGTATTGTAAGTCATTAACGTTTAATGTTCACGGCAAGACTCTCCACGACTCAGTAATGCTTCGCTACTTAGTACGAAGCAATTTAAGTCTAATCTTTTAGAATATCGCGTCACTTAATTTACATTTTGCATAATACATAATTAGAATGACAAGCTTTTGAACGGCTAAACAGAAAACCGATATACCGACCGTTACAAACCGAATTATCAGCAACTCCACGAAGAACCTGAAATTAATGCTGCCCATTTTCTGCACTTCCCTTTCCTGTCTATTTGACGTCAACGTTTTTATATCGTGACGTGGTCACTTTTGTCGACCTATCACAGGTGATAGATAAAAGACCCCAGACGAGAGACCTTTACAATGGAGATGTTGTTGAAAGAATAGTTGGTCATCGAATTTGTTTACTAAAGAGGAATTATTTATTATTTCGCAAAAATGCCCATTAAAAGATCAATAAAGTTATAAAAATATTATTTTAAGTAATGTTTTATCTTTGTACAGGACAGTGCCTCATGTAATAAGCCCGAATATCACAACTACATTGTGTGTTCTTGACTGTTGGACATTGATATTGTAAGCTGCAACCAAAATAGGCTGCCTTATAAGACTGCGTATCAATGCTCAGTCCAGACTAGCTCCAGACTAGCTCCTGCAAACAAAAAACACGCTTCAAAGTGGCCGTGATGACATTCCGTTTAAACAGATGTCCCACATTGTTGTTTTACAACAATGTTGCAGACAATCATAATCATTGTCATCAGTTGTCGTGTCTGTTGCAGGCGTAGGAGATCGTGACCCTCCATTTCCTGTCTTTTAGCAGTTGCGTTGTGAATCTTTCCTAGCCAGGCTGCTAGACCTTCAAGGATTTTAATTCTTTGTCGACCCCTGTTTCCCCCTTAAACTGTTCCGTTGTCATTAGATATTCTAGTGTTCTCGTTCTTATCACGTGACCATACACTAAGCAACAGTTATTACGTCACGACATAACGACGAATACGTCAGAAAATTAAAGGAACATACGGGTACTGGAATTTATGTTTACTATTTAAGCCGAAAACGTCATACAGGTGCGAATGCAGCAACAAGCTTAGCCCAGTTCTTGGCACGATTAAACACGATGAAGCCTGGACCGTCCCAAATGGGCGCGAACAGTAGTAAGCGTCTTTCGGTACATATTATGAGTATATTACGTTGCCTCCTCCTATCCAGCCAGGCTGGGCTATCCACAACACGTTATAAACCTGTACCACATCTGTTTAAAAGCAACTAATATAATTTATAACTGATTCTGAGCAACTCGTTTATACCTGAAACGTTTGCTAAAACCAGTTTTGTGTTCACACAAATGTTACAAATAATATTGTTACTAAGATGCATTGCAAGTTACGAAATAGCTTAGTGAATTTCATAAGTAGTTTACGGAAATATTTTCATTTTTAATACGAGACACAAAATAAATCAATGTAGTGTTCACGCGTGCGTGCGTACGTGCGTATGTGCGTGAGTTCGTCATGTTCCCCGGCCCCACTGATTGATGTTCATGCTGCTACTACTGTCGGGTAACTGTCTTCGGCTGTGTTTATGAAGGCATCAGATGCGAACGCGGCAAGCAGACTGGCTCCTCAGACTGCGGCACGTTCCTCTTCCTCTGTCTTTCCGTAATCCTCATCGCCCTCACCTTCCCTGTCAGCCTCTGTTTCTGTTTCCAGGTAGGCTACGCTTCTTTCGGTTATACAAAATATCGAATCAGTCGTATTTAATGATAGCATAAGTGTCTAATTTCTGCGGCGGTTCTTCGTCAGCCTTCGTGATCACTAAACATTACACAAAACCTAAACATCCATACACAGAGAACTCTCGGACACCTTCACGGACAGAAATGATATACACACTGTACGTTGATCAAATAAGTATTGATACTGCAGTGTTCCATAGAGGGTGTGTGTGTCGAGGGTCCCAACTTCCCATCTCCCACCTGTTTGGGTGTTCAACCTCCCACCAATTTCCTTCCATCTCCCACATCTCCCCTCTTCTTGCCACACCCACCAGAGAACAATTGGGCAAACAAGCTGTGTTTTGTTTCGCCAGTTGACAAAGCTATATTTGCGCAGTAATTAACATATACACGCGGTCTCAATCAACATGTATTTGTTACACTGGTGATATACCTGCACCTTTTCCTTTCACATGCTGTATACGAATTCGAGAGAGCCATCGTGTTCCGTCTCGGCCGTGTGCTGGAAGGCGTCAAAGGACCAGGTAGGCACGAAACACGGTCCAATAAATGTCATTGGTGCTGGTAGCATGGCGTCTGAATACCTCCGAAGTCTTGTGATAGGCCGCTGCCGTTTCAAACGGAAACAAGCCACGGTCAATAGACCAATGATATTATTCTGAAGGTGCACTCATGACAGTGTATCTCGGAATGGCAGATGAAAACGTTTGCGTTTCGGAGAGACTTCTATCTAACCATCTGGTCGACACTGTTTAGTATGATTTCTTCGGCTGGTGAACGATGCGGTGAGAAAGACTACTTTTGTTTTAAAGTGACGCTGTACTTCCTCTAATTCCTGCCGCGCCGCTTTGGAAACACACGATTGTACACACGTACACCCAGACACGTCAGCGGAAGATAGGATGCGCCCTCTAACCCCGAATATGTGTTTACTTCTAGGTCTGATTTTCTTCATCCCGTGCATCGACAGAATAGTTAAAGTCGATGTCCGAACCAAGTCGTTTGACGTACCACCGCAGGAGGTAAGTTGTGTGTTTGACCATTGGACATTGTTCGATTGTTCAACTTATTTCACCAAAAAGTCATGTCTACGAGTAGTTACTTCTCGCAGCAGACGCATAAAACGTCTAAGCTCTTTCATAGGTACGTGTTTCCCACAGAAGACACCAACGCCAACATTCTTCACTAGGCCAGGCTGAAAGTGATATCGCTATTGTCATACCGTCTTCAATGTTATACAGTTAGTTACTAACTTGGTCGCTCTAAGGTGTTAGTACTTCTTCAGATGACGAATTTTAATATTACCCCAATGACATAAATCAGTCAAAGATGTATTGGTTATCCGTGTTGATTACCTACACGTACGTACAAAGACGAGATGCGCGCGTGTTTGACTGTGTCTAAATGCGTGTGCACAGGTTAATTTACGATCGACAATGTCAAAAGCAGAATTTTTACAAGTACATGGAAGCGTGCATAGTTATTAACATTAAATTATTGTTTTAAACACGTTTATAAATACATAAATTTAATGCTCTATAGTTATATCTAAATTTTTCAGTGAATTACGTATTTCGATAATTTTTACTAGGAAGATAATAACATAATCTTTTAAAATGCATAGTGTTTGTTTTTTGTATAAGTGCGACTTAATTTGTTTAGAGGGGTTCTGGTACAACACAGGAAATACTACGTCAACATTTTGATACGATTTATAGCAGCAGCAAAAGCAATACACAAATAGGCCCGTCACCAGTTTTCCAATATTGTTATATTCAACGTTTCCTTAAAATGGTGTTCGTTTACTGTACATCTAACTGAACAGTGGCGTATGATATCTAGGATCTCGCAAAGGCGGTGCCTAATGGGGGAGGACAAGCTTAGTCACCACAATACTAGTTGTAAATATCGGGATTATTTCTAAAACAAGGTTCATTCTCCTGGTAAAGAGCACACTAGGTGAGAGGAAGTGTCCCGTTTCCAAATAGCTGATGAAAGTGTGTGTCCAGTTGTTTCTCACATACGCACATGGGAGTGGAACAAAGTTTGACTTAAGATGCCTTTAAGATGTCATGCTAAATACCCGTTTACACGAGCGATTAGTTGTCCAATTAGTCGGGCGTCACCACGTTGCATGAGAAAGTACACCTAAATCATGTGCATGTCCACACGAACAACATGTCTCGACACTGCAAGTGTGAACTGTTTATGGGCGTCAATCCCAAATTAAGTTCTGATTTAAGGTCACCACGGACACATCTGCACTCGGTTGCGGCTGTCGGTGATTGGCCACTTGCTTCAAACCGTCGCCCGACATACGCCCGAATTGGACCTAACAGCAATTCCGGCGACACAATTGTAGCCAAACTTAGTCTCGCTAATCGGTCTCGCGAGGGTGTTCACACGAGCGATTATGTGTACCATGCGTTGGGCAAAAATATTCTCGACACCCTGTTTTCTGATGAGACAGACAGAACACCTTGTAACAGAGTCGACAATCCACTCAGCTGGTAGTACTCTGCTTCTGTGAGGAGTTCATTGAGAATGCCGCGGCCAGTGGGCAGTGTCTCGTCCTTGAAGCCACCGTCCCGCAAGTAGTTGAGGATGTAGCGGAAGTGGGTGCCGTCACGATCAATGAAGTAACTCCCGTCTACCTCTCGCTGAATGGAATTTCTGCCGCTGAACATGGCTGCCAGCATCGAGTTTTGGTCTCTGGTGAGGGTCGATGTTGACGTCGCGTAATGGTGTCCACCGACGTCCAGTTTGACACGATTCTCTGTGATTTTGTTCATCTCGAACATGCATTCTATCTCCTGCTGCAGCTTCTTCCGATCTTCCTCCAACTTCCTTCTCTCCCTCTCCAGTTGCTCTTCCTTAGCGCTCAATTCTTTCTCGTTCTCGCATACAACCCCGATCCTCTCGTCAATTTCCTTCTGATTCTTGCTGACTTGTTTCATCTTTGCATCCAGCTCGATGACACCAACCACAGTCGCTTGAAGTGTGCTGTTGAATCCCGCAAACATCGATTTGACTGTCATTGACATATCCTCCTCCTTTGACCCAGGGTGCAGAGGACCTTCTATGAGAGGGAGATAGTTCGCAAAGTACTCATTTGAATACTCTCTGGTGAAGACGGGTCCTGAAGTGTGCCATGTTCCGTCTGTGCGGCAGAGCTCAAGCGCGATGGTGTAGGTACTCGACACGTCCACTACCTGAAGGCGTGACCAGATATTAGTTACATCACTTATAGCTATGTTAAAGTCACTAAGTCGCACCCGAATGATTCGTGACAGTCGGCTGAATGGATATGTAATAGTTTAAGTAGTGATTACGAAGGAGTTATTGTATTAATTGTGTTAATTAATAATTACACTCATTGTCATTTGACTCCACTTAACATAATATTTCAGCGATACACATTAATGGAAATTACCAAGTACTCAGGTTACTATTCAGACCGAAAGCATAATTTTTTTTACACCGTATTAATCTGCCGAGAGAAACTGCAATATATTAACACTACAAGCATAAACTGCCCGTGCCAGAAATGTCCATGCAAGCCACGTGGCCAATAGTCACGAAACATGAACACCTATGTAAACGAAAATAAGCCTACTTACTGAATTGGGTCTGCCGCGTTGTGAATTCAGCTTGGGGAAAAGCATGAAGAATGGTGTGTTCCGACCTAACACTTGTTGGAAGAGTTGATCAGTTGTGTTATCACACACCCACAGTTTCGTCTTCCTGCCGGCCGTTACACCGAAGATCCTACGTAGCTGCAGCTCAATGTAGCTACACTCCTCGGTGATGTCGAAGACTTTCTTTGGCTTTTTCACAAGCGTGCTGTACGGATTGAGGAGACACATCTCGAAGAGCGCCTGCCGACTGTCAGCTAGTCTGCGCCGGTCAAGCTCGTGGGAGTCTGCAACACCATACCACTGTACCCTCTTACGCCAGATCCACCAACATGTTTCGACCGTCATCACCGAGGTTTGGCCTTATTGCAGCTGGCCTTTCACCAAGTACATATTGTACTATTGTTCCTATTGTTCTACGTTGGTGGCCTACATTCTGTCTGCCATCTACAAACACGGCGCCGTTATGATTCCGACGCATTGTCAGGCTGCCTGAGGAGTCGGTCTTGTCTGGTGCCTGCTGCGTCTTGTAACCGACATAACTCCGCCATTTATTGTACCACTCTGCTGACACAAAGTACGCATACGTGCTTGTTGGTTCCTCGTCCACCAGAGACGCGATGATGCGACACAGCTCATCTACACTTGGTGTGGCGTCCTCTGACATACTTACTGGTATATTGTTGGTCAGTTGTTGTCCGTTGATGACTGCTGGAACAGTTGACAGTGTATTGGCTATTGAAATACAAAATGTTGAAAGTATACCAACCAACCCATGGCCACCCACGTGAATCACCCATTATTGAGACTCCATTTTGCTTACAGCTCTAGTAACCGCATATGGAGCCGATTTCAACCAGTGCGAATTGGTTACTAGACGGCCAAGGTCCAAGGAGGCTAAACAATACAAAGTTCATCCATGAAGTACATTTGAACTTGGCGATCACTTTTAGGTTTGCCTGCGCTGTACATAATAGACTGCAAAACATATTTATGGCTAGGGCCACCTGCACAATGTGTACGAATCGAATGTTACCTTAATACATACGTTGTGTCCAACGAGTGCGGTCCGTTGCCACTTGTGGAGTGATTCTTCAGAAGGGCGCCTATTCACTTGACCTGCTGTGCCCCTGACCTAGCCTGGGTTACACAGGCTCCGTAATGTGACGTCGCAGTTTGTCGCACACATCATCGTTAAGCGACAATTAAACGGTGCCACCTAGTGATAGAATATGCTATTAGAAAACTATTGATGTACAATAAGTGCCGTTTGTCACAACGGTCAGAAAATGCGAGTTAAAAGTATGTTTGTTGATGTTTTTCGAAAGTGTTGGTGATTGTGATTAGTGTATATCAATGCATGTGACCAGTCTTTGTTATCTGTACACTTACAATTGGTTTGACGATCCACTGGGAAGAAGATTATTTACATTACTTCGCTCAATAATGAGAAGGTAGTAGCTAATTAAAAAAGTGCAAAGGTCGTAACGGGGCTATTTGAGCCACCAAGGGCGGGTTAGTTGAGCAGCAGTCAAAGAACGAAGATCAGTGTTCCTTATCCCAAAATATATCAAGGAATTAATTTTTCCGAACAAATTGGGAGATCGGATAACTACTAGCTAGGCAACAAATTAGCAGTTAGTTACACTGGTTGCGATTGGCCTATAAGTCTATATTAATTAAGTGTGTCGACTTATTAATTCAGCGGGTAGACTTGTCAGAGACGTGTTGTACCTACTGGGTAGATGTGTTTGTTGAGTTGTTATGAAATTTTAGTACAAAGCCTAAGTAAATTATACTACTACATTTACCCAACATACACGACATTGTGCCTCAACTTGCCACACGCCAAGTGTTAGTTGAACCAGCGTACCAACCTATTTGAATCAGCTACATATAATTATATATGCATACAATATATTATCAGGGTATAAAATTATCTTTAACAAGATTTAACAAGATTGCTATCCACAACCACAGAATGCAAGTGGACAAGGAAGCCATTGGCTTATCGAGAGTCCAGCAATGTTATCATCTATGTGTAGTTCGCCCTTATCAGATATATGTCAATTTAATTTAAAACATATTCATACTACTAGCATTAACACAATCATTTGACAGTTGGCTCCATTCACTTATCACCCTCTGTGAGAATGAGTACTTTCTCGTGTCCAACCTACACTATTTCTAAACTAATGCTGCTTTGTGTCCTCTGGTTCTACTGCCTTCTTTAAGTTTGAAGAACATATTCCCACCAATATCCTCATATAACCATTCACTATTTTAAACACTTCTATTTGGTCTCCTCAAAGAGTAGATCATTATGTTATTCCGTTCGTTCAGTCCTATGTAAAATTTATAATAGTATTATATATAATGTACGATATTCATTCACTCACGTTACTTTCGTGTTTTTCATAACTAATGTATCTCGATCAGTTCTGGAATCAGCTTAATTTTTCGATCTCCTCTGTATTCTGTCTTGTGTATACGCTCGCGCGGAGTGCATGTGTCCAATATAAAATTAATTCAAACGGACCACATAGTTAAATGAAACAAAAGTACCCTGGTGTTCTTTCTCGTGAGCACCTTCGTGTTCTTATTTATTGATTACAATGTTCTATGCATTTTCGCACACAGAGGTTTGGCAGTCATGTATTAGCAGGGACATGGTATGTTGAATGAACCTAATGACAGATAAACGTCACATTACACCCAGATACTGACGAAGGACTCAGTGACGGTCTCCGTGGACGCTGTCGTTTACTACCGCATCTTCGAACCGATGATGTCTGTCGTCAACATCGAGAACGCGTCCAAGTCGACGCATCTGTTGTCACAGACGACGCTACGCAACTTCCTCGGCAAGAAGACACTATCGGAGATTCTGACAGACCGGGACCAGATCACTGAAGCTATGCAGGTGACTGGGCTGTTGGTAGTTTATAATAACCAGACATTGGGAATTAATCGCCGAACCATGTGTACATACTTTGAAGCGCGGTAGTGCAGTGTTTAGAACATCTGACTCTGAATCAAGATAAACCGATTTCGATTCCTCTTGCTGTCGGTTCGAAGCGTGGGAAATTGTGTCCATTCCACATTACCTCAGTTCACTCAGCTATATAGATGAGTACCTGGCTATATACAGAGGTGGACATATATGAACGAATATTCTTCGCGCAGTAATTGTAGCGTGCCTAAATTCTTCACAGATAAGTCGAATTGGTGTTGGAATGAACAGATATGTTACAGCATATTATGTTGTGAACTTAAAGCCAACAGTTGACGTTCAGTCTTCAAGCTACATGATTGGATGTACATTAAAAAATCCGGGTTTTGGAGCGAACGCGTAGCGTCTTTCGCATAATCAAATGCGTTTGTTGGAAACTTGTTACAGGACGGGCACCCAGAAGAAAACACTAGTGAGAATGCAGTTGCCTACGATGTGTAGATCTTGCATGTAAGTTTTATTATTAAGCAAAATATCGTGTTGCCTTTCAGAAAACTCTCGACGAAGGAACTGACCCGTGGGGTGTGAAAGTGGAACGTGTCGAGGTGTAAGTATTGTGTCTGTCCTACTACATGTTGCATTGTGCAGTAACCAACTAATGTGTATATCGGTGTGGATAGTTCATGCTCAGTGCCGGACAAACAATGTGGGGGGCTGGTGCACAAACGTTTCGTGGGGACCTGTACCGAGTGCGTAACAGAGGAAGATCGAGACACGTGGTATTGACTACGGACGTAACTCCACACCATAGAGTTTATTCAACTATGTTTGAGCATAAGCATTCAGATATTGTTGTCGACGACGGCACACAAACATATATATACAAGAAAATACAACAAACAACAAAATAAAGCGTATAATGACATTCACCAGAACATCTTACAAGAAAATACAACGTAAAATAAATACCTTACACGTTCTCCTGAGCAAACAAAGAGTGACATCCAAATAATAATAATATTATTTTTGCCATATCAGTTAACAACGGTTCTAGTGTGAATAGCCAGATCGTGGTCGTGTGAATAGCCAGATCTAATTTTTCATCTGTTGAACTTTCTCAAACACAAATGAACTGTTTGCGCGTTTTGGCAGCACTGAAGTCCGACAAAATCTTGTCAAGGTTAATCCGACGCATGATGTCCAATTCCGTACCAGTCCGTTCTGACTCATTGTGGATCGGTATTCATCCTTGATCAGTTTCAACATGGAAAACAGACCTCTCTCCGCTACAGTTACTAATCATCAAAGGGAAAGCATCCCTGAGATTTATCTTGATCAACATTTGATACATCGTCGCCTCTGTCCGTTAAATGGAAGCGAACAGAGGCTTTAAGCGGCTAATCATATGAATTTTGATTGATTTTTGGGGCCCTTTTTGTACGGGCCTGGTATGCGTGTGCCGCTTGTACCATTCTTAATCCGGCACTGCCAAGACTACTCGATATTCGGTTAGTAGTTAAGGAGTGGAAACGACCAGGTCAAAGAGGGGACCAGTAGGGAGGGTCCCAGTGACTTCCGGTCGCAGAGCCTTCTGGGTACCCTAAGCGCCCCTAGCGGTGACCTATATACCCATAGAGCGCCCCCTGGCGACTGGAGCTAACACTAACCGTCTAGAGCGCCCCCTGACGATTGCTGGTGCTAACCCTAACCGTCGTAACCCCAACTTTTTGATTGGAGTGCTAACCCTAACCCCTATCGACTGCTGGAGTTAACCCTAACTGTCGTAACCCCACCCTGTAGACGTTTGCGATATTAACCCTGACGGAGTGACCACCCATACGCAGCAATTAAGAATAGCGTTATTAATTATCAACGATCAAAGGGACTAATGGAGACGAGAAACCAACACAAAACGGTATGGAACGAGTGCACGCGTGTTTTATTGAACGACACAAGCAGCATGACGATACATCAAGGGTAGCGTGTAATATCACCACTACGACTACGACTACGATGAATATGATGAATATGACTTGACTTGCGGATGTTGACCATCATGTCAGAGGTCGCGAGCTTAGGGGTGTCTCCACCTCACCAGAGGCTCGAGGGTGATCGATGATGATAATGACGAGGCGACTTGCGGATGTTGGCCATCACGCCAGAGGTCGCGAGCTTAGGGGTGTCTCCACCTCGCCAGAGGCTCGAGGGTGATCGATGATGATGATGATGACGAGGCGACTTGCGGATGTTTACCATCACGCCAGAGGTCGCGAGCTTACGGGTGTCTCCACCTCGCCAGAGGCTCCATCGATGTAATACTACTACTACTACTACTACTACTACTACTACTACTACTACTACTACTACTACTACTACTACTACTACTACTACTACTACTACTACTACTACTACTATGACGAGCGATAATACAGTCTACCTTATCGCAGCTGTTTAAGCCAATCAAACACGCGGCAATGGTTAGCTACTAGATCGGTGCCGAATAGGTTAACAAAAGTTCTCATCGGAACGTTAATACAACGAAGCAATGCAAAAGCAACACAATATTGTCCACAAACGTTAGACAGAGGACTCTGAAGCCTCTTGGTGTTATGAGTCCAATCGGAACAATGTTCGTTCAGGAAGGTGCGGAACGCAGCGTGTCGTGGCGGCAGACCGTACGAGCAGAAGTAATCGCCGCGTCCGTCGGCGTCCAGGTACAGCGCTATCCAATGTTCGCCCGGTTCGTCGCCGTCGTCGGTGTTGCACACGAAGGCTGCGGGCAGAGCGCCGTCTATCGTCGTGGGCAGTCCGTCTTTGGGTACGACGCCGCGAAATATCGATCTGGCGCGCGGGTCCATCGTCAGTAGTCTAGCGATCTGCAGGGTGTCCATCTCAGTAGTCGTAGATGACGTTGCGGTTCTTGTCGATTTCCAGCACGGACTCGAGCTCGGCGTAGACGACGACGTTCACGGTGTTCAGCAGCGCGGCGCGGAAATGCAGTTCTATGCGCAGGTTGCCCTTTTGTACCAGATGGATGGAAGCATGGACCGTCGCACTGGTCGGGGGTCAGGTCGAAACCGAAGAAGGTGTAGCCGTGTCGGTAGTCGTTGCGAGTCAGTCCGTTCCCCTCGACCTGCCACATCTTGGCGGTCGAGGAGAACAGACTCATGTAGCTCCTGACGAAGAGGTCGTCTGCGAAATTGGGCTGGAAAGGTTTGGAGGGTATCTGTCGTCCGTCCACGTACATCGCGTGGAAGTTGATGTCGTTGTTCTTGGCGTGAAACGGATTCTTGGTGTACACGCCGTTGTAGGCATCGTTATCGATGCAGCACAGCACCAGACGTTTCGGCAGGGTACCGAGGAACAGGTTCTCGTACGTGTGCGACCGAGTGCCAGCAGGAATGGAGTACACCTTGCACTCGACGGATCGCATCGGATACTTGACCGTACTCTTCTCCAGAGCCTTGATGTGCGCCATCTGTACGGTCGGATTCAGGGTGGCCTTCTTTGCAAACAAGGCGGCATTGACTATTTGTATTTTGTAATCGGGGTTGGCCCCACCAGCCATCAGTGCAAAAGCAGGCTTACTACGAACCAGTCGTATCTTGACATCGACGCCGTTGATCAGGAATTTATCCTGCAGAAAGAGATCCACGTGGAGACGGCCCATCATATCGACCAGACGACTCCTTACGATGTTCTCTCGTCGAGCCACGAACCCTTCGTTAGCCGCGGGTCCGTCGGCTATCTCGACGGCATCCATGCGAGTGGCCGTGTCCTTGTGCCACAGCTGACTCGTCAGTTGCCTGTCCTTGGCATCGGGACCGTAGCTCAGCAGCGTCTCTATGTAGGCGCGATACGCATACGTGTTGGTCGAAGGGGTCACGAGCGTGCCGTTCAGGTAGACGTCGACTTGACTGAACAGTGCGTGCAGCCAGTTATTCACTGGTCCCATGGGGTCGGCCAAGTCGATATCGTCCCCGTTGGCTCGTGGCACCTTCGCCTGCACGTGCAGCGTCGTGTTGGCGAGATCCAGGTAATCGTCGCCCGATCCGGGTATGAGGAATTCTATCGGTCCACCCGAGTCCAGAGAGGACATGGGCTGATGTTCCACTACGTGGCTGTCGATGATGCTGTTCTGAGTGGGGGGTACGGTAAAGAGATACAGTTCGGTCTTGACCCCTTCGCACGACTGTCTATGTACGAAAGCCATCGTCGTTATCGAATATGTCGGCTTCACGTTTCGCGGACGTCTGTCTCCTGCGTCGTCTCTTTGCTAAAGTGACTCCTTTCTTCGCCGGCGCGCGTTTTATACGTTTACGATCTCGCACGCCAGGGGCCAAAAGGCCACGCATCAGATTCCTACCGGCATCCGCGACGCGTCGTTTGGTTGCCCTTTTTATGCTCTGTCCAGACATGACGTCGTCGGCTATGCGCACGCCGGTCTTCAACGCCCCCTTTCCCAACGCCACGGCACCTCTCTTGATGAGTGGCATGGCACTACGCAACAGACCTCCGAACAGACTGCCTAGTCCGTGACCCCGCTGGTATTGGGCACCGGCGAAGTAGGGCAGTGCACCACCCGCCTGACGCGCGAAATACTCGTTGTAATTCATCTTCAGAACAGTCCGGTCCTGCGTCGTCGAAAATGAAGCGTCACCGTCACTCTACCGTACTCGAATGGCACGCGCCGTCCGGTGTCGTCTCTTATATCCATCTCGATCGACTTGAAGTGCGAGTACAACAGAGGCACGTAGTGAATGTTAGTGAACCTATTGGATACCGTGGCACCGTGAACTCCGCCAACCGGGAGGGCTCGCAACAAAGGCGCGACACTGTCACCGACTATGCGAGACTCCAAGGACATCCGTGTAAACGTAGATGGTATCGAACCCGCGATTCATGTTCACCACGTCTTCGGCTACTTTACGGAAGGAGTACGGAGCATCGGGACTGTGTGTAGATGGCATAAGCACGGTGGCTGACGGTATGACGCCGATATTCGATGCAGCTAGTCTCGGGTGAACGTACTGGCGTGTGCTGTCTGCTGCTACCGCTGCTGCTGCTGCTGTTGCAGACGGACTGGTGACGACCAACTTACGAAATCCTAACATAGGTCCCAACGCACTATGGTACGGTATGGTGAACACGGTGTCGGATGACATGTGCAACGTCATTTTTTGAGTGATGATGCTGTAGCTCAATTTAGCTCGTGCCTTGTCCGTCGACATAAGTCGCAGACCCCTGTTTACACGGTTCATCAATGTCACGGGACCTCTGTAATACCCAGAGGCTAACTTCATACTCGGGACAAGAACCGTAGGATTTTTCTCATTGAGGAAGAACTTCGTCTGTAACGTTGTACCAAGTATGCGGGTACTGTATTTCTGCCAACCCGCATTCCCACTCGCCAGTCAGATCGATACGTCGAGGTAAGTCGGTGATGTAATGGGCCAACGTATTGTCGGGATACATCTTCATGGAAGCGTAGCTAGGCAGTGTCAGGTAGAAATCAGTCGCCATTACGTCTCAACGTGGGATTGGGGAGCAGGTAACCCAAAGAACTACTCAACAGGGCCGTCCACAGATTAGAATTCTCGTGACCTGTGGTCAGGTTGTAAATACTTACCAGGATGACAGTGAACAAGACGAGGACCTGACACAGAAAGACAATTTCCTCTTTAGGACACACGGTACCGAACAGATGCCAAGGAGTGCTGCTGCTGCTGCTGCTGTCCTCTGCGTTCTGCGCGTCAGTACTGTCCTCTGCTGCTGCTACTACGTCCTCTTGCTCCTCCTCCTCTTCCTGTTCTATGACGGTGGTGGTGGTGAAGTCTCGTGCCGTCGTGTCTTGTGTCATTTCTCGATTGAAGTGTTACCGTACGCGTGGCTAGTCTTTATAGTAGAGTGGACGAGTGCCTTGGCATCGATCCAACTGTTGAATTTGGAGGGGTAGCCGAACCATTTCACCAAAGCCTCCGTTCGTCTACCTACCTTACGACGCTGCAGTACCGCTTCCACGTAGTACAGTTTATCGGCGGGTACCGACACCTTCTGCAGCTCCATTTCGTAGAAGGTGCCTTCCAGCACTTCGCCGAGATCGTCCCTCAATCGATACACGGGTGGTTCGGAGTGATGAACCTCGTGTATCGTGAACATCTCGTGGCTCCAATTCGCCGCATAGCCTTTTTCGAACTTACCTTTGTACTTGCTGATGCGCACACGATCCGACACGCGCAACTTGGGCACGCCCTTACCGTCGAGTCCGTATAGACGCTGCCACACCTGTTCTTGATTCTGGTGACTTACCTGTGACGGAGCCATGCCGATACTGCGGTGGGGGGGGGGGTGTTGTTGTACGATTGCACCAAGTCCCGAAGGACGTCGACGTATCGCCACGTCTGGTGTTTCGTGAAGTATCGCCACATGCGCGTCTTCAACGTTCTGTTGAATCTTTCCACGACGCTCGCCTTCGTCTCCGCGTTGTGCGTGGAGAAGTGATGGATGCCGTGCTTCTGCAATAGAGCCTGAACGGATTTATTCAGAAATTCCAGTCCTTGGTCTGTCTGCAACGTCTTTGGCCAGCCTTTGCTGAACGTGCTGTCAAGCGCTGCTACCAACGACGCCGCGGACTTGTTCTTCATGGGAACACACCAGGCCACTTTCGAGAAGACGTCGATCACCGTGAGGAGAAAGGTCATACCGTCGTTGTCCTTTTTCAAATTCGACAGATCGACGAGATCGGCCTGCCACTGCTGACGTGGACCACTCACGATGACGCATCGTCTCTTGAAATGACGTCTAGCCGGTTTGTGTAGGGTATAGGCGTCCTGTTCCGACAACCATTCCACGACCCTTTTTCGTGACATGCGCGCGACGTGTCGCAACGCATCGACTCCGCCGTAACTACCTACCCTTTTCGGGTCGAAATAGACCGTCCTCAGTGGTTGTTCTTTCCTAGGCGCCATTAAAAGTGTTCCGATGGATTGGCGGTTGTGACGTTGACTCTGTAGCACGGTTCTCGATGAGTACGCTGTTCGAGCTATAGCGTCGACGATCACGTAAAGTCCAACGCAAAATGACGCAACGATGACGCAACGGTAGTACGTGTCCTGTGGATCGCTCGACATCGGAGCGCACACTGTGCAATGGACACGTGCCGCACCGTCTTAAATGTCTTCCCAATTAGCCAATGACGCCAGAGCTTTGCGTTGACGTTCTGGAGGTGGGGTGAGCATGGAATGTTCCATCTGACCGCGTCGACGAGCGAGGGGTGTCCAACTGAGCGATCTTCGTGCGCTACCACCGCCAGAGCGAGGGGTAGTCGGCATTCGACGACGGCGACCTGGAGTGGATGTCATCGTCGGCGTCGTTGCCTGACGTATGTAGGCTCTCCTGGAGACGTTACCGACCAACTCCATGGGTAGGTTCATGGCACGGAGTTGTCTTGCGAACGGTTGCCATCCCGTTGGATCGGTCTTTCTCTAACGCAACAGATCGTTCACGAGATCCACCACGTTACTTCCGGCAACCGGCACACCCTCGTGGATCAGTTCGCCGCGAGCGGTCCACGCAATATCTCTTTTGAGATGTTCCATCAAACGTCTGGCTTTGCCTTGCATGGTCTTGGGAACGGTGTCCACGACGTCGGCTTCTATCCCGCTAGTAGTAGCAGGAGCTCCTACTGTTCCCTCCGTCGCCCCCGCCCCCGCCCCCGCCGCCCACGCCCCAGACTCGTTCACCGTGACCACGCGTACCGGTTCCTTGACGTGTTTATCGGACAAGACGTTATACCGTTGCAATACCTGATTGTACAGTGTTACCTTGGTCCTGTCGTCGATGTCCTTTCTGTCGAGGATGGTCTTCATCTCGTCATCGAGGGCTTGCACCTTCTTACCTAAGGTGTCCGTCGGGGGTGGTGGTGGTGAACGAAGCGTGTCCAACATTCGTGGGTCCAGCAAGGCCATCTTGCGTGCGTGTTCCATCTCTCTCTCTCTCTCTCTCTCTCTCTCTCTCTCTCTCTCTCTCTCTCTCTCTCTCTCTACCTCTTGAGCAGCACCTCTCGGAGCAAGGGTAGAAAGACCGAACTTGCCAACGGTGCTAAGAAGGCCGATAGTAAACCACCGCTCTGTCCCTCGCCGACCTGCTGTTGCAGCAAGATGCGTCTTCTCCTGGCAGCTGGCGTTCGTCTCTGACCCAACTCGCGTAACTTCGTCTTGTATTTACTCAAACGACGCCTCTGTAATGCGGTCAATGGAATGTTCTTTTTTAATATGTTGTAGGCACACTCGGCTAGTGCACACAGCAGATCGGCGTCGGCGTTGGCGATGATGGCCCTTTTCAATTTGTTGCTCTTGATTCTGTTCAGTGCCTGTATGCACACGATGTGTCTCTTCACCAGCTCAGACATGGTGCGAATGAAGAGACTATCCACGCATGCGGTCTTTTTATACCTTCGGCAAGTACACGTACTGAACACCGTCGTCTGGAAAGATGGCCGTGCGCAGACGCATGTCCTCGGGCGTGTCCTGTTTGAGATCGACCAATAGATAGCCGTACGGTACCGATGTGGCGTCTTTAAAAGCCTCTTGAACGAACTTGACGGACCCGGATACATCTGGCGAGCCAAGTGCGACATCTACGATAAGTCACGCGGATTCTTGAACGCCACCATGTACTGAGAATTCAGACTGATGGTACGACTCTCTTTGTTTTTGGGGAACAGATTACGAGATACAGCACGGACGTGTTGCTGTGATGACTTTTTTTAGTGAACAAGGTCGTGACCCGTTCGTCCGTTTCTGCCATGAGAATCGAACATGCTCGCACTCGGCAACCCTTCCTCGAACCGCACGTCGACCAAGTCCATCGTTGCGTAAGCCTCTTGCCATTCTCCGTAACACCACGTGATCCGTTCGGGAGGTGGATCGATCATCGCAGCAGCGTGGCGTCACGAAAGTACTTTTGCCGCATCCCGTCGGTCCGGCGACGATGCACGTGAAAGGATGTTTCCACCGCGCGTCCATGGTCGCTTATGAAAGTCGACCACAGTGCATCGCCTTTTTCTACACGTCCACCGGACCCGTGCTCACCCCGTCCTCGTGCACCACGCGTTTGGCGTAGAAGTAGGTGAGAGCCGCTCGTTCCGGCACGTACGTCAACACGGTCGAGTGACGCACCCGGAACCCGCGGTTCTTTCCACTTCCGCTCCGACGGTTGGTGAGCACCTCCAGGAACGCGTTCTTGTCGATGTCGTTGTGACGTTTGCTCAGTCCTTTGGTGCTGTATTTGTCGGTGGGTCCGAAACAATAGTACGTCTTGCTACACAACCCCACGAACCCGTCACCGGACCACTCCAACTTGAACAGACCAGGTATCCTCTTGTCGTACGCCCTGCGCGCCTTACAGCACGCCTCGTCGCCGACCCACGGTCTATTGGCGAGTCGACAGCGCACGTATTCGTTCCGATGGTCGTCGCAACATTCGGACGGCAACCATTCGGAGCGGTGCCGGAAGTAATGTTCTCGTAGATCCGGGGTCACGAGGGCGTCGACGGACTCGGCGGCCAAGGCCAAATAGGCAGAATCAGTATCCATCTCGCAGTACTGAAAAAGAGGGCGCTCTAGGTACCTATCGATGAAGTCGTAATAGAACTGCAACATGCGCATCTTGGCGTACTGTAGAACGAAGAATCCCACGTGTACGGGCAGGGTGTACGTGACGGTTTTCTTGTTCATCTCTATCTCGTACGCATTGTCGACGACGACGTCGAGTTGTCGGAATCGTCTATCGTTGACCATGAGAGATGCTGCCTTCTCCGTGCAGTAGTTGACGTCACGATGTCGGTCCACGTTGGTGATGGTCTTTCCGTAACCCGAGTTCCCCAGCAACTTCATGGTGTCTGCGATGATGGCCTTGTGCGAGTGGACGTCTCCCTCGCGTCGCGCCGTGGACACTGCATCGCCGAACCGACGGAAGCACGGGACGGGATCGTACTCAACGACCTGATACACGTGCGTCACTTCGAGACCGTGGTCCATGTACCAGCGCAGCAGAGGCGTGGCGAGCAATATCTTATCGCCTCGATAACTACCCACGAGCATGCGTCTCGGAGTCGCCATGATGTTGTGCTCCTCTGCGTATCGGCGCATGAACGGTCCGAGATCGTCGCGTGTCAGACGGATGTTCTTGAACACGGGCTGCATCTCGGCAAAGTGTTCGCGCAATGCTTCCGGTACGCAAAGGTCACACTCGATCAGACCGAACACGGTTCCGGCACTCACGCCGTTCAGGATCTGTTGCGACGTCATCGTCCATCGTGCGTGACGTCGTCGTGGAAATGCAGCATCCAGAAACTTTTTCACGACAGGATCTCGTCTCGTCTTTTTCCACTCGCATTCCCACAACTCGACGACCTTGACAAAGTGACGGAGGTAGGCGGTGTTCTTTCGGGTCTCTGCGAGCAGTTCAGTCATGGATTTCCCGTTGACCTCGTTGACCTCTTTACCAGCGCACGGGCAGCCATGGAAAAAACATCCGTGGAACTGATAAGCCGTTTTCGTCTCGCTGCACCACCCGTCCACCAACAGTTTGCCTATTCTCTTCTCTCTACCGTTGATCTGGTGTCGTATGTCGCGTCCCGTGCGTTCGGATTCCCAAGTCAACCATTCCGCAGCCATCTGTCCGTACAACTGTGCCGATTTGGGTCTGAAGTCGTTCTCTTCCCGTCGTCGCGTGTACCATCCCATAGGCATATCTTGCATGAGTGATCACAAGTACAGGGAGTTGGCATCGTATCCGACGATGGACCGACACGGACGAGCGGCCTCTCCGTACTCGTTCTGACGTAGCGTGGTGACCCCTTTCTCGTGATAGCGGTGAAAAACGAGCGAAGGTCCGCCAACCACGTGATCTTTGACGAGGTGATGAAGATCTTTATTCTTCTCGTTGAAGATGGTAAAGTAGGTCTTCTCTGGAAGGTCGTTGAACAGGTAGAGCAAGGTCAGACCAGGTACGCTGATGCCTTGCTTGAACATGTCTATGCCGCGTTGCTGGTAGAAGGCAAACTGTCTGTCGATGGCCTGTAGAAAGGGAACCACGTCCCTGTTGTTGTACCAGACGAGAAAGTCTCGAAAAGTCGTCATGGAGTTGTCGCGCCAGGCCTCTTGACAACTGGCATAATCCTCGTCGGAAATACCTTCGTTCTTCAGTCGACTGAAGAAGGCCTGTTTCGATGGAAGTGCGGTGTCGTCGAGTCTCTCCAGACGGTCCATGTACTCGTACGGGAAATGACCTTTCGTCACCTCGCATCCGTACGCCTTCAGATACTTGTCGTAACTGAACCCAGGGGCTATGTAATTGATCATGTCTAAGAATTTCAGCTGATCCGTCGAAAGACACATGAACGTGTTGTTGCGTTTGATGACGAAAAAAGACCCGTTACCCTCGTTCTCTTCTTCTTTGTCGTCTTGTTCTTGTTCTTGTTCCCCTGTCTTTGACGTGGTGGTGGATAGGAAGTAGGGTATGAGGAACTGTTTGATGACATTGAGATCATACTTACCCGAATTGAACCCTATGACGGGTAACTGATGCATCCATCCATACAGTTGTCCCATCAGCTTTTTGTAAGGATTGGTCGTTCGACGAGATTTCTTCTTGTCGTTGGCTGCTCGTGTAGTCTCCTCCCTTTCGTCCCAGTTCGTCATTTCCTCTGCGAGCTGTTCCAAGACATCCTCGTACGAGTGCTTGATCTTGTCGTACGCGGCGTAACTCATCGCTTGTAAGATATCCATCATGGCGCTCACCAACTTGTTGGTGTCTCCATCCGTGACGAGACATTGCACTCGCTCGTGTCCGGGCACGTTGGATGCCACGCTGACGCTCAGTGGAACGTGACGCGCCACCCAGTGGACCTTGTCGCTGTCCGACGGAAGTTGTTCCGTCTCGAACCAACACTCGAAATCAAAGGTGGCTCGATACGTATAGTAGCGCAACGATTCAGCCACGCGAATGTTCTCGTCGTCCAGACGTTCGAACACCGATGGAGTCGAATGGTACACGCCACCGGGATAGACTCGATGCACACCTCCCGTGCACGTGCGCTCGTGTCGATATAGCACCCATGCATCTTTCCATAACGACTCACCACACTTCTGACATCGATACGAGTGACAGTACATGCGTACATCTTGGATGAATGAAAAATGTGTCTCGTGAAGGTTGAGATACATTGTTTCGGGGTACTTGCATAACGATCGACGGACCAGTTCGGCGGTCGACTTAACATCCTCCGCATCCTCTGCATCCGGTTTGACGAGTTGTACCTCTTGTTATTGTTGGGTTCCGTTTCCAGACCGATGACGCTTTTCTTCTTCTTGATGTAGGTCGGAAGAGGTATCATGCCTACACATCCTATAGGATGATCGATGATGCGGTTAACGAAGAAAGTGACATTCGTCACGAGTTCGCACACCCACGCAGAATCTGGTCTTTGATTGATGGCCCATTGCAAGACGTCGGTTTCTCGGATGCGTTCGAGAAAGTCATCAAAGTCCTTGCTGTCGGTGACGAGACTGAGTTCGTCCAGGTAGCGTCCACAGCAATTACACGAGGAATGATAGTACTTGTATTGACCCGTGTTCTTGTTTCTCAGAACGAACCCGTAACTGAGGTTAATCTTGAATGCATTGGTCTGTTCCTGGAACATGATCTTCAAAGACGTTTCTAGGACGGTCGTTTCTAGCGTGGTTAATCTGTAATCGTACCTGCATTGGAGAGGACCTCTCGACACGCGGGTTCTTATAGCAGACCAGTGCGCACGAACGACATCTAGCAACTCCGTCGACAGAGTGTCGGAGAAGGAAAGTCGATCGGGTGGTTCTAAGGCATCTTCCTCGCTAACGAGTGGGTGTTGGGATGGGGTAGTGTCTTCTCTTTTTGATCTCTTTGGTACTGGTGGCTCTGTGACGTCGGTACACGCGGTTCGTGCGTGTCTGGTCAGATGGTCACGTCTTTCGAACTTCCGTTCACATTTCTTACACGTGTAGAGGGTGTTGTTTCTTCTACTACTATTACTACTACTACTACTACTACTACTTCTACTACTACTACTACTACTACTACTACTACTACTACTACTACTACTACTACTACTACTACTACTACTACTACTACTACTACATACCGACCTTACGTGACGCTGTAGGTTGTCCAATCTCCCGAAGGTGGTACCACATTTCTCGCATGCGTATTTCGCTCTCTTTGCGTAGTCGCTAGGTGGCACCACTGTTGGTGGTGCTAGCGAGTATGAATGAAAGTCCCAAGATGGCGTCGAGTGACAACTCTGCACGTGACGTTGTAGTTCTGCACACGTGTCGAAGGCGAGCCCACAGTGACGACATTGATGTCTTTTCATGAAGATGACCACATCTACAACTGAGAGGGAATGGACTCTCAGCGCATCTATATAGCGCGTGTGGGGTGGTGGGGATGGTGGGGGGTATTTCTATATTTACTAATAAGACGTCAATGTATGATAAGAGGCGTTCCTATAACAATGGCTACTATTGTCCACTATGTCCACTATAATCGACTACGGGTTCCCTTTCGACTATGGCAGAGGGATGTCACTCGTTGGAATAATAATATAACAATGACGGCACAACACGTTCCATTTCATTTTGACACTTTTTTATTCAATAAAATACATATGTTGTGTACGAAATATATATATACTGTACTGGTATGAAAGGATATACTTCTCTATATATAAGATGATGACATATGACGGTGGTTTGTGGGTTTGTTATTACCACGACAGAGGTCACGTGCGTGAATAATGAATTATATATATAGAAGTCGGTCTCTTCATACATAAAGAATACTATATACATATTTCATAGACAAAATACAAGAGGATAAAGAAAAATAAATGTATTGAAAGAAAATGCATCACATAAAGTCAATAATGATATATAAGATTAAAGACAATATATAAGATTAAAGACACTAACAACAATTACTACTTACTTAGTCTAAAGCTAATGATATATAAGATTAAAGAATATGATTAAAGACAATAATATATAGGATTCAAGACAATAATGATATATAAAAGTCACTAATAACAATAACTATATATAGGATTCAAGACAATAATGATATATAAAAGACACTAATATCAATAACTAAAGAATAAGATTAAAGACAATACTAATATATATGATTAAAGACAATATTGAATATAACATTAAAGACATTTATATAACATTAAAGACATTATTAACAATTACTAACTAAGCCTACATGAAGCCAATAACCCAGTGCGTGTGTGTGTGTGTGTGTGTGTGTGTGTGTGTGTGTGTGTGTGTGTGTGTGTGTGTGTGTGTGTGTGTGTGTGTGTGTGTGTGTGTGTGTGTGTGTGTGGTGTGTGTGTGTGTGTGTGTGTGTGTGTGTGTGTGTGTGTGTGTGTGTGTGTGTGTGTGTGTGTGTGTGTGTGTGTGTGGCGTGTTCACAACATCCAAGGATTGAAACACGCCACTTGTTGAATTAAAAATGTCTGCGTCTCCTCCGACAGCAGCCTCGCACTTGCTTCCGCACATACGTTAACAGTGGTTTCGGCTACTGTCAGAGGTGTATGATGTGTTATGTACATAATGTGATGTGTGATGGCTTCTGTTAACATAATGTTCGCAACTTCTGGTGACATAATGTTCATGGATGGAGTCGTTGATGTGTTCTCACAGTAGTATTCGCACGTGCACATTATTGGTGGAGTGTTGGAGGGCGAGTACGATGGCGACGACGGTGGCGACGATGGAGATGGTAGCGGTGTCGACAGACTAAAGGCCAACGATGTTGACGGCAGTGGTGGTGGCAATGGCGACTGCATCGTAGATGGTGGCGGTGTCGACGGACTAAAGCCGAACGATGTTGACGGCAGTGGTGGTGGCAATGGCGACTGTATCGTTAGAAACGACGGCGGTGGGGGTAGTGGTGACATTGGTGCTGCTGCTGCGGTTGGTGCTGCTGCTGTTGCTGCTGCGGTTGGTGCTGCTGCGGTTGGTGCTGTTGCCGCTGCTGCTGCTGTTGGTGCTGCTGCTGCTGCTGTTGCTGGTGCGGTTGTCCGGCGCATTTTGTTCAGCACCAACCGCAGATCGTTCTCCGCTAACGGCGGCGTTATTCGTTTGCGCGCCGTTGTCGTTGCCACCTTCTCGTCGTCGTCTCTATCATTTTCGTAGGCCTCACGTAACTGTAGGAGCCCGTTATGCATCTATAGACAGGACAACAAAAGACACACCTGTTTAATCACTGTCAGTAACATCGTTCTTACCTGCATGTCGACTGGCTATGGTCGCTCTGACCGTGTCTGCCATATCGAGACTCCATTGCATTTTCCCAAACCTCTCCTCCAACGCTATGACAATCCAACGCAAGATGTGCATGATAAGACCGGAAGACGGTACGTAATACTCATCTTCCGATAGATCTAATATACGAACCACCTCGTTACATGCATAACGAACGCACGCTGCGTCTACCGCTGCGTCGAAGGTATTTTGATTCATCATGGCTTCCGCACGATTCCAAATTCTGTCTATGTTCATTACCGTCACCTGCATATCATGATCGTTGCCGTTGTTACTACTGTTACTACTGCTACTGCTTATGACCATAGCTGCATCGTTACTGCTGCTGCTGCCGCTGCTTACGACAATAGCTGCATCGTTACTTTGCTCGTCTGCTATAAACAGAGTCGGTTCGGTAGAGGAAGTGATGGATGGTGAGGATGGTAATAGATTACGATATTCATACGCATCTAACCACTCCTGTACCTTTTTATTCGTGGTTATTTCGTCGGGACCTGTGCTGCTGTCAGCGCTGGCGTCGACGACAGCATTCTCTTCGTCTTCCTCCTACAAAGAGAATACTTCGTCAAGTACTTCCAGCTCTGACGCGTTGTAGTTGACGTAGTTGTTGTTTATGCGTTTTTTAATGGTCGCCCTGACACGGACCCCCTCAGCACCGACAGCGACCCAGGTTTCTGTGCCGATCCAGTCCTGCAGGAGGACACGCAGGTTGTATCTGTACGTAGGAGCTCTCTGCCTTTTGTGAACTGGACAATAGTAGCCTTGATTATGCCTCTGGACACCTTTGGGACACTGCGAGCACGCTGTATACACAACATATTTCTCCTGCGTTGCACAAGCGACTATAGTTAACGGTCTTGTAAATTTGTAAGTTCCAGCACTTACCTCTGACTGCAATCGTGTCAGGTTCATCATCCTCTGTTCTTCTTCTGCGAACTGCTGTGCGGCGGCCATGACTTCGAAGACAGGAGACAGTCGATCGATCGAGATAGTTGGTTATGGCAGTTAGAGCTGCGATGCTGTTATATAGTGGGGGCACTTGCATGGCGCGCCTTTCTTATCTCACCAGCTGGGGCTCTGGTATGCGTTGCGGTATCGCTGTGCATTCCTATCGTCTGGGCGTTGTTGACGAGCCCGTGTTCCCGTCGCCTGGTTTTTTCGAACGAACTCGCGACAATTCACGAGTATCTGACCCAACACGTTCTGTCCAGACTGTCCAGTGTAGGTGAGCATGCTCCAGAATCCTTCCCTGCTTCTCACGCATTCCATTAACGGTGATGGATATGTGTCTAACAATCGTTTGCGTAGTGTCGTGTCGCGAAATTTAATCGCAACTAAAGCGGTCATTACAGATCGTCTCTGTTTGTTCCATTGTGCACGTAAATGCTCCTTCTCACGAATGGTCTTGCTAAGGTATTTCGCCTGTAGTCCGGTTCGTGTGGCTAGCATCTTTTCCGCCGTCTCGACATCGCCATAAAAGATGCATTTCCTGTATTGGTACGCAGCTTCAACGGTGTTAAAAACATGACCCCATGCATCTATCCTACACGCGTAGAAGTTAGATAGGAAAGTGTTTCCTCCTCTGAAGTATATAGGACGATTCATTCTGATTTTATGATGTTCTAAATTACATGCGCTGTATTTCATACCGGTGATATTATACAACATTTGCCTAGGACTCGTTGACTTGGTTTTTTACGCGTGATAAATGGGATTTCGGTTTTCAGCGTGGGTTAGTTGACACTTCTGCGGCTGCCTTATCGCTGTGAGGGATTGCTTATTGTTTTACGTCGAATGTCTGGAATTCGATGCAACGTTGGTCTACGACTCACTGACTTGGTTTTTTTACACGTGATAGATGGGATTTTACTTTCAACGCCGATTCTCTGACACTTCTGTGACAGTCTTAACGAACATGTTTTTCGTTGTGAAGGATTACTTATTGTTCTAGCGGGTTTGGGAGTTGTTTTTTCGCATTCCAGTTTGATAAAATTTTATTATTGTTCCCTAGCAGCTGTCTGGCGTTTTCTTTTCGCATAACTTTCTGACTTTGACAGATTTGTTATTGTGTTATAGTGGCTTATGTCAGCTGTCTGCATTGTTTACCGTTTACTATATAAGGCCGTTGTCAGACTGGGTATTTCTTTATACACTTACCGTCGCTGTTGTTGCTTCTGACGTCACGATGCTGTCTAACGTTGCGCTATTCTCCGATCTGCTGGTCATCTACGTTGAAGTCGGGGTCGCGTTAACCCTGCTACTACATCGTTTGTAAGTACATAATGGCTGTCGTTGTTTACACCATTGGTAACTAATACATACACCTATGCTTTTAAAAGCTTTTAAAAGCATCTACATAACACATAGTTTAACTTTAAGAGACATCTTTTATGTGACTGTGGCCTATTTTATAACGCCTGGTAGCCGGTTGCTAGAAGTCTACTCATAAATAACACACGAGCCGAGCCGGGTCATCGGGTCACTGTTATCGTCTGTGCGTGACCTACTTTCTACACGCTGCTTGCTAGCCGGCTGGCAGCCTAGCCATAAATAACACGCGAGCCGAGCCGGGTCGTCGGGTCACTGATATCGTCTGTGAGTGACCTACTTTCTACACGCCTGCTAGCCGCTTGCCACCGGTCTAGTAATAAAAAACCATCAGGCCGACTTCGCTAGCGAGCCGGGTCGAAAGTACGCCTTTCGTCGATCTCGGGTTTCCCATAGCTTATTAACACACGCATGTGTTATTTAAGAAACGTATATAGCATACTTTTAACAAAGTCTCGAATGCACCTTTAACAATGGCTCGATTTTCATGTGTCTTTCACTCTGGTTTTCAGCTTCCATAGACGACAGTGGCCAGCTGTGATGGAGGAACTGGGTCGCTATATACCGCGCATAGACAATGATGACGACGACGATGATGGCTACGACACCCCTGCGGCTACGGAGAGTTGGGATGATGCATTTAACGATTATGCTTCCTTTCTTGAGCACAAAAAAATTGGGCTGCCGTTATGACGGAACTTGGGATGTTTCGTCGACGTGCAGTGGTTGAGATGGAAATGTTGCTAGGCTGCAACGCCCAAGGCGAGCCACTACAACGGCCTACCAAACTCATAGACAGACGCGGGAAGTCGCTGCCGTGCCTGAACTTCGATATTTTTAAATAAAGCGAAGAACGATGAACAATATTTATATGACTATTTTAATATGATTTGATATATGGCCGCTTTAATATGATTTGATATATGGCTATTTTTAAATAATTATATTACTATTTTCTGATGTATCGTTATTTTTAAATAATAAAATTTCTTTGTGACTTCATTCAATGAGGTGTTGTGTCGATTTTGTCGGTTAACGACGCTAGTAAAAGAAATATGACCACGTTTCACCCTGCTGCTACCACATACAATAACGAACGGATGAATATGGTAACGCGGGCTACAACGAACCGGGTGATTGTAGGCTATAGAATGCGGATAGGGTATCGCGGACGACAATGAGTCAGGGGTTAAATGCCTTGGGGTACAATTAAAATTATTTCGCTGGGGATTGAGGTAGAGGTCATCACGTTAGGGTAGCGTTCACTCCGTTAGGGTCAGGGGTCACCACTGATGAGGTCAGGTCGGGATCATGTCAAAAAGTTGGGGTTACGATGGTTAGGGTTATCTCCAGTCGCCAGGGGGCGCTCTAGGGGTATATAGGTCACCGCTATGGGGCGCTTAGGGTACCCAGAATGCTCTGCGACCGGAAGTCACTGGGACCCTCCCTACTGGTCCCCTCTTTGACCTGGTCGTTTCCTCTCCTTAACTACTTCGGTTACATAACAAGACTCATTGAGTAATCGGAAGGTGTTTGTTTGTCATCCCAGCAAGGACGTCCGTCTACCGACGCTGATGCAGAGAGCGATGGCGGCCGAAGCCGAAGCAACGAGAGAAGCTCGAGCAAAGGTATCCAGCCCCTGTACCTGTGGGGTTGTTTTCTTAAAAACCTTACTGTATGTATGTATGTATGTATGTATGTATGTATGTATGTATGTATGTATGTATGTATATGTATATATATATATATCAGTATCAGTGTAGAATACATAGATGCATACAGACATACATACATACATACATACATACATACATACATACATACGCACACAGGCGAATCCGAAGGCTGGAAACAATCAATATATATATATATATATATATATATATATATATATATACATATACATATACATACATATACATACATACATACATATATATATATATATATATATATATATATATATATATATATATATATATATATATATATATATATATATATATATATTTATATATATATATATATATATATATATATATATATATATATATATATATATATATATACACACATACATATAATCGTACATAATCGTAAAGTGGTTCAGCCGCATGTGACGATTGTTAGGTGATCGCGGCGGAAGGAGAGCATAACGCGTCACGTGCTCTGAAGGAAGCAGCTGACGTCATCAGTGGCTCGCCTTCGGCGCTTCAGCTTCGCTATCTGCAGACTTTGACCAAGATCTCGGCCGAGAAAAACTCAACCATTATATTCCCACTGCCGATTGATATGATGCTTGAGATGCGCGGGCGAAAGGGATAAATTGTGCCGGCACATATGTAAATCTACACGAAACAAAAACAACTGGCATGTCTTCGAACCGTTGTTCATTGTGATTTTACGCTTCGTTGCAATTCTCATGTCCACCAGTATTGCGTTTAACCCTGGTGCTTATTTAGTAAAATAGTAACACACGCTGCGTCATCAACTGCTGCTATGTTATAATTTCCATGACCCAATACTCATTTTACAGAACGGTACAATACAAATATCGTATACATGTTATAAGTCTATAACCACACATAAACTAAGAACGCACGTTATAGTCGGTTTGGGTTATTCATTTAGCGCTTAATGGCGTTGTCGATACTAATTAAGGAGACAGTTAGTATAGTTATATGAAACGTCACGGTGATATGTCGCTCTCACAGAGTGTAGTTTCAAATATGTGTTCACTGTGTCACACTGTGTGTCTGAAATTTTGGTTACCAGTTATTTTGTCACTTTGATTAACCACCAAATTACATTAAAGTAATGTCATAACACTGAACCCTATTTAAACATCGCATAACCAATTGCCTGACACAAAAAAATACAACTTGTATAATTAGCTTTGGCTAAAATCAGGCACCCAAGCAGTTATCTTAGCAGACTATGTCGGCGGTTGTACGGTGGAATCGTGCAGGGAGAATATTGTTATTCCAATGTACCTATATTATGTATTTTGGCAGTTTTACAAGTTGCTATATTTAAAAGTTCATCACCATGCTTACAACAAGTTTAAGTTGTATTGCTTTTGATAGTGTCACAGGCTTCAGCGGCGTTGACATTGATTACCTGTCCGGTATTACATGACCGCAATTTTAGTGATCACATTACAAAGGTTCCGCATAAATATTGGAGACGAAAGACACGCTGAAGACGACAAACCTGTGATAGGATAAATAAAAACTACGCCAAGGTATCCATACACATATCATGAAAACGCACGGAGACGTATAGTAATTAATTGTCGAGTATGGCAGACTTGGGGGACCAATTTACATTATGGTGGCATGTGCCATTGTTTTTATCAGGAATGCAACTTAATTTCCGCTGTTGAAAGCGTAATGTTTTGGTGTGACAGCCGTTGATATAAGGCATCTCAAACAGGTGCTTAAATATTTAATGGTAATAGCAGAAAGAAGCATAGCCTACCTGGAAACATGACCAGATGCTGACAGGGAAGGTGATGGCAATGAGGACGATGGAACAACACAGGAAGACGAACGTACCGAAACCCGAGGAGCCAGTGACCTTGTCAAGTTGATGTTTGACGCCTTCACAGACACAGCCGACAGGTGGTCACGTGAATGTGGTTGCAGTTATCACGACGACGGAAATAGGAACACGTAATGGCAACGAGATAAACAATCAAATATACCTCTCTATAAAGCAATAGTTAGACCTCATTTAGAATACTGTGTACAAGCGTGGAAATCATATCGTAGGAAGGATATAGATACGCTTGAACGAATACAGAGGAGAGCAGCTAAAATTATTCCAGAACTGAGAGACCTTAGATATGAAGAACGCCTGAAAGAATGTGGCAACGAGATAAACAATTTCACTTAGAATCGAAGTGGAAAGTCCTCAATACATGACGATATTCTGATTGGCAAGGTTTAGTTTTGTTCGTTTGTTCCACTTGTCTTGTCGCAAAGCGGAGAAGTCAAAGTAACTATATGAATAGAGGAACATACCAGAGGTCGCCACCGTCGTGTCGCCCACTTGGAATTGTCTCAGTTTCATCGCGTTGAACGAAATTGGGATATGGTTTCCGCGTCTATTTCCTCAAATGTCTAACGCATGGATAACATCCATACGATATCCGATTGCTTGCTAAAAGAAGAGATTTATTTTAAATAACATAAACTGTAGAACATGCTACCAATCAGAAGACAACAATATTATGTAGGTTACTATAAAATATATTTCTGCATTGTGTATTGTCTCCGAAAGGACATTGTTTAATAATAATCGCGTATTGGCAACATGTCTGGTCAATTAGACAGGTTCTGATCTGTCTTGATACGGTAAACTGGTGGATTTTTACATTCTTGCAAAAAGTGCGTGTGCAAGTGCTGGCTACAACCGTGAGTGCTCACCAGTCCCACCCATTGGTTGACGTTATGTGCTAATCTAAGATCGATGTATATATTTCCAAGAGTTTCAGATATCGGTGTTCGGGCATTTGTATAATTTACCATTGTCTGTGTGCTTTAGTAATGCATGCTTAATATGTATTGTATGTCATTAATGTTTAATGTTCACGTCAAGACTCTCCACGACTCAGTAATGCTTCGCTACTTAGTACGAAGCAATTTAAGTCTAATCTCTTAGAATATCGCGTCACCTAATTTACATTTTGCATAATACATAATTAGAATGACAAGCTTTTGAACGGCAAAACAGAAAACCGATATACCGACCGTTACAAACTGAATTATCAGCAACCCCACGAAGAACCGGAAATTAATGCTGCCCATTTTCTGCACTTCCTTTTCCTCTGTATTTGACGTCAACGTTTTTATATCGTGACGTGGTCACTTTTGTCGACCTATCACAGGTGATAGATAAAAGACCCCAGACGAGAGACCTTTACAATGGAGATGTTGTTGAAAGAATAGTTGGTCATCGAATTCGTTTACTAAAGAGGAATTATTTATTATTTCGCAACAATGCCCATTAAATGATCAATAAAGTTATAAAAATATTATTTTAAGTAATGTTTTATCTTTGTACAGGACAGTGCCTCATGTAATAAGCCCGAATATCACAACTACATTGTGTGTTCTTGACTGTTGGACATTGATATTGTAAGCTGCAACCAAAATAGGCTGCCTTATAAGACTGCGTATCAATGCTCAGTCCAGACTAGCTCCAGACTAGCTCCTGCAAACAAAAAACACGCTTAAAAGTGGCCGTGATGACATTCCGTTTAAACAGATGTCCCGCAGTATTGTTTTACAACAATGTTGCAGACAATCATAATCATTGTCATCAGCTGTCGTGTCTGTTGCAGGCGTAGGAGATCGTGACCCTCCATTTCCTGTCTTTTAGCAGTTGCGTTGTGCCTCTTTCCTAGCCAGGCTGCTAGACTTTCAAGGATTTAAATTCTTTGTCGACCCCTGTTTCCCCCTTAAACTGTTCCGTTGTCATTAGATATTCTAGTGCTCTCGTTCTCATCACGTGACCATACACTAAGCAACAATTATTACGTCACGACATAACGACGATTACGTCAGAAAATTAAAGGAACATACGGGTACTGGAATTGATGTTTACTATTTAAGCCGAAAACGTCATGCAGGTGCGAATGCAGCAACAAGCTTAGCCCAGTTCTTGGCACGATTAAACACGATGAAGCCTGGACCGTCCCAAATGGGCGCGAACAGTAGTAAGCGTCTTTCGGTACATATTATGAGTATATTACGTTGCCTCCTCCTATCCAGCCAGGCTGGGCTATCCACAACACGTTATAAACCTGTACCACATCTGTTCAAAAGCAACTAACATAATTTATAACTGATTCTGAGCAACGAAACTCGTTTATACCTGAAACGTTTGCTAAAACTAGTTTTGTGTTCACACAGATGTTACAAATAATATTGTTACTAAGATGCATTGCAACATTTCACGAAACAAGTTACGAAATAGCTTAGTGATTTTCATAAGTAGTTTACGGAAATATTTTCATTTTTAATACGAGACACAAAATAAATCAATGTAGTGTTCACGCGTACGTGCGTGCGTGCGTGCGTGCGTACGTGCGTATGTGCGTGAGTTCGTCATGTTCCCCGGCCCCACTGATTGATGTTCATGCTGCTACTACTGTCGGGTAACTGTCTTCGGCTGTGTTTATGAAGGCATCAGATGCGAACGCGGCAAGCAGACTGGCTCCTCAGACTGCGGCACGTTCCTCTTCCTCTGTCTTTCCGTAATCCTCATCGTCCTCACCTTCCCTGTCAGCCTCTGTTTCTGTTTCGAGGTAGGCTACGCTTCTTTCGGTTATACAAAATATCGAATCAGTCGTATTCAATGATAGTATAAGTGTCTAGTTTCTGTGGCGGTTCTTCGTCAGCCTTCGTGATCACTAAACATTACACAAAACCTAAACATCCATACACAGAGAGCTCTCGGACACCTTCACGGACAGAAATGATATACACACTGTACGTCGATCAAGTATGTATTGATACTGCAGCGTTCTAGAGAGGGTGTGTGTGTCGAGGGTCCCAACTTCCCATCTCCCACCTGTTTGGGGGTTCAACCTCCCACCAATTTCCTTCCATCTCCCACATCTCCCCTCTTCTTGCCACACCCACCAGAGAACAATTGGGCAAACAAGCTGTGTTTTGTTTCGCCAGTTGACAAAGCTATATTTGCGCAGTAACTAACATATACTACTTGTTTTTGCGCTACGTGACGGAGAAAATTAGTTTATATTAAAACCGAACATTGCAGTGAATACTTAGTAGGTTAATAAGAAGATTTTCCATGTGTTCAGCGCCAGGCCACATTTAATAAATGTTGTTGTCTCAATCAACACATATGTTACACTGGTGATATACCTGCACCTTTTCCTTTCACATGTTGTATACGAATTCGAGAGAGCCATCGTGTTCCGCCTCGGCCGTGTGCTGGAAGGCGTCAAAGGACCAGGTAGGCATGAAACACGGTCCAATAAATGTCATTGGTGCTGGTAGCATGGCGTCTGAATACCTCCGAACTCTTGTGATAGGCCGCTGCCGTTTCAAGCGGAAACAAGCCACGGTCAATAGACCAATGATATTATTCAGATGGTGCACTCACGACAGTGTATCTCGGAATACCAGATGAAAACGTTTGCGTTTCGGAGATACTTCTATCTAACCATCTGGTCGACACTGTTTAGTATGATTTCTTCGGCTGGTGAACGATGCAATGAAAAAAATACTTTCGTTTTAAAGTGACGCTGTAGTTCCTCTAATTCCTGCCGCGCCACTTTAGAAACACATACACACATACACCCAGACACGTCATCGGAAGATAAGATGCGCCCTCTAACCCCGAATATGTGTTTCCTTCTAGGTCTGATTTTCTTCATCCCGTGTATCGACTCAATCGTCAAAGTTGATGTCCGAACCAAGTCGTTTGACGTACCACCGCAGGAGGTAAGTTGTGTGTTTGACCATTGTTCGGGTGTTCAACTTATTTCACCAAAAAGTCATGTCATTGTCATACCGTTATACACTGTACAATTAGTTACTTACCTGGTCGCTCTAATAGGTGTTAGTACTTCTTCAGATGACGAATTTTAATATTACACACACACGCATGCACGCACGCACGCATATTTCAATATTTTTTACTAGGAAGACAATAACATAATCTTTTAAAATGCATAGTGATTATTTTTTGCATAAGTGCGACTTAGTATGTTTAGCGGGGTTCTGTTACAATATAGGAAATACTACGTTGTCATTTTGATACAATTTATAGCAGCTAAAGCAATACACAAATAGGCCTGTCACCAGCTTTCTAATAACGTAGTATTCAACGTTTCCTTAAAATGGTGTTCGTTTACTGTACAACTAACTGAACGGTGACGTATGCTATCTAGGATCTCGCAAAAGCGGTGTCTAATAGGGGTGGACAAGCTTAGTCACCCATTTGTTTACCATGCTACCATCGCTAATCAGTCTCGCGACGGTGTTCACACGAGCGATTAGTTAGGGTAAGAAGACTTGCCGTTTCCCCACCTTGTTTTCTGATGAGACAGACAGAACACCTTGTAACAGAGTCGACAATCCACTCAGCTGGTAGTACTCTGCTTCTGTGAGGAGTTCATTGAGAATGCCGCGGCCAGTGGGCAGTGTCTCGTCCTTGAAGCCACCGTCCCGCAAGTAGTTGAGGATGTAGCGGAAGTGGGTGCCGTCACGATCAATGAAGTAACTACCGTCTTCCTCTCGCTGAATGGAATGTCTGCCGCTGAACATGGCTGCCAACATCGAGTCTTGGTCTCTGGTGAGGGTCGATGTTGACGTCGTGTAATGGTGTCCACCGACGTCCAGTTTGACACGATTCTCGGTTATTTTGTTCATCTCGAACATGCATTCTATCTCCTGCTGCAGCTTCTTGCGATCTTCCTCCAAAGTACCCCTCTCCCTTTCCAGTTGCTTTTCCTTAGCGTTCAATTCTTTCTCGTTCTCGCATACAACCCCGATCCTCTCGTCAATTTCCTTCTGATTCTTGCTGACTTGTTTCATCTTCGCATCCAGCTCGATAACACCACCGACAGTTTCTTGAAGTGTGCTGCTGAATCCCGCAAACATCGATTTGACTGTCATTGACATATCCTCCTCCTTTAACCCAGGGTGCAGAGGACCTTCTATGAGAGGGAGATACTTCTCAAAGTACTCATTTGAATACTCTCTGGTGAAGACGGGCCCTGAAGTGTGCCATGTTCCGTCCGCGCGGCAGAGCTCAAGCGCGATGGTGTGGGTACTCGACACGTCCAATACCTGAAAGCACGACCAGATATTAGTTACATCACATATAGCTGTGCTAAATTCAAACTTAAGCAGTTTCACTGAGTCAGCTGAATGGGATGGATTTGTAATAGTTTAAATAATAGTTATTACGAAAGGATTATTGTATTAATTGTGTTATTTAATAATTATGCTCACTGTCATTTTACCCCACTTACAGGGTTGCAAAAAATCATGATTTAAAAAAAAAAATAAATCGGATTTTTAAAATTTTAAATCGGATTTTTTTAATTTATTTGATTTTTTTTTTTTTTTTTTAATCTGGTATACACAATGTCATAAAATATTTTACTATCAGGCTATCTGGTGTCAATACAGCTACACAAGTGTGCGCACTTTGTGCTTTTGTATTAAAAAACACATAAAACTTGATCTCGAAGCTTGTAAACAATTATTTGTGTTAAATTCATATAAATCAGCGATTAAAAAAACCGGAAGTACAAAAAAAGAAAAAAAATCATAAATCAATGATTTTTGGGATTTTTTTGGAGCGATTTAAATCATGATTTAAATCAATGATTTAAATCAATTGATTTAAATCAAACAACCCTGCCCACTTAACATAATATTTCAGCGGTACACATTAATGGAAATTACCAAGTACTCATATTACAATAAGTCGGTAAAGAACGAAAGCATGCATTTTTTTAAACCAAGAAACATAAACTGCCCGTGCCAGAAGTGTCCATGCAAGCCACGTGGCAAATAGTCTCGAAATATAAACAACTATGAAAATAAGCCCACTTACTGAATTCGGTCTACCACGTGGTGAATTCAGCTTGGGGAAAAGCGGGAAGAATGTTGTATTCCGACCTAACACTTGTTGGAAGAGTTGATCAGTTGTGTTATCACACACCCACAGTTTCGTCTTCCTGCCGGTCGTAACACCGAATATCCTACGTAGCTGCAGCTCAATGTAACCACACTCCTCGGTAATGTCGAAGACTTTCTTTGGCTTTTTCACAAGCGTGCTGTACGGATTGAGGAGACACATCTCGAAGAGCGCCTGCCGACTGTCAGTTAGTCTGCGCCGGTCAAGCTCGTGTGAGTCGGCGACACCGTACCACTGAACCCACTTGTGCCAGATCTTCTCATCCACCAACATATTGCGACCGTCATCACCGAGGTTTGGCCTTATTGCAGCTGGCCTTTCACCAAGTACATATTGTACTATTGTTCTACGTTGGTGGCCTACATTCTGTCTGCCATCTACAAACACGGCGCCGTTGTGATTCCGATGCATTGTCAGGCTGCCTGGGCAGTCGGTCTTGTCTGGTGCCTGCTGCGTCTTGTAACCGACATAACTCTGCCATTTATTGTACCACTCTGCTGACACAAAGTACGCATACGTGCTTGTTGGTTCCTCGTCCACCAGAGACGCGATGATGCGACACTGCTCATCCATACTTGGTGCTGCGTCCTCTGACATACTTGCTGGTATATGGTTGGTCAGTTGTTGTCCGTTGATGACTGCTGGAACAGTTGACAGTGTATTGGCTATTGAAATACAAAATGTTGAAAGTATACCAACCAACCCATGGCCACCCATGTGAATCACCCATTATTGAGACTCAATTTTGTTGACTGATCGCTTAACTGGATACGGGCAAGTTAAGTTGCCCCAGCGCATTCGACTGGTCAGATTCTATACCAAACTCTTTCTCATGTTACTTGACGTACTTTGCCCACAATTCGTTTTTGTATTTGGGCCACCATCACAAATAACACTGTTCTATGTGGCCCGCAACGGTGTGCATTGAGCTCAACAATAACAATAATACTAACGATAAACAATCAAATTGGTTATTATATATTCACAGCGTCATAAATGTACAAGCTGTTTTTGCCTGTGACGCGGCAGTGGGAAGGATCTAACTCAATATGGACTGCAAGTGGTTTCACTTTCACTTTCTGAGAAATACGATGGTGGTCGATGACGTCAATTTGCCTGCTTTACGTGCAGTGCGACAAAGCATTAACCGGGGGAGTGGTCGGTTAACCGGTTGGATACAAAATGCATTTGAAATTTGCTACAGCTCTGGTAACCGCATATGGACTATCGAGTCGATTCGAACCAGTACGAATTGGTTACTAGGCGGCCAAGGAGGCTAAACAAAGTTCATCCCGGAAGAACATTTGTACATGGCGATCACTTTTAGGTTTGCCTGCGATGTACATAATAGGCTGCATAAAAATATTTAGGGCTAGGACC
This sequence comes from Lamellibrachia columna, assembly GCA_963662155.1. Lineage (NCBI taxonomy): Eukaryota > Metazoa > Annelida > Polychaeta > Sabellida > Siboglinidae > Lamellibrachia > Lamellibrachia columna. The sequence continues at coordinate 24,704,118 of OY759262.1, forward strand.
ACCTGCACAATGTGCACAAATTGAATGTTACCTTAATACATACGTTGTGTCCTACGAGTGCGGCCCGTTGCCACTTGTGGAGTGATTCTTCAGAAGGTCGCCGATTCACTTGAACTGCTGTGCGCCTGACCTAGCCTTGATTACACAGGCTCCGTAATGTGGCTCCGCAGTTTGTCGCACACGTCATCATCAGACAGTTACATGGTGCCACCTAGTGATTGAACATGCTATTAGAAAACGATTGACGTACAATAAGTGCCGTTTGTCACAACGGTCAGAAAATACGAGTTAAAAGTATGTTTGTTGATGTTTTTCGAAAGTGTTGGTGATTGTGATTAGTGTCTATCAATGCATGTGACCAGTCTTTATTATCTGTACACTTACAATTGGTTTGACGATGCACCGGGAAGAAGATTATTTACATTACTTCGCTCAATAATGAGAAGGTAGTTGCTAATTAAAAAAGTATAATATTGTCGTAACGGGGCTGTTTGAGCCACCAAGGGCGGGTTAGTTGAGCAGCGGTCAAAGAACGAAGATCAGTGTTCCTTACCCCAAAATATATCAAGGAACTAATTTTTCCGAGCAAATTGAGACATCGGATAACTACTAGCTAGGCAACAAATTAGCAGTTAGTTACATTGGTTGCGATTGGCCTTTAAGTCTATATTAATTAAGTGTGTCGATTTATTATTTCAGCGGGTAGACTTGTCAGAGACGTGTTGTACCCACTGGGTAGATGTGTTTGTTGAGTTGTTATGAAATTTTAGTACAAAGCCTACGTAAATGATACTACTACATTTACCCAACATACACGACATTGTGCCTCAACTTACCACACGCCAAGTGTTAGTTGAACCAGCGTACCAACCTATTTGAATCAGCTACATATAATTATCGATGCAAACAAGATATATTATCAGGGTATAAAATTATCTGTAACAAGATTTTTACAAGATTGCTATCCACAACTACAGAATGCAAGTGGACAAGAAAGCCATTGGCTTATCGAGAGTCCAACAATTTTATCATCTATGTATAGCTCACCCTTGTCAGATATATGTCAGTTTTATTTTTAAACATATTCACACTACTAGCATTTACACAATCATTTGACAGTTGGCTCCATTCACTTATCACCCTCTGTGAGAAAGAGTACTTTCTCATGTCCAACCTATACTGCTTTATGTCCTCTGGTTCTACTGCCTTCTTTAAGTTTGAAGAACATATTCCCACCAATGTCCTCATAACCATTCACTATTTTAAACACTTCAATTTGGTCTCCTCAAAGAGTAGATCATTATGTTGTTCCGTTCGTTCAGTCCTATGTAAAATTAAAAATAGTATTATATATAATGTACAATGTTCATTCACTCACGTTACTTTCGTGTTTTTACTCGATCAGTTCTGGAATCAGCTTAATTGTTCGATCTCCTCTGTATTTTGTCTTGTGTGTGTGTTTGCGTGCGTGCGTGCGTGCGTGCGTGCGTGCGTATACACGCGCGCGGCGTGTATGTGTCCAATGTAAAATGAATTCAAACGGACCACATAGTTAAATGAAACAAAAGTACCCTGGTGTTCTTTCTCGTGAGCACCTTCGTGTTCTTATTTATTGATTATGATGTTCTATGCATTTTCGCACCCAGAGGTTTGGCAGTCATGTATTGAATGAACCTAATGACAGACAAACGTCACATTACACCCAGATACTGACGAAGGACTCAGTGACGGTGTCCGTGGACGCTGTCGTTTACTACCGCATCTTCGAACCGATGATGTCTGTCGTCAACATCGAGAACGCGTCCAAGTCGACGCATCTGTTGTCACAGACGACGCTACGCAACTTCCTCGGCAAGAAGACACTATCGGAGATTCTGACAGACCGGGACCAGATCACTGAAGCTATGCAGGTGACTGGGTGTGTGCGGGAAGTGCTTGTTTTTCAATGTGTTGGTGGTTTATAATAACCAGACATTGGGAATTAATCGCCGAACCATGTGTACCTACTTTGAAGCGTGGTAGTGCAGAAACATCTGAATCTGAATCGCCTCAGTTCACTCAGCTATATAGATGAGTACCTGGCTATATACAGAGGTGGACACATATGAAAAAAAATTCTTCGCGCAGTAATTGTAGCGTGGCTGAATTCTTCACAGATAAGCCGAATTGGTGTTGGAATGAACAGATATGTTAAAGCATATTATGTTGTGAACTTAAAGCAAATAGTTGACGTTCAGTCTTCAAGCTACATGATTAGATGTACATTAAAAAATCCGGGTTTTGGAGCGAACGTATAGCGTCATTCGCATAATCAAATGCGTTTGTTGGAAACTTGTTACGGGGCGGGCACCCAGAAGAAAACACTAGTGAGAATGCAGTTGCCAACGATATGTAGATCTTGCATGTAAGTTTTATTATTAAGCAAAATATCGTGTTGCCTTACAGAAAACTCTCGACGAAGGAACTGACCCGTGGGGTGTGAAAGTGGAACGTGTCGAGGTGTAAGTATTGTGTCTGTCCTACTACACGTTGCATTGTGCAGTAACCAACTAATGTGTAAATCGGTGTGGATAGTTCATGCTCAGTGCCGGACAAACAATGTGGGGGGCTGGTGCACAAACGTTTCGTGGGGACCTGTACCGAGTGCGTAACAGAGGAAGATCGAGACACGTGGTATTGACTACGGACGTAACTCCGTACCATAGCCATTTATTCAACTATGTTTGAGCATAAGCATTCAGATATTGTTGTCGACGACGGCACACAAACATATATATACAACAAAATACAACAAACAACGAAATAAAGCGTGTAATGACATGTACTAGAACATCTTACAAGAAAATACAACGTAAAATAAATACCTTACACGTTCTCCTGAGCAAACAAAGAGTGACATCCAAATATGTTTTGCCATATCAGTTAACAACGGTTCTAGAGACGTGGTCGTGTGAATAGCCAGATCTAATATAATCTGTTGAACTTTCTCAAACACAAATGAACTGTTTGCGCGTTTTGGCAGCACTGAAGTCCGACAAAATCTTGTCAAGGTTAATCCGACGCATGATGTCCAATTCCGTATCAGTCCGTTCTGGCTCATTTTGGATCGGTATTCATCTTTGATCAGTTTCTACTTGGAAAACAGACCTCTACTAATCATCAAAGGGAAAGCATCCCTAGGATTTATCTTGATCAACATTTGATACATCGTCGCTTCTGTCCATTCAACGGAAGCGACCAGAGGCTGTGAGCGGCTAATCAGATTAATTTTGATTGATTTTTTGGGCCCTTTTTATACGGGCCTGGTATGCGTGTGCTGCTTGTACCATTCTTAATCCGGCACTGCCAAGACTTCTCGATATTCGGTTACATAACAAGACTCATTAAGTAATCGGAAGGTGTTTGTTTGTCATCCCAGCAAGGACGTCCGTCTACCGACGCTGATGCAGAGAGCGATGGCGGCCGAAGCCGAAGCAACGAGAGAAGCTCGAGCAAAGGTATCCAGCCCCTGTACCTGTTGTTTTCTTAAAAACCTTACTCGTTTGTGTTACTTTTATACAAGAACGCGAAAGCTGGAAACAATATATATATATATATGTTTCCAGCTTTCGGATTCGTCTCTGTGCGTATGTATGTATGTATGTATGTATGTATGTATGTATGTATGTATGTATGCATCTATGTACTCTACACTGATACTGATATATATATATATATATATATATATATATATATATCATATCTTAAGGTTGGTATACAATGTAACAGTTGTCAATATACTGGTTAAGAATGATATATATATATATATATATATATATATCTATATATATATTTACATATATACATATATACATGTATACATATATATATATATATATATATATATATATATATATATATATATATATATAAATATATATATATATATATATATATATATATATATATATATATATATATATATATATATATATAGATATATAATCGTACATAATCGTAAAGTGGTTCAGCCGCATGTGACGATTGTTAGGTGATCGCGGCGGAAGGAGAGCATAACGCGTCACGTGCTCTGAAGGAAGCAGCTGACGTCATCAGTGGCTCGCCTTCGGCGCTTCAGCTTCGCTATCTGCAGACTTTGACCCAGATCTCGGCCGAGAAAAACTCAACCATTATATTCCCACTGCCGATTGATATGATGCTTGAGATGCGCGGGCGAAAGGGATAAATTGTGCCGGCATATCTGTAAATTTACACGAAACAAAAACAACTGGCATGACTTCGAACCGTTGTTCAATGTGATTTTACGCTTCGGTGCAATTCTCATGTCCGCCAGCATTGCGTTTAACCCTGGTGCTTATTTAGTAAAATAGTAACTTACGCTGCGTCATCAACTGCTGCTATGTTATCATTTCCATGACCCAATACTCCTTTTACAGAAAGGTACAATACAATTATCGTACAAAAACGTACGAAAACTGTTATCGCGCCATAATCCCTAGAGAAAGGGTTAGGTCATCTTAAGGTTGGTATACAATGTAACAGTTGTCAATATACTGGTTAAGAATGACGTGGAATAAATGGTCAGTACACATTAAAATGCATATACAAAGCACATAAAACTTCATTCAGATGGGAAACCTTTAGTGTGTATACAGTGAAAACTCTATGTAAAGGTAGCGATGAAATTACAGTTTGCATGCTTTTATCAAATTTAGAGGTCCTTAAATCGAGATTCCATCATTAAACATACAACTTGCCTTCTGTGCTGGTACATCAAACGACACGGTGCGAACGTCGACTTTGACAACCAAGTCGATACACTTGATGAAGAATATCAGACCTACAAGTGAAACACATAGTTAGCGTGAACAGTTGGCGTGAACAGTTGGCGTGAACGATCGAGGCATGCATTTCAAACCGACGCAAGAGAAACCGAGAAGCTATGGAAACTCGCAGACCTGCAACATCGACGATGGAAGCTTAAGACATACGATACACGTATACGGCAATTCGTGCGTTTCGACGCAGCGAGGACGTTACGTTTCATGACAGACTCGTTAACGTCGTGCTAATGATGGTTCTCAAACTCAAACTTGGGGCTACAGAAGTTCTTTCAATATAGAAGACACATACTTCAACAAAGAAATAACACGAAAATACCCACCAATAAGAAACAATTGGACTGTATGATTTATGTCACAATAACACGTTTTAAGTCAGAAACCAAATACTAGAAATCCATACCGAATGACGGTGGAAAGGGTAAAGTGTACTACACAGAGGTCACTTCCCTACTTTCGACAAACGACACAATGTTTTTTTAATCTTGATAATTTGTCGATCGTTTGTCGCCGGCGCCTCTGATTGAAGTCCCATCGCTGAAGCACACACGACCATTACCGTTCAATGCGGTCAGCAACAACTCACATTTGAATGACTATGAGTACCATCTATGTGTGTAAACAGACGACAACAACCCAAGTGTTGCGGGAATACAGGTAGTTGCCATGCTCAGCGACGATTCTCCCATTTCAATCCAATTAACCAGAGATCTTCCAAAGCCTTCACGCCAAACTCGATAGATCCAAGAAACAGACCTACTCCAACGATTCCAGTGCACCATGCAATTTCGCCCGCTCCTTTGCGAAAGCTGACATTTGTCGTGTTTCTGTGTGGAGCTTACCTGGTCCTCTCTGGCCGTGTCGCAGGCGACCGAGGCGGAATACGATGGCTCTTTCATATTCCTTGACGACCTATACGTGAAAAGGGGGCGTATAAATGTTATAAGTCTATAACCACACATAAACTAAGAACGCACGTTACAGTCGGTTTGGGTTATTCATTTAGCGCTTAATGGCGTTGTCGATACTAATTAAGGAGACAGTTAGTATAGTTATGTGAAACGTCGCGGTGATATGTCGCTCTCACAGTGTAGTTTCAAACATGTGTTCACTGTGTCGCACTGTGCGTCTGGAATTTTGGTTACCAGTTATTTTGTCACTCTGAATAACCACCAAATTACATTAAAGTAATGTCATAACACCGAACCCTATTTAAACATCGCATAACCAATTGCCTGAAAAAAAAAATACAACTTGTATAATTAGCTTTGGCTAAAATCAGGCACCCCAGCAGTTATCTTAGCAGACTATGTCGGCGGTTGTACGGTGGAATCGTGCAGGGAGAATAATGTTATTCCAATGTACCTATATTATGTATTTTGGCAGTTTTACAAGTTGCTATAATTAAAAGTTCATCACCATGCTTACAATAAGTATAAGTTGTATTGCTTTTGATAGTGTCACAGGCTTCAGCGGCGTTGACATTGATTACCTGTCCGGTATTACATGACCGCAATTTTAGTGAACACGTTACAAAGGTTCCGCATAAATATTGGAGACGAAAGACACGCTGAAGACGACAAACCTGTGATAGGATAAATAAAAACTACGCCAAGGTATATATACACAGATCATGAAAACGCACGGAGACGTATAGTAATTAATTGTCGAGTATGGCAGACTTGGGGGACCAATTTACATTATGGTGGCATGTGCCATTGTTTTTATCAGGAATGCAACTTAATTTCCGCTGTTGAAAGCGTAATGTTTTGGTGTGACAGCCGTTGATATAAGGCATCTCAAACAGGTGCTTAAATACTTAATGGTAATAGCAGAAAGAAGCATAGCCTACCTGGAAACATGACCAGATGCTGACAGGGAAGGTGATGGCAATGAGGACGATGGAACAACACAGGAAGACGAACGTACCGAAACCCGAGGAGCCAGTGACCTTGCCAAGTTGATGTTTGACACCTTCACAGACACAGCCGACAGGTGGTCACGTGAATGTGGTTGCAGTTATAACGACGACGGAAATAGGAACACGTAATGGCAACGAGATAAACAATCAAATATACCTCTCTATAAAGCAATAGTTAGACCTCATTTAGAATACTGTGTACAAGCGTGGAAATCATATCGTAGGAAGGATATAGATACGCTTGAACGAATACAGAGGAGAGCAGCTAAAATTATTCCAGAACTGAGAGACCTTAGATATGAAGAACGCCCGAAAGAATGTGGCAACGAGATAAACAATTTCACTTAGAATCGAACTGGAAAGTCCTCAATACATGACGATATTCTGATTGGCAAGGTTTAGTTTTGTTCGTTTGTTCCACTAGTCTTGTCGCAAAGCGGAGAAGTCAAAGTAAATATATGAATCGAGGAACATACCAGAGGTCGCCACCGTCGTGTCGCCCACTTGGCATTGTCTCAGTTTCATCGGGTTCAACGAAATTGGGAAATGGTTTCCGCGTCTATTTCCTCAAATGTCTAACGCATGGATAACATCCATACGATATCCGATTGCTTGCTAAAAGAAGATACTTATTTTAAATAACATAAACTGTAGAACATGCTACCAATCAGAAGACAACAATATTATGTAGGTTACTATAAAATATATTTATGCGGGACAAAGCTACCTACAAGAGTTAATTACATGGAAACCGTGGCTCGTTTGCTGAAGACAACAAAGTCAAATATATGTTTGTATACGAGCTTTATAATAAGCCAAATAGTAAAATGCAATACAATAATATGTATACATCCTAAATACATTATTTATACAATGAAAACAGTTGTGACCTAGTTTATATACTCAGCTTACAAAATATCAGCAAAGGTGGGGGAACCAACCACCGAACATATATCACACAAAGTTAGTAAACCGACCCAACTAGAAATCAAACAAACACTGGTGTAGATGGGGTAGGAGGGTGGGTAAAAACATTAAAAAATATCGAGAGCAACAAATATTTTACCTTCGTAAACTTTGGCCAATATCGAAAAAGAGGCTAATTATAATGCGTGCATTTTGATTGTAAGAAATTGTCACATGGTGAGGTCGGCTTACCGTACAATCAAAATATAAGCTGCAGCATTGCCCACATAAATATCATTTGAGTTTTCAATTCAAATGATGGTTTTATGCGGGACAAAGCTACCTACAAGAGTTAATTACATGGAAACCGTGGCTCGTTTGCTGAAGACAACAAAGTCAAATGTATGTTTGTATACGAGCTTTATAATAAGCCAAATAGTAAAATGCAATACAATAATATGTATACATCCTAAATACATTATTTATACAATGAAAACAGTTGTGACCTAGTTTATATACTCAGCTTACAAAATATCAGCAAAGGTGGGGGAACCAACCACACAAGGCCAATCTGTAATGCACGATTGCAGAATGGCTCCACAAACCAGGAAGGCATCTGACCACTGCTCGATGTTGGCTATTTTTTTTGTGACCTGATCTTTAACTTGTACCAATGGGTTATTGCTATCAACATCGAGGACAAGCATCGTTTGGGGGGTAGTGTTTCCTACTAATATTTCGAGATCGACATATTGTTTCGCCCAAATCTTAGCCCTAACTTTAGGGTCAACCAATTTTCCGAGGGGGACTGAAGCAAAACGTTGCATATCGCTTGGATAAGCCTGGCCTGGCGCCTCACCTACACCCGACACAAGAGTGTCTGGCACCGCTCGAATGCATCTGGCAGCCGCCGCCCCAGATCCCGCTGCCGATCCCGCTGCCGCCGCCGGCCCCGATATAGCTGTTGCAGCTGTCAGTGGCTGCTGTGTTGCCACCGCTGTCGCTGATGCCATGTCCATGACAGCCTCTCGAACCGAGACCAACTGGTCCTGCAGCAACTGCATCTGCTGCTGCATAGCAGCAATATTGGACTGTTCAGACGTTGGATGTACTGTCTCGGTAGGGCCCTGGGTGGATGATGTCCCCTCTCCTTGTGCCCCCTGTGATGTGCCTCGTGTACGCCTGTGTGACACTCGTGCAGGTGTATCACCCCGATAGCGCGCTGGCACCTTCGCTGCCCGTCCTTTTCGTGCTGACATACTGAAACTGTACAAAGACAAACCCGACAGCTACTGGCACAAACTCCCTTACATGCAAGTTACAGCCCTTCCCTTCTTAAACTACCACAAAGTCAAAGGGGGGGATTAAATTTCTTGGCTACAATACGGGCACAGCCAAGAAGGCCTATAGTTTAATGGCTACAACTCTTTTAATGGCCACAATCCGGGCACCGCCAAGAAGGCTTATAATTTAATGGCCCCCAATCCGGGCACAGCCAAGAAGGCCTATAATTTAATGGCCACAATACGGGCACAGCCAAGAAGGCCTATAATTTTATGGCCACAATACGGGCACAGCCAAGAAGGCCTATATTTTAATGGCCACAATACGGGCACAGCCAAGAAGGCCTATATTTTAATGGCCACAATACGGGCACAGCCCAAGAAGGCCTATATTTTAATGGCCACAATACGGGCACAGCCAGGAAGGCAGATATTTTAATGGCCACAATACGGGCACAGCCAAGAAGGCCTAAAGTTTAATGGCCACAACACGGGCACAACCAAGAAGGCCTAAATTATTATAGCCTCAATATGGGCGCCGCCAAGAAGGCCTAAATTAGTATAGCCCCTGCCCAATACAGGCACAGGCAAGGCCTATATCAGTATATATTAATGGCCACAGCCAAGAAAGCCTCTAATGTAATAGCTATCACACAGGCATGTGCAACTCCTCACATTAACTTATTGGCTGCTGCAATAACCGCACCGCGAACGCTGTTGTAATATTTTCTATTCCCCTCCTGGGTGAAGTGCACACCGTCCACTAAATACTTGGGCCAGTCGGCCCACACCCCGCGGTGACCCCAAAAATCAATTGACTCGAAGTATTTAGTTGCCTGAAACATGTATTGGTTATATGCACGAACCCGGTCATTAAAATCACTGCATATGTAGTAGGCAGACTGGCTAGCATTTCGAAAATACATCTGTGAAATCACCACTCGCCGTACGCCGGCCATGACAGTGATAAAATTTGCAAATGCCAGTACGCGATCCCCCAACTCTATCGGATCCGTATTGGCAATATCATTCGTCCCGATATCCAGAAAAATAATATCTTCGCTAACCCTTACGATATCCTGCGTGAGGGAGTACAATCCTTCCACTTTTAACCCACCTCTAGCTACAAAAGCCACTTGGAAAAGCTCTGGATCTAGGTCGAGGTTCATTGAGCGATGAACCAAGGCATAATTCGCTAGCCGACGGACAAAGGAATGTCCGACAACCCCAACTTTAACACCGTCCATAACTGCGATCCGGAGCAAATTTACCAAGGAGGCAAGTGAAATGGAATCACGAGGATTGTGCTTCACTGAATGACTAGCAGTAGATTGTAAGAGATCGTTATTTTCATAAAAACATTAAAAAATATCGAGAGCAACAAATATTTTACCTTCGTAAACTTTGGCCAATATCGAAAAAGAGGCTAATTATAATGCGTGCATTTTGATTGTAAGAAATTGTCACATGGTGAGGTCGGCTTACCGTACAATCAAAATATAAGCTGCAGCATTGCCCACATAAATATCATTTGAGTTTTCAATTCAAATGATGGTTTTCTGCATTGTGTATTGTCTCCGAAAGGACATTGTTTAATAATAATCGCGTATTGACAATATGTCTGGTCAATTAGACAGGTTCTGATCTGTCTTGATACGGTAAACTGGTGGATTTTTACATTCTTGCAAAAAGTGCGTGTGCAAGTGCTGGCTACATCCGTGAATGCTCACCAGTCCCATCCATTGGTTGACGTTATGTGCTAATCTAAGATCGATGTATATATTTCCAAGAGTTTCAGATATCGGTGTTCGGGCATTTGTATAATTTACCATTGTCTGTGTGCTTTAGTAATGCATGCTTAATATGTATTGTAAGTCATTAACGTTTAATGTTCACGGCAAGACTCTCCACGACTCAATAATGCTTCGCTACTTAGTACGAAGCAATTTAAGTCTAATCTTTTAGAATATCGCGTCACCTAATTTACATTTTGCATAATACATAATTAGAACGACAAGCTTTTGAACGGCAAAACAGAAAACCGATATACCGACCGTTACAAACTGAATTATCACAACCCCACGAAGAACCGGAAATTAATGCTGCCCATTTTCTGCACTTCCCTTTCCTGTGTATTTAACGTCAACGTTTTTATATCGTGACGTGGTCACTTTTGTCGACCTATCACAGGTGATAGATAAAAGACCCCAGACGAGAGAGCTTTACAATGGAGATGTTGTTGAAAGAATATTTGGTCATCGAATTTGTTTACGAAAGAGGAATTATTTATTATTTCACAAAAATGCCCATTAAATGATCAATAAAGTTATAAAAATATTATTTTAAGTAATGTTTTATCTTTGTACAGGACAGTGCCTCATGTAATAAGCCCGAATATCACAACTACATTGTGTGTTCTTGACTGTTGGACATTGATATTGTAAGCTGCAACCAAAATAGGCTGCCTTATAAGACTGCGTATCAATGCTCAGTTCAGACTAGCTCCAGACTAGCTCCTGCAAACAAAAAACACGCTCCTGCAGACAATCATAATCATTGTCATCAGCTGTCGTGTCTGTTGCAGGCGTAGGAGATCGTGACCCTCCATTTCCTGTCTCTTAGCAGTTGCGTTGTGCCTCTTTCCTAGCCAGGCTGCTAGACCTTCAAGGATTTAAATTCTTTGTCGACCCCTGTTTCCCCCTTAAACTGTTCCGTTGTCATTAGATATTCTAGTGCTCTCGTTCTCATCACGTGACCATACACTAAGCAACAGTTATTACGTCACGACATAACGACGATTACGTCAGAAAATTAAAGGAACATACGGGTACTGGAATTGATGTTTACTATTTAAGCCGAAAACGTCATGCAGGTGCGAATGCAGCAACAAGCTTAGCCCAGTTCTTGGCACGATTAAACACGATGAAGCCTGGACCGTCCCAAATGGGCGCGAACAGTAGTAAGCGTCTTTCGGTACATATTATGAGTATATTACGTTGCCTCCTCCTATCCAGCAAGGCTGGGCTATCCACAACACGTTATAAACCTGTACCACATCTGTTCAAAAGCAACTAA